>VXAB01007054.1:227-51295 GCA_013399175.1 Odontophorus gujanensis
GGCCGGGTCCTCAGCCGCCCTTCTCCTTCGGGCAGAGCTGGAGCTGCGGAGGCGGCGAGGAGCCCTGGGCCGGCAGCCCGTCCTCGTCCTGGCGCTGGAGGACCCGTGGGTCGGCGTGGGGAGCGGCGGGGCCACGCTGAACGCCGTGCTGGTGGCGGCCGAGCATCTCAGCGCCCGCGCGGGATGCACGGTGAGGGGTGCGGGGTTGGGGAGCGGGGCTCCGCGCTCCCCGCGCTGAGCGCCGCGCCCCGCAGGTGGTGAGCGCCGACGCGCTGAAGGAGGCCCGCATCCTCATCCTGCACACGGTGGGGGTCCCGCAAGGTCACACCCCGCACGCCTTCCCCCTGCCCGCCAGCCCTTCCTCACCGCAGCTGTCCCAGCAGGGCCGTGAGTTCTCCTTCGACGACTGCGGCCGGGCCTTCACCTGCCTGCCCGCCGAGCAGCCCCGCGCTGCGGCCGAGGCGCTGGTGTGCAACGTGGACAGCCTGCTGGGCACCGTCACGCAGCGGGTGTGCGAGCAGCGGGCGCCCCTTCCCCACAGACGGCGCCTCGCGGTGCCCACCCGTGAGCTCACGGCCCTTCTGTGTGCAGCTCTGCGTGGGCTCCCCGCCGGGCGTGTGGGTCTGCAGCACCGACATGCTGCTCAGCGTGCCCTCCGTGCCAGGTGAGGGCCGCTCCCCGCGTGGCTGTGGGTGCTCTGGTGTTGGCGAGTGGGCTCCTGAGCTGCCCGCTGAGAGGGCGTGTGGGTGCTCAGCAGGTGTCGTTGGCACACTGTGTCGCGGGTGCTGCTGCAGTGCGTGGAGCTCCGGGCAGTGATCTCTGTCCCTGTCTCCAGGAATTGACTGGGATGGTTTCCAAGGGGTCCGAGTGATCGCGGTGCCCGGCAGCCAGGAGTACGCCAGGAGCCACGGCGTGTACCTTGCTGATGAGCAGGTCGGTGGCAGCTCCCACTGCTTAGTGATGACATCAGCCTGGAGCCTGATCCGCTGTCACTGGGGTCCCTGCCCCTCTTGTTCTGTGGGTGCAGGGCTCCTGTCCCTGCTGTGGCTGCTGGGCTTGGGGCAGCTCGAAGAGCTCACTGGGATCTTCTTGCACCCAGGGACTGGTACGTGACATCATCTACAAAGGCACAGAGGCTCAGATCCAGCAGTGTGCAAGGCCAGACGGCACCGTCCCACTGGTGTGTCACCGCTTGGGCTTCCACAGCTCTGCCCTTGTGTCACCATGGCCGGGACCACTCACCCCAGTGAGGGACAGGAGTGTCACAGCCTCAGCCCTGCTGTGCCCTTGCAGGTCTGTGGGGTGGTTTTCTTCTCCTTGAGTGCTGCCGAGCAGCTTCTGGCCACCCACGTCATCCCTCCCCTGGATGCCTGCACCTACATGGGGCTGGACTCGGGGGCACCACCCATCCAGGTGACACCCCCTCTGGGTTGACAGGACCCCTTGCCCCGTGGCTGCTGGTGCTGGGTGCTCCTAATGGGGCCATCAGATTTGGGTGTGGGAGGGCAGCACCCAGCAGCGGGGCAGGAGTCAGAGTGGCCTGGCTGCACCCAGGGTGTCTTTTCTCTCCCCAGATCTCTCTTTTCTTTGACATCGTACTGAGCATGGCGAGGGGGATGACAGAGGAGGATTTTGTGAAGGGTGGGGGTGACCCCAGCGTGAGGAGCGCCCGCTCTGTGCTCTGGAAAGCTCTCCATGCCTTCCCTCTGAGCATGGGTGAGTGATGCCGTGGTGGGCACCTGCAAGTGACCTGTCCCTGACCTGGGGAGAAATGTGGGGGTCATGGCCCCCAGCTGTTTCTCTGGGGAGAAGCTGAGCAGAGAAGGTTTCTGCGGAGGCTGGGAGCACCTCCTTGCCCTGAGATTGTGCTCAGTGCTGACTGCTTTCCTGCCTCCCCGCAGCCTGCATCGCCGATGCGTCCTATGACTACTTGACCACGGCTGCAAGCGACCACATCCGTAGCCTGACACTCCTGCCTGGCTCCACCAGCCACCTTCACTTCTGCAAAACAGCCCATTCCCACGTGGACGTAGGTCTCTCCATCCCCAGATTTGCTCCAACACGCACATTTTTTGGGGGGTTACCCCATGTTCCCGTGCACGCTGGCAGCAGCCCTTGCTCCTGGAAGATGGCTCCTCGGTCACCAACTGCCTGCTGGAAGGAGCCGTGCGGCTGGCAGCCGGCAGCGTCATCCAGCACTGTCACCTCCAGGTGTGTGGGACCTGAAGGAGCCTGGTGCACATAGAGGGGCTCGCTGCTGTGACATCTGGGACACCCTTCCTCTTTCTCACTGCCTTCTGGCTTGGGACGCTGCTGGCTGCCACCTTCCCTGCTGTCAGTGCTGGGTTGTCCCTTCCTGGGGACTGGGGCTTTTGCTGGCTGCAGCATGTCTCCTGGCATGGCTCTGATGTGGGGCTGGCTGTACTCCTCAGGGTTCCACTGCTTCCTCTGCAGGGCCCCCTCGACATTGGTCCCGGCTGCCTCCTCACGGGCCTCACCGTAAGCTCCTCACTGGCACTGCAGGGCTGTCCCCTGCGTGACGTGGTCCTGCAGGGCCACCACGTCCGTCTGCGTGACCTGCCCTGCCGCGTCTTCACGCTCACTGGCCGCCTCGACAACTGGCAGGTGCGGGGACAGCGAGGGGGCACGGGGCTCTCCGCAAAGCTGGGGTGTAACCACCCCCCCATATGTCCCCCCAGAGCCCTGCTGAAGAGGCCACCTACTTGAACGTCCCCTGGGCAGAGTTTTTTCGTCGCACAGGTGTACGGTAGGTACCAGCATGCCCGGACGGAGCACCTGGCTCCACTGGGGTACCCATAGCACTCCAGACCTCAAAATCTGCAGTGAGAGCCATGGTGCCCACTCGTGCATCCCAACTCCCTGTGACAGTGCTGATGGGCTCTCCCTCCACCAGCAAAGGGGACCTCTGGGATGCCGAGACACCGCAGAACGACCGCTGCCTGTTGAACGCCCGGCTCTTCCCAGTGCTGCATGCTTCCGAGGCGCTGGGGCTGGAGGACGTGCTGTGGCTGCTGGCCCCGACGGCATCGGGCGAGCGGCTGGCGCGTTGGCGAGCAGCCTGGCGCATGTCCTGGCAGGAGCTGCTGCCCTGCCTGGACAAGGCAGCAGAGCTAGGCGCCCGCCGGGACCTCTTCTTCATGCAGGGCCAGCAGAAGGTGAGGCGCGTGCTGCTGGGCCGCCAGGACGGCAGCCTCCTGCCACTCATCCGCAGCGCTGTCCATGAGGGTTACCACGAGGCTTTGCTGGGCACGCTGGATGAGGGTAAGCTGGAGAAGTCTTACATCTCTGGGCTTTTTCATGCTCGTTATCCCCCTTCAGAACCCCTGAGTCCAGCGAGAGCTTGAGACCATCCAGGGCAGGTGCAGGTTATGTGTGTCCCTATCCCCTGGAGTTGACTTCTTGCAGAAGTGGGCTGCTTTGGGCCACTCACAGCCTTGCCTTAATTTTCTAGTTGCCTCTACAGCTGATGATGCAGGCGTCGCAGCCCGAGCACTTGCCTGCATTGCTGACGTCCTGGGCTGCATGGCACACGGGGCAGGGGGCTTGCGGAGCGGACCTGCTGCCAACAGGGAGTGGGCTTCAGCTTTCGGGCGCCTGGAGAGCGGGGACATTGCTGGTGGGGTGCAGGAGCTGGCAGCCGAGCGGCAGAAGTGGATGAGCAGGTGCATGGAGCAGTCCTGTTTTGACCATTGGCATGCCTGGGGGGCTGTGCTGGTGGGCTCAGTGTCCCTCTTTTTTGCAGTCCAGCCCTGCTGGTGAGAGCAGCTCGGCACTATGAAGGGGCTGAGCAGATCCTCATCCGGAAGGCGGTGATGTCCTCGTGCCAGTTTGTCACTGTGTGCCCAGTGGAGCTGCCACCCCTGGGGCACTGGGTGCAGGTGGCATGTCCAGCCCGTCTGGACCTCTCCGGTGAGCTTTTCCATCCCAAAATGGGCTCAGAGCTGGTGGGATGGATGATGACATCAGGGTGCCACCCTGCCTTCCTGCTCCGGGGCACTGGAAATGTGCTGGAGGGCTGACGGCGTGCCTCGGCAGGGGGCTGGAGCGACACTCCCCCCATCACCTACGAGCACGGTGGGGCCGTGGTGGACGTGGCCGTGCTGGTGGATGGGTGCAGACCCATTGGTGCCCGGGTGCGGCGCATCAGCGAGCCAGAGCTGCGCCTGGCCAGCCTTGGTGGGACGCCGTGGGGTGAGGCGGCGGTGGAGCTGGTGTGCCGTGAGCTGGGGGACTTGGAGAACTACTGCCAGCCACATGCACCAGGTGAGGGGACCTCTTCTGTGCCCGTGGTGTCCTGCCCTTGTGGTGCTGGATCTGTGCCACTCCAGGAGTAATCCGCTCTGATGCCGTGCGTCCTCTTGTTGGAGTGATGAAGTAGGTAGTGCAGCAGGCACAGCTTTGCTTTTCCTTTCTGTTCCCAGGAGCCTTGCTCAAAGCTGCCTTCTTGTGTGCACAGATTGTGCAGTTCCCTTCGCAGAAGCCCTTGCAGGATCAGCTGATGGAAAACTTTGGGGGTGGCTTTGAGGTGCACACCTGGTCCAGGCTGCCCCACGGCTCTGGCCTCGGTCTGTCTGCAGGGAAGGGGCTTAGGGTTGGGATGGCTGTCTTTCTCCAAGTGCTGGGATGCAGCATCCCTGTTGCTGCCGTGATCCCCTGCTCCCTGCAGGCACCAGCAGCATCCTGGCAGGAGCAGTGATGGCAGCGCTGTACCGGGCAGCTGGGAAGGTTGCTGGCACTGAGTCCCTCATCCACACCGTGCTGCACCTGGAGCAGAGGCTCACGACAGGTAGCAGCTGGAAAAGCAGCTGGCACATGGTGGGGATCCGGGCACTGGCTGAGGATCCTGCGTGCTGCAGGTGGTGGTTGGCAGGACCAGGTGGGCGGGCTGGTACCTGGCATCAAAATCGGGAGGTCGGAGGCCCGGCTGCCGCTCAGGGTGCAGGTGGAGGAGATCCCAGTGCCTGAAGGCTTTGCCCGGATCCTCAGCGATCACTTGCTGCTGGTGTACACAGGGAAGACTCGCCTAGCTCGCAACCTGCTCCAGGTAACGCGTGGGCTCTGGCCTCCACTCCCCCTTGGTGCCTGTCCCCTTGGGGTAAGGCTGTGCAGGGTGCTGATGGGGACACACGTGGCCGAGGTGCCTGTCCCCAGCAGCCTGCCCTCTTGCAGGACGTGGTGAGGAACTGGTACGCCAGGCTGCCTTCCATCGTACAAAATGCTGATGCTCTGGTGAATAACGCTGAGGAGTGTGCCCGGGCCTTGAGGCAAGGTGGGAGCTCCCTTCCCTGTGCCAGGCTGTCCCTTCTACTTCTAACAGCTGAAGCAGCACAGATCCCCTGGAGGGTCTAGAGGGACAAACGTTTGGGCAGTGCAGGGTCCAACAGCTGCAGCAGCATCAGGCTTACCTGCATTTTATAGGCAATGCCCCAAAATTGAGACTTAAACTAAGATCTTGAGGAAGCGGGGCTAGAAGAGGCTCCTGTGGTGCACACTGGTCTGATTTTTTTGAGTCACCGGTGATGGGGGTGGGGGGCCATAGCTAGCCAATAAAGTCGATTCATTTGGGGTTTTATCTGCTAGGATGCAGTGGAGGGGAAGCTGGAGCATGAAAGCAAGCAAATTCTCACCCTGTGGAGGATTAAAAATGAACAGCAAAAAGCGACAGCAGCAATGGCTGGCTCAGCAGGCAGAGGATTGGGGGAGATGAGAAGGCAGAACCGTGCTCAGGCTGAGCACGAGGCAGGACCACCTTTCAGCCCCTTAGAGAAAACAGAGGCAAATCTTTTCTTCTCTGTCTCATCCTCCATCCTGCAGGAGACCTGCCGCTCATTGGCAAGTGTCTGGACCTCTACTGGCAGCAGAAGAAATGCATGGCCCCCGGGTGCGAGCCGCTGGCTGTCGGGCGCATGATGGATGTTCT
Source organism: Odontophorus gujanensis (assembly GCA_013399175.1). NCBI lineage: Eukaryota > Metazoa > Chordata > Aves > Galliformes > Odontophoridae > Odontophorus > Odontophorus gujanensis. Next base: position 6,169 of record VXAB01007054.1, read on the forward strand.
GCGGCCTTACGTCCACGGGCAGTGCTTGGCTGGGGCTGGTGGCGGCGGCTTCCTTTATGTCTTAACCAAAGTCCCTCAGCAGAAAGAGACTTTGCACCAAATTCTAGCTAAAACGGAGGTGAGCTGTGTGCCCTAGCTGCTTCCTCGGCCAAAAGCTGCCTGCAAAGCCCAGCACTGCAGGCGGTTTGCAGAAACCTGGTTCATGTAGTACAAGCATTACAAGTATCCCTCCCCCGCAGCCACAAGTAGGACAAGCTTGTTTAGTGTAGGAGCGAGTCCCTTGCTGACTCCTGACCCGTTAACTCTTCTTTTACAGGGCCTGGGCAACTTCAGCATTCACAGCATTGAAGTGGACAAAGGAGGTTTCTCCATGGAGGTGGTGGGATGTGATCCTAACAGCAGCGCTCACCCTGAAGAGGACATGGCCATGTGAAGGTCTTCAGCCCTCAGCCATTGCTGGGGAATGTCTGGGACAGAGGAGACAGCTGCCACCCAATCCAGGAAGATCTTCATATCTCAACTCCCTGCTGCAGCCAGGGCTGCTCATGGTAGATGCCTCAGCCCCACGACACACATGGTCCAGTACTGCAGAACCCAGACAGGTCCCAGCAGAGCTGAGGATGCTGCTTGTGGACCCTGGCAGCTGGCTCCAGCAGGTGCCTTATGTTCTGATGTGGCCTTTTTGGGTTGATGCTGGGCCCCAAACTCACAGACTGGAGGAGCTATGCTGAGACGGGCAGGTCCACGGACATACTGGAAGGACAGGCTGCTCAGGGCACAGCTGGCCTCGAGGCATAGCTGTGTGTTTGACCCTGTTCTCACAGTTCTCTGAAGGGAAAAGAATAGCATTTGTGATGCTGCTCGGCCTTGCTGCTCTTCCAAGAGCAGTGGCCCGTGCTGCCCTTGAGCATGCAATGCTCCATCCCTGGCTGTGGAATCGCCTCCCCCTCCTGTGCTGAGAGGTTATTTCTGCAGCGAGTTACTAGTCCCTGCAGGCTCTCTGAATAAAAGAGCTTGTTCCCAGCATGCATCGGTTCTCAGTCCCGTTTCTCCTTCCCTGTGAGCCTCCCAGGGGAGGTAAGGCAGCAAACACACTGCTCTGTGGTTTCCCAGAGTCAAATGCTACCACTGCATGCAGCCAAGCATCGAGTTGGCACCAGGTTCTGGCACATGGGTGTTTGTGCTGTGCTGCTGCTGGCAAGAAGAGCATCCCTGCTGCCGTGGCACAGGACAGAAGAGATGATCACATGGCGAACAGCTCATCTCCCATCGCTCCAGCTCCCTCCAGGCATGCACACACGCACACACACACACACACACACACACAGCCCAAGGTCGCTGCTCAGCCAGGCGCGGTTTATTTATAGTGTTATCTGTACAGAGCCAGCAGGGCCACGACCCTCCTTCCTCGAGAGGCCTGCTGGTGATTTTCCAAGCACCCTGCCCCCAACTACATCCCTTCCTCGTGGCAGGCTGCCTCTGCTACCACACAGTCCCCACCACTAGCAGGGAGCGAGCTGACCCACAAACAAATGGCACAGAAGGAGCATGGCTGCAGCCTCCCTGCAGAAAGCAGGGCAAGCACCAAGGCAGCAGGACACAGGCAGAGCAATCTGTGCAGATCCATAATGAAAACATTCCACAACAGCTGCAAATTTCCTGGACCTTCTGTGGCCTCACACAGGGAAACAGAACGAAAGGAGTAAATGCACAACCTCGTCCGTTCACCCAGCACGTGTCAATGCTGCCCTGCCTTATTTCTGGTCCTGCAGAAGGACAGAGGCCCTTCTTACCCCACCTAAGAAGGCCTCTTGCTCTAAGCAGAATGGCAACCATCACCCCAAACCCACACGATCCAACAGCCAGCTATAGCCCCGGGAGGGGGGGAACTGGGCCAGCAGCAGGGCTGCAGTGCTCCTGCTGTTACCTCCTTCAGGGTGCTCACGTGCCGACGCCAGCACGGAACTACAGGCGCAGCCGCTTGATGTCCTCATCACGGAAGTCCTTTCGGAGAGCCAGTACCCGCCGGACCTCTGCGGGAGTGAGGCGCCAGGTGAGCGGGCCCGAGTTGGGGCCCCAGTAATCCAGGATCTCTGTCACCTGCAGAAAGAGGAAAGCTGCAGGAAGAGGCACCAGCCGCCCTCAGGGTGAGCTCAAAATCTGGCTGTGGTCATAGATGTGCCGGGGATGGGCAGGACTTCCTGCTACCAACACCTGCAGGGAAACGCCCTGCAGGTATGGGGTAGGTTTTCCAGTTCCTCTCTACTCCGGATCTGTGACAATTTCTGGATGAGCCCAGTGACTCTAAAAGCACGTGCAGCTTACCCTTTCCAGATTGAGGATGGTGGCTATTTGGGAAAGACGTGCAAACTTGTCGCGGATAGTCCAGGTGGTGACCGTGGTGAGGTAGGCTATGAGAGACCTCAGCTCCTTGTCAAACTGCAGACCGCCAAGCTGTGGGGACCAAGGAAGCACTGTTAATTTCCCAATATGCTCTCCTCCTGTCTCCCTGAGCTGGCCACTGGCAGTGTGGCAGAGCTTTCTTGAAGGTAACATCTGCCTCTGCCATGCCTCATCCCCTGGAGGATGACGAGGATTTCATGGAGCAGCCATGGCCAACCACACGATGAGGAAGGGAGCAGTGTTTCGCTCACCCTGTTGAAGCTGGATTTGAGAAGCACCTTCTCCAGTTCCGTGGCTATGAGGCTGGTCATGAGGCCAGTAAGGTTATCATAAATCACTGGTGACAGTCCAGCCTAGAAGCAGAAACCCGTGTCACTCTCATCAGGAATAACTCAGCAGCAGTGCACATAAACCCAGCCCAGGACAGCTTTCACATAAAGACCACTGTTAGTTCTGTTCTCAGAAAGTGGACATCACCAGCAAAAGCCCAGGGATGCAGGGCCTACAAACTGCCTCTGAATGCTGCAGGAGATGGGAGTCTCCTAAGAGCCCTGCAAGCAGTCTGAGGCATGTCTGTCCTCTGGTCCACTGAGCACAGCAGGAGCTTGGAAGGTGCCTCACTGAGGTCTGGCTAAAGAACAGCAGGCTGCCACATCCCTTCCCTTTCTCTCACCTTGAACTCTGACATCTGCTGTTCCAGATGGACAATGAACTGCTGGACCCACGGATCATTAGCTTCATAGTCACTGAATTCTTCCTGACATTGAAATAGAAAAAAAAGTAGTTTACATGGCCTGCTGCGAAGATGCAGAGGAAGGAAGGGAGCTCCCTCCCAGAGCAGCACTGTACCCCTTTCATTTTCTCTAACTCCTCTCAAGCCAAATACCCTTTTCCAGACTGGGACATTGAGCATCTTTTGTCTATTTCAGAGTTTCTCTGTGCTGAAGTAACAGCAGAGAACTGAGAGGAATGAGAGCGTAGAAGTACAGCTAGAAGGGGACAATAATGAGCCTTACCTCCTCAATGCTGTGGGAGATAGAGAGGAATAGGTTGATCCATGGCTTCACCTGGGGCTTGATGGCTGTGTTGTTCAGGTCATTGACACCTTCCTGAGGGGGACAAGAAGAGGACAGGAGAGCAGTTGAGCACAGTTGAGTCTGACAACACATAACCTCTACAGCACAGCTGCCTTGTTGCTTTCATCCTCCTTTGAGCTGGGGAAACTGGCCCACAGCCTTCCACAGTGAAACTAACGCAACAAGTCCTAGAGCTGGACCCATGCTCTTCTGGTGCCAAATGGCAACAGGGACACCATGATGACAAGAAGGGAAAGGACAATGACCCAGAAGCTGGCACTGTGCTGACAAACAGCCTGGTCTGAACAACTCGTGCTGCCTCAGCCCTGCTCACACTGCTACAGAGGTGTCCTGGCAGGGGAGAGGCATTTGGTTCCCATCCCACCTGGGAAGGGGAGGAGGCAAACACCAGCTTTCTACACAGTGCCAGCCTGGAGGACGCTGCAGTCAGACTCAGCTGCTGCCTCCCACCCACAGTGCAGCTTGGCTCAGTAGGAGAAGCTAAAAGGAGGATAAAAGCTGTAACTACAGCTAGTTCCCTGAATTAATCATAGCCCCAGCATACGCCATCTCCCCTGAGCAGCAGGCTGTCAGCAAAGGCTGTTCTGTCCGCTCTGATGCTAGAGTTCTCTGAAAGCCCCCTCCTGCCAGCAACCCCCATTGGGCTCAGCAAGATGTCAAGAAAGCTCACCCAGCACGAAACTATTTGGGTACCAATCCTACCTGGCATTTGATTAAGGCTTTTAACTAAAATTGGCATTTATGAGCAGGCCCTGCTGGCAATTGCCCTTTTCCAAGGCAAATTCAATGCGTGTGACTCAGTGCAGGAGCTTGCTGCTCAGCCTCTTGGTTGCTCTGCAGCCACTTTTAATACTGCATTACCGCTAAACTGGAGCGGTTTACTCCTTATTCATGAGCTGTTTGGTTTCAGTGCTGACCACAAGCCTCATGAGAATTCACTTGCAATGCAGATTTGAAGGTATCTGCCTACAAAGCCAAACCAGAATTGCCCTGCTGTGAAGTACAAAATCAATGGCAAACCTGGTTAAAAATATTCTCTTTTGCTTAGTTTCTTTACCACGGAGGTGTCAGGCTTTTCTATTCCCCTCCCTGTTAGAGGCCACTGTGAAACTTTGGGGCAACAGGCCCCAGCATGACTCAGGACAGTGGCTCTGGCTAGAGAACCTTCTGCCCATGCTGGGGATGGAAAGAAGAAGCCTGGGAGAAGAGCAGCTGCCTCTATCAAAACCCCTTCTTTAGCAATACCCTGTGGGGCTCTAGATAACTTGATGACATGCTGGGCCACAAGGGAGAATTCTGGACCAACTACCAACTACTTCGTACTGAGTGAAGATAAAAGGAGTGAAATTCCTTCTGACTCTGCAGCTGCTTCCAGCGATTTTTGTACAGCTCCCAGCTGGTGCAGCTGTGCAATGGGCTGGATCTGTTTGCATGCTTCAAAACTGACTGACTGGTTCTTTCCATACCCCAGAGCACGTCAAGGCCCAGGACTCGAGCTGAAATGATTTCCCCAATGCTGGAGGCCAGCAGTAATGCAGCACAACACTCACCTGCAGGAGGTCACGGAACTTGTTTGAGACATCAGCCATGTCAGAGAGGCAGCTATCAATCTTGGCCCGTGCTTGTTCACCTCCAAAGCCTTGGCTAAGAAGTTTGGCACAGTCACTCTGCAGGGAAACACGTTGCAAATTAATAACCTGGGCTGCCTCCATCCCTGTGCACTGTCAAGATCTGGCTGCCCACCAGCATGCTTGCAGGCAAGGACAGCCACCAAACTCTTGCCCATGCAAATGCTGCTGACTCCAGTTGGGGAGAGAACAGCAAGAAAGAACCCAGAGAACCCAGAGGCTATCTTATCCAGGACCAGCGAATCACAATAAAATGGTTTTATTTTACTGGTCAACCTGAAGGAACTGGTATTTCCAGTTAGACCAAGGTATGCAACTGATGCTGCTGAACTATGACAGCTCTAAATTTGTCTTCCTAAGGCTGGAGGGCAGATGTCAGGAATCTGGGCAAAGCAAAGTCCAGGTGGCTTATTTGACCCCACAAGGGAGGATATTACACCTCTGATTAAGGAAGAAACAGTAAACAATCTAGAGCATACCTCTAAAGTCTTCTTCAGGGTCATGATGTTTTCGCTGCAGACTTCCACATTGTTTAAGGTCACCTGGAAAAAAAACAACAACATAACTTGCAAGTGGAATTCACTGGAATTTCCCACTGCCAGTAGAAAGTTTGAGCCACTTTCTCCTCATTTTGTCCACGATGTTGCAGCAAATCCTCAAATGTGGTGGAAGAATGCACGCACCCACAGCTTCTTTACTCCCTTCTGTGACTGTCACTAAGAACAACAGTCCATGAGCAGCTGAAGGTGATGGTTTATACACAGCACATCCTGACAAACACGGAAAGCATTCGTATGTAGGCAGGAGAAATCGGCACCCCTCCTGCCAGAAGAATATCTGTTCTTCACTGAACAGACTGTTCTCTACCTGCTGAAGCCAAACTAACTGTCAGAACTATCTGGGGTTTGCATAGACAGGGAAATGAGGCAAGCTGACAGGTGAAGGAGGAGTTCTGGTGGGAGAACTGACATTTGAAGCACTTTGCATCAATAAACCTGTAACCAAGAGTTTAATGGAATGAAAGCATTCAGTCTCTCCTGCTGTCTTTGCAGGGCTGGCTGAAAGGAGAGAGCAGATGCAGGCAGAGCTACCTACAGACTGTTGCACTATTCCTATTCCTGAGAGTTCCCCACTGTCTTTACCCTCACCCCAACTCTGATACCAGGACAGTCACCAAACTTACCAGAAAGGACTGCTTGGCCTCATCAGTGCTTTCAATGCCTTTTGTATCAAACTTGCCCTGCTGCAGGCTGCTGTGCATGATGTTCACAGCACTGGTTACACCTCTCTGGAAGTCCTGGAAGGTCGTTGCTGGAAAGCCCTGCTTCAGCTTGTTGCACAGAACCTCCCTATGGGACAAGCAGAACATACTCAGGCTTAGAGCAAACGCTGCAAGAAAACGAAGCTACACACTGTGTCAAGGGACAGCACTTTGGCTGAACTGTGACCTGAAGAAGTAGAATTTTGTAGGTACAATGCTGGGCTGCAGGTATCTCCTGCCAGGATAGGAGACGTAAGGCTGAAACAAAAAATAACAAAGCAGCTTCTGAGCCTTCCCCAGAATCCTGCCTGCAGTTGTCTGCAGTCTTCAGTCACAGCTCTCCACTCCCTCGCTAGGAAGAGAAACAGCAGCAGGTCAGTTTCTGCAGCATCACCCTGAAGTCCACAGGACAGCTGTTCAAGCCACAGCAGAACTAAGCAGGCTCATGGGCAACCCTGAGAACAACCATGCACTCTGGTACCACCACATGGTGACAGTCTCAAAGGGATTTTGGGCCACGAGATTCCTGCTCTCTTTTATGACTATCCTACAGCTGACACTACGAGAAAAGTATGCCCAGTGCTGCTTCCTACTAGCATCTTCCACAGAGATGACAAAGCAAAGGATCAAAGGTTAGAACACAAGGAAGACCATCGGCCAGCAAACACTGTTTCCAGAACGTGAGGGGAAGGTAAGGAATGATGAATCCAGTGTATTTTCATTACCTGAAGTCAGACTCCAGTTCAGTGGTGGAGTGGTTGATCATGGCACAGAGACAGTCTATGTTGGAACTGGATAGAGCACGCCCAATGCACTTCTTCACTATGTAAAACACATCATCCACCATGCTGGAGGTGAGCTGGCCCTTCTCGTAGGTGTCCATGGCAACAGCCTGCAAAGGAAGCTCAGCGCCCTGAGCTCTGCTGTGCCCTCTCAGAGCAGCACTGTGAGACCAAACTGTGGAATGCTGCCAGCCTTCCCTTTTCACCCTGAGCTGAAGTGAGCCACGTGTAGGCTGGTATCCTAGCTTTCTGTAGCCCATAGACTTGAAAGATGTGATCTCCCAAGCCCCTCACCTCCACACCTCATCTGAAAAGTTTCTTGGTGGAACAGAATTTGCTCTTCAAAGCCAGCAATTAAGCTTCAGCTATGGGAAATATGGGTCTGCGGGCTCACAGAAGCAGCAGACAGAACTCTGCATTGCCAGCAGGACCTTCAACGCAAACTTATCCCACAAGCTATCTTTGGAGAGGTCGCTTCATATCCCCCTGATACAGCTTTGGCTCTGCAGCCACTGCAGCTGTGTAAGCAGAGGGAGTGAGCAGAGCAGTGTGAGGCTAATGGAGAGATGTGACTAGAGTCTGCAGCTATGTTTGGCCAAGGAGAGAGCATCCAGAAGGTGTGACTGGCTGCCAGACCTGCCAAAGCACAGAACCAGACACTTTCCATACACAGGGGTATGTTTGGAGTTCTTCAAGGCCAAGGGAAACAAGAGGCCTTCCCAAGCACTGCAGTCCTGCTGTGTACCAATCTCCCTCTCTAGGAGCATTCAGCAGAAGACTGTGGAGCATGCACATAAGTCTCAGCCACCGGCACAGCCTGAGCTCTCTACCTTGTTCACGGTCTCCCTCATGAAATATTGCTCCATGGTGATGTAGTAGCCAATGAGCTCTTGCATGGTGCAGCTCAGCAGACAGTTATTGAGGAGCTTGTCCAGGTATTTTTGGTGCTCTACAGAACACAAAAGAGAACCATCAGCCAAGAGACAGAAAGCAGTTCCACCTAATCCCCTTGCTGCCTGTCTAATATACCTGCATAGTTCAACCCAGAATAAACCACAGGCTTCAAGTGTGGAGCCAAAAGAGCTGAACTGACTTTTGGAGGTGACATATGTGACTTTCAGAGCTCTGCACACACTAAAACCCTAGGCCTGTTTTCCCTGTGGACTTCACCTTAGGGTTTGTGCCTTCAGTGACCAAAGGGTCACTTCCCTTTCCTTGGAAACCTCATTTATTATGCTCTGCAGACATTCCTAAAGTTGGTTTATCTTCTACAAAGTGCTCTCAAAGTACCTTTGCAGAACTGATGTCAGTGCTCTGACATTAACTTTGATACATCTCCACTCTGGTCAGCTGTGAGGAACAGAGAGCCTGCAAGAATCAGTACTCAAGATATTACCTTGCTTTACTTCCTCAGAGGCCATGGAGTCTCCCACCTCAAAATCAGCTACTATTCGTCTCTTGATGAACCTCAGGTAGAGCTCACTGCGGGCATTCATCAGGGTGACCTCTGTTAAAATTGAGTCAAGTTCCCTGTGAGAGACATACCAAGAGTCAAGGCAGCAGGTCTACAAAAGGAGGAGCACTCATTTAACTCAGTTAAGTAGCGAGTTCTCTGCTGTTTTACTGCAAGATCAATACTACCAATTTCCATTTGTGCTATCGAGCGGCAGAGCTCAGCTGAACAACTGGTACGTGCAAATCATACCAACCCTGCTTTGAAATACATTTGGGGTGCTTGTTTGCATGGAGGGTTGCTTCTCGCCTAGACAACCCGCTACCATCAGCTGAATTACATGGAGACAGGTAATGCTGGGAAGCAGACAAGCGTTGCCAAGATGGAATGGCTCAGCAGCTCATCTTGTCAGTCACCCTGCAGCAAAGCAGGCCAACAGCAGCTGTCCTTGCAGCAGGTTCCCAAGCTGAGTCTGCCCTGGCAGCAGCAGCGCTTCCCTGATCTGTGCCCAGCCTCATGTAGGCACTAGATTCACATCTGCTGACCACTTTAAAGCAGACTGCAGGCTGCCAGCTCATGCAACAATCAAAACGTCCTGAGAAAATTATTAGACAACATTTTTTGTTTCCCTCATGGATGTGAGAGCAATCACATTAAAATCGATGTAATAAGCACTACAAGGCTCCGAGCAACCTGATATAACTTCAAAATCAGCCCTGTTTTGAGGGGAGGTCAGACCTGAGACTTTCATCAGTCCCTTCCTGCCTCGGTTCTGCTGTGATTCTGTGAGCCTTGCTGTTAGAAATGCCTGCTCCCTGTCATCTCCAGGTATGTGCTCTGGTGCACAGAGTCATGTGTTTTGCTGAAAATGATGAAGGATCTGTTCAGGCTCAATAGCCCAGGAAATGCAAAATCAAAAAAGCAGATGAAAGCACAGAACATAGTGCTCAGATCTGAGACAGCCATGAAAAAATACCATCACATCAGCAGCTTTTTCTATTAGCGTGCACAAAAGCACTTCACAAGTACTGCTCAAAGCCTCTCAACAAACAAGTGGGACAAGGAACCGTTATCTTTATTTTACGAATGAAAAACCAAAAGCTCAGAAAGCTGAGGATGCATCCACATTTACTCAAACAGTAACTAGATCACTATGTTGTCACTGAAACGAGCGGTCATATAGGCTCACAGCCATATCCTGTTCGATGAACACTGCTTTTCTTTCAAGGCATGGTTAGAAATCAGGCAATGCCAGATGGACGGTATGCACTTTCAAATGGTCTTATTTAAGAGCTATGCAAACACTGATGGCAGAAAAGGGCAGAGACTGAGAGCACTTCAGTTTATTAGCAAGACACTAGTGTTATAGTCACTGCAGAAGCAGTACAGAATTAATAGGATCCAAAGATTTATTCCGGAATCTGACACAAATTATCCACCCAGGGAACTGCTCTATTTCATGGGCTCCAAGGACTCCACTCTCACCATTAAAAAGCAGTGTCAAGAGCCAAATAAAGCCTCTGTCCTTCATGTGCAGTGGTACTCCCAGCCCTCCAGCAACATGCAAGGCCGAGGTTTAAAATAAAGAGACAGCAAAGTAATGCACCACCATAGGAGCTGTCTTTCTAGAAGGGCAGTGAAGGGCACCTAGCAATTGGATGCTACGCTTTAGTAGGTGCAAAGCCTCTGGAAGATGGGGAGAGCTATCTAAACGCTAAGTAGTGTTAAGGACAGATCAAGACTGGAAGACCAGAGGGTAAAATGAGGTTTTGTTTGTACCTTGGTTCGATCTTCTCTGCAGAAGAACTTCTCATCATGCTGCTCTGAACTTGCTGGAACTGCAACAGCAAAAATGGAAGAGTCATCAAATTTTTTGCTGACAACTTGAGAGTTCCTTCTCATGGTATGGCCTAAGGAGGTGCTTGCCCAAGGACGGTGACATGACTCCACTGCAGGAAACACTATGGGAAATACATCAATTCACCTCTTCCTCTGAGAGAGAGCTCAGCTTGCCAGGAAAAGAGATGGGATGGGAACTCCAATAGAGGCACCACGGTGTGTAACCATGAGGTGGTCACAGCAGGCTTACATCAAACAGACAGGAGTAAGAACAGGACAGTGGAGAGGGGGGTACTGAAAGCACCCTACAGACCCACACAGAAAAGATCTTTGTGTGCAGGGTCCATTGATCATGCTCACAACAAATCCTTTTCTGCAACAGAAAGGACAGCTGCAGGCTGGACCACTCCAGCCATCAAAGCAAGTATGGAGTAAAGCAGTGTTTCTCTCAACACACAAGGTCAAACTTCGCCACTTCTGTGGCACTTGTACCCCTGCAGAGCTGGATGGAAGCTGTGTCTGGCTGTGTCGGGCAGAATCACACCCCTCTTACCTGCCTGTGATAATCCCTCTCTTTGACAAACTTTTCCACCACTTTCTCCACCTGCTGATCACACTCTCCTTGCAGGTGCTTGATGAGGGTGTACAGCCTCCCTGGCCCATAGTAAGTTTCCACGATGGGCTGGTGGGTCTCCACAACACGAGCGATCCCTGCAGGCAGAGGGGAAGCAACAAGCTGGTTTTCGTTCTCTCAGGAGCAAGAAAGAGCCACAGGGAGCTCTCTTCTATCCTAGACCCAAAGAAGAGCTATCCAGGTCTGCAGATGGGACCATTCACTCACAAGATAAATAGGGCAGCCTGTCCAGTCACTCTCCAGTGTCTTACTGGAGGCCTGTCATCACCACCCCTTGAAATACAGCACCTTCTCTCTGCCTGCAATGCATTCTGGCTTCTCTCCTGCTCATTGCATGGTTATGGTGTAAGTCTCCAGGGGGTGGAAGCCACCTCTCCTTCTGAAGAGCTCCTGCCATGGGTCAGCTGCCCTCCAACCCAGCAAGATGCAAAAATTCAAGAAACAAAAGAATGAAGCTTTCACAGAAGGAAGCCACGCAGGCTAACCCTGGAGGATCAGCCAAAAACAATCCCAGCCTTCAGCACCAGGGTATGGAAGAAGAGCAACGCAAGAAAAATGAGCCTACAGAAAACTCTGCTCTTATTTGTCAGGTGGAGCAGGAGGGCAAATGTTAGTGAAGGCAGGAGCGTTCTGGAGAGAAAGCTAATCTCCAAGAAGGTCTCTCTCTCTAAGACTGCTTTCTTCTCACAAGCTCTCTGCTCCAACAGATAGCAACACTCCCCCTCTTCTATCGCTACTGCCAAGGAAGCCCCAGTAGCTCTAAGGGCCTTCAATAGCAGCACGGGTGCCAGGCTGAGAGCAACTTGGCAGTGCTGCAGCCTGGAATTAGAGCAGATACAATAGAGAAGGTGGGTTAATCACCATGGGATCTCAATTACTGTCTTTGGCAACATCCCCACAGAACATTCATATTCTTCTCGCTCCCTTTAAGCTGCCATGGTCCTCCCTGAAGAGGCAGGCCTGGAGGCACTGAGAGATGCTCAACTTTAAGGAATCTGATTTGTTTGTCTGGAAAGCCACGTGCCTGAAAAATCCTTTAGGGAGCAGCCATTTGTTTTGAGGATGCAGAGAACAGAAAGAGTCTGATTCCTGGAGGAAGGAAAAAAAATCCTTTGCAATTACACTATGCCTACACAAGCAGTTCAGGGGAAAGCTTGCTTATCCTAATGCTCTTTCCTGGCTGGAAAACAAGTCTGCTCTCTTTGTCTGCATCCCTCCAGCATGATGCTCCCATAGCTCAAAGGGCATCTCATGGTCTGGAGCTAGAATTAAAAAACAGCTAAATTGATGAACAGTCTCATCACAAACTATTTTTGATCCATCAACAAAGAGCAGAGGTCAAAGACTACCTTCAAAGAGAAGTGTCAAGGTATCTGCAAAGATGACAGCAGCTCGACGGTCACTCATGTCTGTCCCCATCACCAGCTGAAGGTTCTCCTCTGCTTTCTTGGCCACCTGCATGACACAAGGTCCAGTCAGCAGGTAGCACTCACTCAAAGATATTGTTCATCACATAGTCTGGACCTTGTTCCACTGAGTGCTTCTGTCAGCATTCATATTGGAAGAGTTACTGATGATGCTGCTCTCCCAGATCGTTTTCCTCTCTGTTGGAAAACTCAAGGATCAAGGAGAGCAAAACACAAAGCAAACACAAAGAACAAGATGTGAAAGGAGAAACTAGACAGGTAGTGGGCCCTGTATTCAGACACCTGGAAGCCAATGCCAAGGCACAAAAAGTACGGAAAGAGCTGAACTGAGGCCCAGTGCTAATTTCAAAAATTACCATTCCAAAGCCAAGACCCTAGAGATTGGATTTTGCTCTCCCCCAGCACTGTATGTTTCACAGAATGTGTTACCTGCTTGCACAGGTACTCTGAGAACTTGCTCAGCCCCTCTTCATGTAAGCCTAGCAGGGGAAAGATCTTGAAGAATCGTTCCACCTGGGGCAGGTCTCCCTGCTTCATAGCTGTGTCAAATTTCTCTGTGACAATTGTCTTCAGGCGCTGCTCAGATTCCTGCAGGAGCTTCAGGTTGGCATCAATTATGCCCCCTGTTCAAAGGCAAGAGAAGAAAGGGAGGAGTAACATCACACTGTTTGCACCTCATGAAGATGAGGTCTCCTGACAGGAGAGACCAAGGCTGTGCAGCTCAAAGGTGAGAAGGCAGAAGGTACACCAGCATCCCCCTGCAGGCCACAGCAAAGAAAGGTAAGTCTGAAGTACACACAACTAACAGAAATGGTCACTGTCTCACATGGAGGATGTGAACAAATTAACTAGAAATTTATTTTAGGGATTGGGCAATTTGTTCCTTTGCGTCCAGTTGCTTTGCTTGGTATCACACTGCAATGCTGCAACTGTTCTCCGTGACAGTCTTCTCTCTCTCGCTCACTTCTTTTGCCCTGTACAGTTTGTCCTTCACGCAGCCAGCTTTTAATACCTTGTGCCAGGAATGCTTTTTTCAATTAATGATAATTCAAACGTAACTACACTTCAAAGACTTTGATCTCTAGGTCTGTATCACATACTAAGATTTTTGGCTGACATTCAGTGTTCTGCTTTGTCCACTGGGCTGGGGCTATCTGTCATAAAGAATCACTTAGCCTCTAGTTATCTAACTGAAAGGTGCCTTATCAGCTGCTCCTCATGAACAGTCCTTACCTTCCTTGCCCTGACGACTGAGCTCAATCACTGACTTGTCCAGAGAGAGATAGCGATGGATATGAGCTGCTGCTTGTTCATAATCTTCATTTCGCAGGGCTGTTTGAACTCCATCCATGCAGAACTTTAGGTCTAGTATGTCGTCAGCTCTCTGAATGGCCTGATAGAGTCGATTCTGCAATAAAGTCAACCGGTAAGGCTTCCTGCTGCAGGCTGGACAAGGAAAAGAGAATTAGGAAAAGACAGAAGACAGCATCTGGAGAAAAAAGACGGAAGAAATTGAACGCAGTGATGCTCCTCTATGCAATATGCAGTCACGTAATCAGAAACCCCAAAATGACTGTAGGTCCAGTGATAAGAGGCATGGTCACAGTTGTGCAGGGCAATGGGATCTGAAGCCTCTGAGCTTATACCTATAGAAGGAGTAAGACAGCCTGGATTCCTGCCCAGTCTCAGGTGACAACAACCATTTCCCCTGTCCTGAGCACCATAAGAGCTAACAACGTAGTGCTAACAGTGCTAACCTCAACTTATTCACCATAATCTGCAAGAATATGCTGAAGAAGCAGCTGCTATATGGGAAATCCTAACCTTGCTCTTGTAACCTGCAATACACATGAACTCAGCAAGATCCTATAACCTAACAAAACTAGGTAGCACTAAAATAAAGAGTGGTGCAGGTACCTTGGCCAGGTCCAGCTGCCGGACTTTGCTGCTGACGTTCTCAGCCAAGTTACAGGTGAAGGTGATCATCCCTGCCAGCTGCTGGGCATCCCCCTCAATGAGCTGCAGGTTGGGGCTGGACAGAAGAAATACATGCAGAATGAACAAGAAACAGGCATGTGACTGTGGAAGGGACTGTCCCACAATAATTTCCACTGTGTTCCCAAGAGGCTCTGCTCTGTGTTGGTGCTGCCTCACCTTGAACACTCTGCGTAGTTTGGGCACCATGACGTAAGAAGGACATAAAGCTAGTAAAGAGTGTCCAAAGGCGGGTTCTGAGATGGAGAAGGGTCTGGAGGGCCATGGTGTGCAAGGAGTTGCTGAGGACTCTTAAGTCTGTTTGATCCAGAGCAGAGGAGAGGCCTCAAGGCAGCTGCAGCCCCTCGTGGCCTGTGGTGGCTTACAGATCCTCACAGGGAGCAGAGGGGCACTGAGCTCTGCTCTCTGTGACTTAGCAACAAGGCACAAGGGAACAGCATGGAGTCGAGTCAGGAGAGGGTCAGGTTTGGGTTATGGAAAGGTTCTACACCAGAGGATGGTGAGCATGGCACAGCTCTCCCTGGCAGTGAGCACAGCCGCAAGCTACTGGGGCGCAGGGAGCATTGGGACACCATTCCAGCCATAGGGGTTGGATTTTCCTGAGTACAGCCACACGTCCCTACAGCACAGCAGTGCGCAGCACTCACCCCATGCGCTGCAGGGCCACCATTTTGCTCTCGATGGTGCCCTGCTGCTCCAGGAGGGCGTCCAGCTCCTTCTGCACGGCGCTCTGAAACACAACGGCAGAGGCACAGCCGCCCTCAGGGCTGGATAACACTCACATCGGCCCCACGCTCTGCTGCTAGCACACTGCGATAGCCGAGTGACACTTCCCGGAAACCTTAAGCTGAAATCACGCAGCTCCCCATCTGCGCCTCAGCCTTCCCCACACTCGGGCCCAGACACGCTCCCAGCTCTAGGGCGCTGTCACCCGGCAGGGCATCTCAGCGCTTCACGCGGCCCGGCCCGCACCTCCTCCTCGCACAGCCGGCTGTAGGCGGCCTCCAGCTCGGACAGCTCGGTGAGGGCGCGGACGCGCTCCATGGACAGACCGCAGCCCAGCCCGCCGCCATCGCCGCCCGCCGCCATCTCGGGATGCGGCTGAGGTGGCCGCTGCCGCCGCCACCAACCTCGGGCTGCCCACGCGGTGCCTGAAAGCTTGCACACGCTCGATTCCGCCTGGAAGAGCGGGATAATCACGCTCTCTCGATTCTCGGCGCTTTGACGGGTCGGAGGAATTTCGTGGAGGCTCTTAGCGTCGGGCGTCGCTGATGTTGGTCCGTGGTTATTCAGGCACTGCCCGTGGGCAGCCCTTTCCTCTCACGGCGCGCGCGCGTCGGGCCTCGAGGAAGGCCCCAGCGACGAAGCGCGGGAGCGCAACGCGCAGGCGCGGGGCTGATGGCGGAGCGGGGCGGCGGGGCGCCCGCCTAGGCCGGAGCAGCATCTGCCGCCATCCGGACGGTACGGGCATCCCCACCGTGCTGTGCTCGTCTGGCAACGGCATCTCGGCTGAAGGAGTACGCTGTGAGCCGCCATTTGTGGGGTGGGAGCGGCCCGCGGGGCCTGAGCTGTGAGGGGAGGCCGGGCCGGCTCTGGATCTGGGCCTGGACCTCAGCCTGGACCTGAGGCGCATCCTGGGGTCATGTGTAGGCAGAACGTTTTGGGGGGTTCTATTTTGTCCGGGGCCTGAAGGACCCGGCTGCGGCTCCAGCACATCCTGTGTTCCCTTGAGAGGGAATCACCTCGGGCGCGCGCCCCGTGCTGCTGAGGTCAGGGAACAGCTGAGGGGTAACGGCACTGGGTGCCTAGGAGGGGTGTGGTGTAGAACTGCGGAGGGATTTGGGTTGGAAGGGATCTCAGGGATCATCTAATTCCCGCTCGCTGCCCCAGGCACGGTTGTCAGCCACTAAATCAGGCACTACATTGGACTGCCTGTTCAGCCTGGCCCTGAGCACCTCCAGGAATAGGATATCCACAACTGATGTGGGCAGCTGTGTCAGGGCCTTGCTGCCCTCTCAGTAAAAAACAACACCTGCTACCTAATCTACATTTCCTCTCTTGTAATTTAAAACAGTCTCCCCCTTGTTATTGATCTGGTCAGCAGTGTTTGTAAGTTTCAAATCCACTGAGAATGAGTGAAATTAGACCTGCAGACAAGTGTGAGAACATTGATTCTGTTTCTGCACCACGTGAATGATTTTGCCTTTACAAACTATGTGTGTTGCTCTACCTGTTGCAGATTCAGTGGAACCAAGAGAAAGTGAATTGAATCCATTGTCAACATGTTCCTGTACAACCTCACGTTACAGCGTGCCACAGGCATCAGCTATGCCATCCATGGCAACTTCTCAGGTAACTTTTTCTATCCTGTAATGTTCTTTGGCTTAGTCTCTTTCAGACAGTAGAGAAAAAAAGGAGTTTCTGCACTGTTTGGTTACTGAGGCTAATGTGCATCATATAGTTAAGTCTTTTTTTTCTGCAGGTGTTTTATCATTTGATCGTGAGTGTGCAACTTGAGTTAATGGAACCTGTGGAAAGAAAAAAGTTTGGCTTGATTATATACAGACTTAATTTATTATTTTGTTACTTTTCACAGTCTGTTAAAAGAAGCTGAAACACAGGGGATAGTGGTACCTCACTTGGTGACTGAGTTGCTTTGAGTTCTATAACAATAATAATCAAAAATCTCTTGGGTGTTCAGTTGTCCTGAAGTTCTGTAACCTTTCTCACAGTGTTTCTTGTAACTGCTTCTTCTGCTGTGTTGTTGCTCATTCTCTTTTGTGCTTTGGGTTCCTTAGGAACCAAGCAACAAGAAATTGTTGTTTCCCGGGGCAAGATCTTGGAGCTACTCCGCCCAGACCCCAACACAGGGAAGGTTCACACCTTGCTGACGGTGGAAGTATTCGGGGTCATCCGCTCCCTCATGGCATTCCGGCTGACCGGAGGGACCAAAGACTACATTGTCGTGGGCAGCGACTCAGGGCGCATTGTTATCCTGGAGTACCAGCCCTCAAAAAACGTGTTTGAGAAGATTCATCAAGAAACCTTTGGCAAGAGCGGATGTCGCCGGATTGTTCCAGGCCAGTACTTGGCCGTAGACCCAAAGGGCCGTGCTGTCATGATCAGTAAGTCAATCTAGAAGCTTGGGTTTTTTCTTTAGTTTTTATTCCTGTCATGAAGTGAATAGCTTTGAAGCAAGTTTCTACCAGGTATGATTGAAGTATTTCTTCTCAGGCAGCTTGTTAGGCTGTGAGACATGTCGAGGAGAATGTAGACACTTGGAATAGTTCCTTGACACTGATGGAATTGCACAAATTCTAACTTTAGGACAAAGCAGACTGGAAAGAAGCCAACCAGCTTTGTGTTAAGCGGGCAGAGCCCTAATGTGTGATGTCTGGGAGAAAAGCTGGGACTGCAGGTATCCCTGCTGTGGTGTGGTCAGCTCCTCCAGCCTGAAATGATGTTGTGAATTCATGTCTCTTCTCTGAACTGTATTGTGGAGACAACCAGATGAATTTCTGATCAGGCTTCGTAGCTAAAAAGAGCACTTTGGTAGTTAAGATTTACCATGAGGCATCTTAGTTACTTGGTTGGCTGACCAGCATTGCTAACAGTTGTGCTTTTACAGCCAATGGGATGATGAATTTGTAGAGTGAGAGTAAGCACTACTGCATGAACCTTCTTAGTTTGCTGAAGCTGGCTTTTTTTAACTTGTTCTTGTTTCCGTGTAGTCCATTGTGTTTTGTGTGGTGGAATAGGAGTAAATCTGCCTGTAGCTCTTATGGACTGAAAATTGGGCTAGTTAGACCTAGCCTGAGGAGTCAGACTAAGACTTTAGAGCTGGATTTGTTGCTTGTAGTTTGAAATGTTAAAAATGAGATATCTGAAGGTAATTGGTGGCACAGAGATAAGTACCAGTAGCAGATTTCAGCAGCAAAATAACGCCGACATTCTGTCATGAGGCTTTACGTCGGGATGCAGGTATGATAGATCTCATCACCAGGTGTTGCTGCCCTTTTCTTGCAGGTGCTATTGAGAAGCAGAAGCTGGTGTATATCTTGAACAGAGATGCTGCAGCTCGGCTCACCATCTCCTCCCCACTGGAAGCCCACAAGGCCAATACCTTGGTCTACCACGTGGTGGGAGTCGATGTGGGATTTGAAAACCCGATGTTTGCTTGCCTGGAAATGGATTATGAGGTGAGAAGACTTTGGTGGCTTTTTACTGTCTTCTGTCCTTCTACTTCACCTGTCTGTGGAGGCAGGGAACATTGTCTGCATTTGCTGTCTGAGATAACTTTTATTTGTCTCAAGCTTACTTGCATTCTTTTCTTACCTTCAGTCAGAATTGGGAAGTCTCTTCTGTCTTGGTGACTTTTCTTTTTGCTGTTGAACTGCACACGCGTGTGTTTAATTCCTCTGAACCTTTTTTGGACATCTTCAGCCAAGTCTTTGGGCTTCATTTTAATGTTGTTTAAAGCTCTTTTCTGAAAATTGGTTTTGCTTCTCAGTTCTTGAAAGGCATCTTGGTGCTGTCAGTTGGTAGCACATCAAGAGCAAACCTTTTGCTGCCAGAATATTGCCTGAATTCTGACCAAGTTGTTTCCTTGGGATGGTGTACCTGCCAGCTCTGTGATTAAACACTTAGAGAAAAGTGACTGGCCTGTTGTTCTAGAGGTTGAAGCTGTACTTGAGGGCGAGCCTTGGTGTTGTAGTTTACGTGTGCCCTGAAGTCTTTTTTGTTGCAGAGGGTGGAGACAGCATTACTGGCTGGAGGTTCTAAGGAAAACCACAGGAGCTTTTACTGTTGTGTATTGTAGCAAGTCTGCTCAGGCTGTGTGTTTGATGGCAGACGTGGTTACTGTGTGGTAACAGACTTGAGCTGATGAGGACCTTGTTCTGTGCAGACATCCCTGGAAATGTAAAGCTCCTACTGCTGCTGTAGACTTCAGAGAAAAAACCATCTGTGAATGTTTTAAATTGCTCCTTCTCACTTGTGCTGTTTCAAATCTTAGAATATTTTCACGAAATACACAGATACCGTTGGTGGCTTGAATGAAGTGTTTTGTGTTTTGCATTTTAGGAAGCAGACAACGATCCAACAGGAGAAGCAGCAGCCAACACTCAGCAGACCTTGACATTTTATGAACTGGACTTGGGTTTGAACCACGTTGTTAGGAAATACAGTGAGCCTTTGGAAGAGCATGGCAACTTCCTTATAACAGGTACTGCCCACTGTTGAGTCACATTCCTGTGGATCTGTTTGGTTCCTTTTCTGAAGGAAACTGCATCACTACACTAGTTGCTAGGAGTTGTTTAGTTAATAGTCTGAGGCAGTAGTATAAATTAATTGATAAGCCAGGTCATGACTGACTGTTCACATGTGGAAATACACAAAAAAATGCATATACAGCTGAAGTTTGAAAACTGCTGTACATATCCCTTATGTTTACTTTGGATTTTCATTCTTCAGAAGCTAGATATTAAACAAAATTCGCTGTTGACAGATGCAGAGGAATGTAATTTGAGGTAATGCATAAGTGCCGTTCTACACTCTTAGATGGGAATTGAGCAGCATGCAAAAAGACAGTAAATAAATGTATGCACTGTAGGCCCATATACCAGGATTTGATGCAAAGCTAACACTTTCAACTTGAGGAAGTGCTGAACTGCAGATAACTCTCCAAGTAGAAAGAAGCTGAAAGCTGCAGATGCTTACCCCACTGCCACATCGTCTGCTGGCAGCTGTCAGAAACCAAATACTAGGTTGGATTTGTTTGCTGCTGCCCTTCAGTAGTGTGTTCTGCTGTGCTGGGCTCTCAACAGAACCATTTTAATAAACGTTCTTAAATGAAAGGTGTGTCTGAAAACATCTGATATTATGACAGCAAGCAAACATGTCAGTCACTGACAAATTGCTGATGTAGGATTTTGAGCACGTTCTGGCTTTCTAGGTGAGAATGAGACTTGAAGGATAAAACAATTTACTTGGAGTTGTATCCTTTGTTTTTCCTGCTCCCTCAGTTCAGTCTGCCCTGTTTTGTTAGGCAAACATAGAAAGCTGTATTGGGTGTTTGTCTTTCTCCTTAGAAAGATTCATATATTCAGGGTGATAGGGTGATGCAGAGCAATAAGAACAATGCTGTTTTAAAGAACCAAAGAAAATCTTTTATATACAGTAGTTCAGAACTGTGGTAAGGATTCTTCTCACAGTAATGTTTCCTTGTGTTTCAGTTCCTGGTGGTTCTGATGGACCTAGTGGGGTGCTGATCTGTTCAGAAAACTATATTACTTACAAAAACTTTGGTGACCAGCCAGATATCAGATGCCCAATCCCCAGGAGACGGGTGAGAATTCTGGGATTCCTCCTTTACCTTTTTATAAGATTTTCTTTGTTATTGCTAAGTGAATTTGTTGGTATCAGGGAGGATTCACAGTGGTGAGAGCAGGATTAAGAGTGTGTTGTCTGCCTTGATGGCTGCATGTGTTATCTGTGAGGGAAGATGACAGTAGGTGTAGCCTGATGTGATGAGTTTGTCTCATGTCTCTTCTCTGAAATTGACGCTGAAGATACTCCAAAAACTCTGATCAGGCACTTGTGACAGTGCTGTCAGTGTAAGGTTGGACATCTTGAGGTCCTGAGTTTTGGTTGCCATTGTGTATGTGGGTGAATTTGACAGCTGCTCTGTTGCATCCAAGGCTATGTCCTCCTTCACTACTGCAGATCATTATGTTCTCTGGCAGAGCTTTGAACACCTGCAGAAGCTCAGGTGCTGAAAAATATCTGGTTGTACACTACAACCCTTAGTGCTGTGTTCAGTTTTGATGTTTGAGGATTGTCTGGGAGAAGGGCAAGAAAGATAGGAGTGGGAAGGCTTAGGCACAGTGTCTTAGAAATGTATTTCCTTTTGGGGGAGAGATGTACCACGTTTAAGAGAGGGGATGTGCTGTCAGTTCTCTGGCACCCGTGAAATGGAAACCACATCTGTACAGGTCTTTTCCACCAATCATCTATGCTTTCTTTCTTAATAGAATGACTTGGATGACCCTGAGAGAGGTATGATTTTTGTATGCTCTGCTACACACAAGACCAAGTCCATGTTCTTCTTCCTGGCCCAGACAGAGCAGGGAGACATCTTCAAAATCACTCTGGAAACTGACGAAGACATGGTAAGCTACATTTTAAGAAGAAGAAAGAACACTCATTTGGAAGAGTTCTTAGTCCATAGTTTTAACTAGTTCTCTGAAGTGATGAATGCTTAGTATTTTGGGGCTAGCTGTGTGATGGTGTGTGTTCTAGGTTTTTTGTTACACTATTATGCTCACAACTATAACTGCTGTTTCCTCAAAGAGGCAGTGCAAGGTGTACAGAGTTCTTGTTTATGTGCTGTAGTCAGTCTTGTTGCAAGTTCATGGAAGTAGCTTGGCACATCTGGTCTGTGAGTTGAAGTACAAGACTTAAATTGAAGCAGCTTGCTCCTGCTTACCCTAGTATTAGGCAATGAAGAAGATTTCTGCTGCACTGAATCAGGTGGCTTTGTTAAGTCACACATGTACCTTGCTAGTACACTCAGTGTCTTCCTCTGCTTCCAGGTAACTGAAATTCGACTGAAGTACTTTGATACTGTTCCTGTAGCTGCTGCCATGTGTGTGCTGAAGACAGGATTTCTCTTTGTGGCATCTGAATTTGGAAACCAGTAAGTAAACAGTTGCACACCAGTGGTTTGGTTTTCCCCTTTAACAGACTGTTTCTGTTCGTGACTGCAGTCTGACCTTTGACTTCACTGAGAATAAAAAGACAACATCTCAGTTTTAATGGGTAGATTATTTCTTTGTTCACGTGGCTTGAGCAGAACAATTGATTTTGGTTACGACTGAAGAGGGGAATTTTCTTCTTGCTGATCTCAGATTAAATACTGTAGTGCCGTGAACAAAAGACAGTGTGTTTTTGTAATAGGAGGAATGGGGCATTCCATTTTATGTCGGATTAGTCATGTCCTGATGGTTAATTTGGGCAATTATCATTGAACAGTCTCTCAGAGTGTAACAGCGGACTCGATAGCTGGTAGGGTTTTCTCAGTAGCTTTTCAGTCTTTTTCTTAATAGGAGTAATTTCTAAACAGAAATATTTCTTCCCTTTCCTATTCAGGGGTGTAGAGTACTCTAAAGATCCCAAAAAAGTTTTTGCGTGTCTTTGAACGTGGCTTTACAGCTGTATGCTCACAGGAATGGAGATTATACTCCTGCCTGCATCTGCAGAGTCGGCCACCTGGGGGAGTTGCAACCAGTTTACCAGAGTGAATCTGAATTCCACTGTATAAAGCAAGCTTTTGAGGGAAAACATTAATTTGAGCTTTGTTAAAAACGAGAAGTAAATTGGCCTATCTTTCTGGGTTTCTTTTTTTCCTCAGCTTGGTTATTGTGTTATTTAGGATCATAAACTGGAATGGGGAGTGGGCTAGAGAGGTGAGAATATACCAGTAAAATACATAACTGTAGTTTTTTCTTTAGTCCTTGGCCTTGCTAGTGGCCTCAACTGTCAGTCACTGCTCTGGCTCTAACACTAGAGTGTCTCAATGGTTCAGGGGTAAGCAGAAGACATTGAAACTCTGCCATACCTTGTCAATGATTGCTACAAATGAGACCTTGTTTTTAATTAATTATTTTATTTAATGAGCATCTGATTCTTTGATAGCACTTTCCTCTCATGAAGAAAACAATCCTTAGGGCTAAATTTTAATAACTGTATAGTACAGGGAAGGATTTCCCTCCATCCTGCTGAAAATTTGGCTCAGCTGTATTAGAGAAGGCTGTATGCACTCTGCACTGAACATGCTGTTTCTCTTGCTTTCTGTCTCAAGTTATCTGTACCAGATAGCTCACCTGGGTGATGATGATGAGGAACCAGAGTTCTCTTCTGCTATGCCACTTGAGGAAGGAGATACATTCTTTTTTCAGCCACGACCTCTTAAAAACTTGGTGCTGGTGGATGAATTGGACAGTTTGTCTCCGATTCTGTGTTGTCAGGTAGGCTGCTGTCAGCAAGCTCCTTTCCATTAGTAGGCTCCTCTCACTTAGAGGAATTGATTATAGATGCATGGCTGTTTTTCCATGCTTACCTGCAGAGTATTTGTGTGTAAACAGAGTCATCAAAGATGCATGCAGATATCCTGAGTTTCCAGAAATATTGTATTATACTAAGTGCTAATAGAAGAGCTGCTCTGCTGAATTGTCAGCCAGCTGCTTAACCTGATCTGTTCTCTTCCTGTGGCTTGGTTTTATTCTACCTTCTTCCATGCAGATAGCGGATCTGGCCAACGAGGACACTCCCCAGCTGTATGTGGCCTGCGGTCGGGGGCCACGGTCATCTCTGAGGGTTCTAAGACATGGACTTGAGGTAAACCTTCCAGCACATTAGAAAAACAGCTTGAGGGGCAAGGAATGTGGAAGACAGTCCAGGCAATAATGAAGGGATTCTTCTTTCGCTGTAGCCTGGAGGGAAAGTAACTTTCTAGGTTTGTACCTTGGAAATAGAAGGACTGTGGTGTTTACTTTTATAGTCCCAAAGGCTTTTCGTTTTATTGACCCTTAACCACCTGCATCTTGTCTCTAATACTTGAGTGTATTGAATTGGAACTCTCCAGGGTCTTTGCCAGCTGCTGCTGCTGATGATCTCTTTACTGGGGTTTGGATGACTTACTCCTCTGGAGCTCTAATATTGTGGTGTCGCTGCTGAATATATTCTACCCCTTTGCATATCTGGCAACGGACGGAGGGCGTCAGAATGGGGAATTAGTTAGCTTTCCTGTCCAGTTGTGGGAAAGCTTAAAATCTGCTGATCTGTAGGACTGCAGCAAGCCTAAACATGTTGTCAAAAGAACCTGATTCCTGTTTTCTCTTAGGTATCTGAAATGGCTGTCTCAGAGCTGCCTGGTAACCCCAACGCGGTATGGACTGTGAGGAGACACATTGAAGGTATGCAGTATTTTCCTTAAGTACCTGTTTGTACTTTGAAGCCACCCTCTGGTCCCCTAGAATTGTCATGCTTCCTTTTGACAAAGAAACTGCTCACAGCTGCGTCCGTCATCGCACAGTGTGCTGCATCAGCTGTGCATTTACTGCCTGAAGCTGCTGAACTTCTCTTTTCCTAGTTCCCGTAAGGTTTTGCTCTGACATTCGTAGGCAGTGATTACGCTTTTTATTGGAGTATATTTGCCATTCTTCATATGTGTTGACAACTGCAATAATCAGCTCTTTGTGAGAGAGTGGGATAAAAATTATGGGGGGAAAAAAGAAAAGATAAATCAGCAGCAGTATCTGTTTTATTATTTCCCTCCATGCATATCTGTAAAGAAAACAGTCTCTTTGGACTGGGACACGAAAAACTCGGCAGGATATAGGGTGGTGCTCATTCCAGGAAGTTCAGTAATTAAAACTGGCAAAATGTATTGGGTTGTGAGGTTTTTTTGTTCTCTTTTTTGTTTTTTTTTCTTCCCGATCTCAGATAGCGAGTTTGCCTTGTGAATGACGAGAGGAAATGTTCTCACCTCCAGCAGAAAGGCAGGAGAAGGGAGTACAAGTCCTCAGAAATATCTAAAAAGCCTGAAATGAAACTATCTAGGTACTGATAAATCTCCACAGTTATTTCTGAGGCAGTGCACGTCTTTGCAAAGACTCAGACTTTTGCAAAGACTGTAGTTTTATGCACCAGGTGTAGCAATGCCAGGCTGTTGCACTGGAGATCTCAGCCTTCTCTGTTGACATTGTTTCTTATTTTTAAGCAACCTTAAGAGTAGTGTGTCTTCTAGTCTGTAACCCTGTGGAAATTGCTAACGTTGCTGTGGGGTTTACCTTGCCGTTTGAGACCTGTCTTTGATTTCTGTACTGATGTTCTACCTGAGCAGCATTGAAGGAGCGCTAAGCAGAAAGCTCTCACGTGTACCACATGTGGAAATAAGAAGGAACAGAAGGAAAACGTTTCCACAGTTCCTATCCAAACCATGTGTTTTCCTTTAGAAGAGGCATTCCAGTTTGTTAGAGGCAAATTCACGCTCCGGCGCTGGTAAAGGAGTCGGTAACATTCCCTTCCTTTAAAAGATTGAGGCTTCTACTATCATTTTAGAATTTTTGAAACCTTTTCTGTTTGGGGTTCCAGAGGATGACTTTGACTTTCAGGAGATGGAGGACCGTTGCTAACCTCACTACCCCCTCTTTTTTTCTCCCACCAAAATCTTAAGAGTTTCAGCACGAGGATCTCAGTGATATCAGGACTGAAATCTGTTCCTGTTGTGACCTGTAGTATATGAAGTTCCGTAAAACCAATCACCAGGTTACAACTTGAATTCACGGCCAGTGTTTTGTAATTAGAAAGACTACTGGACCCCTCCAGACAGCTGTCTAACCCTAGATTTGCACAAGTGCTATTTTTTTGTGGGTTCAGTTCGCAGCATCAAGTTGCCTGGCTCTCAGTGCCACAGTATGCTCGTGCTGTGAGGCCTCTGTGAGACACATACAAATCTGCAGCCTTCAGAGCAAATACTAACCCTGGCTGGTACGTGGTGATACACACTACCAATACCAAGCCTCTTTTTTTCTTCCACAGGTGGCTGGTGGTGGAGGTGCTGATCACCACAGGTGTGTACATACTGCTAGGGGTTACTAAGCTGTCCCACAGGTTAACCACAGAGAATCCCAAAATCACGGGGCTACTTCTATGCTAAGCTTTTCAGAAAACAAACTCTGGAAGCTGTCCAGTAGTTGGAGATGGTTGTGTGTGTACTTCAGTAGGTGAGGAGTAGAAAGCATCTTCCATCTCAGGATCTCTGAGGAACAAAACAATTGACTTTATCACTCCAGAATGCTCAGTCTTTGCTGAAATCAGAGGTGCACATTTCACGGGTACTTTCAGCTCCCATTCTAGACTGGGGATTGGCTCCCAGACACGTAATTGTTTTTTTTTCCCCCCTCACAAGTGTGCCTGAAACACCTATAGGTATTGCTGGCACGGTTGCTGCCGTGACTCTGTGGTCGTGGCATGTGGCTGCCCATCAGACAGAGGGGTGCATGACATTTGGACCCATCCCTTTTTTGCAGTTGGATATGGAGGACTGCGAGCTGGAGGGCTGTGTGCTCAACAGTGGAGATGGATGTGAGCTGAGTCCTAGCAGTCTGTAGCCACTGCCTGCTGCTTCTCGTGCAAGAAACGATGTGCAGTGAGTCACAGCTGCAGAGTCTCCATACAGTAGTAAACAAAAGCCTAGGGAAATGTGCTGTCATCCCATTGGTATCTTTGAAGTGAGAATAATCCTGAACTTTGTCACTGCTCATCTATTTGTCCACTGAACCTGTCTAAACTTGTGGTGGCTGTATTTGCATCAGTGCAAATTCGAGTGCTGCAGAGCATGAAAAGCCTGCATCCTCGGGTGTGGACTAGCTTTTCATGATGGATTTTTCATGGACTGACTCAAACTGAATTCATGACAAGTAGCAAAAAGGATGGTAGTATAATGTTCATGGACTGAAATGTGATGTTTATATAACTGATCCTGACGTGTGCGTGAGGCTGCAGAAAACTTGTAATGAAGGCACAGGAGAATGAGTCCAGCTGTGGTTGTTCAGAGTCATTAAAACATCTCCGTTGCTAGCTGAAAGGAGCTAACTGGAGCAATTAGAACAGTAATGAACATCTCTGAAGTCTGTGTCTGCACACAAAGTAATGTCTTATCTGTTCAGAACTCTGGGCAGCCTGATGTTATGCTTGGGATTGCAGGGAGCTAAGTAGATATCTTTTCATATGAAAATAGATAGTTCTTTTTCTGACTGAGAATACTCAGCGTGCCCCAGGGATTTGGTCTTCTTAATTTCAACTAGGCAGTTTTCTAAAGCAAAATTGCATTGCTTATATCTGGATGAATGCGTCTTATTCACTGACTTCATTCTGGTAAATCAAACCCTTTATTTCAAAAGCTCCAGCAGAGAGGCATTAGGCAACACTACTGGACTTCGAGCAAAAATGCACTTGTCACTATTACTGACACAATTAAAGACACGCTCTCATGTAACCAAGCCAGTGAAAAGAAAGAGCTAGAAGTCTTAAGAGGTAAGGGTGAGTTTCTTTTGGAGTAGGACTAAGGGAATCTGTTTCGCTTTCAAATGGAACTTCTTTGTCCTGCTCCAAATCACATGGTTAAGCCTCCAACTGAGACATGGTGGTTTATCATGGGAATGACAGCCTCCAGGGAGAAAGGAGCAGCTCTCAAGGAGTTTGGGAAGTGATGATGGTCTTTGAAATGGAATTTTTAGCACATCCTGTCCACAAGATATTTATGAATTAAAGGTCAGTGAACTGCTAGTTAAAGCAGTCAAGGAATTCTTGTAGATTTCTGGTGTTGAAAAACGCATGCAAGATTTAGGAGAAGCTCTTATTTAGTGCGGAGAATAAACTGTGTAACCGTGTGCATCTTCCTGAACTCTTACCATCTGCTGTTAATGTTAGAGGAATTCTTCTGTTAAGCCAAGTGTTTAAATAGTTGGCCTTACTGATCAGTTTCTATGTACAGGTTCAGGTCTTCTTTCCCAGTTTCCTGATACAGACCTGCTCCTCTTGGTGTGCTTTGGGAGCATGTTGTATTTTTTGGGTCGTGATTGCTTAATAGGGTAGTAATAGAGTTCGTGCCACAGGGCAGTACTGGAATTACTTTAGCTGCACAAAGCTCCTCAGTTTGATCAGAGCTGTGGCCTGTGTACCAGATGTTGGAGCGGCAAATGATGTTTTTTTTGCTTGCATATTTTCAGCTGTGTGTAAGAACTTTGTTATAAATATGATACAGCAGATTTGGCAACACTTTCCTTTAAGCAGGGTGGGTAAGAAAACAGTGTATTCCAGAAGCACTTGTTTCGGTTATCCTGATTGAACTTATTTTAAGGTGATACGTGTTATTTGCTGGCATCCTGTATTCACCCCAGTGAGAGCTTGTCATTTTCTTTATGTACTTGGAGGTTCATTAACTGCTTCTCTTCGTCTCCCCTGTGTTCTGATCATGGTGATGCACTGCTGAAGGGTCAGACCTGGGCAACTGTCTTAGCCTCACCTCTGCTTATTCTCTTGTGCTGTGGTACATAAATCTGAACTTTGGGTTAAAATGGGAAGAAGAAGAAATAGCACTTGCATGGCAACTGCACCAGAAGTGAAGTAGCTGCTCTGAGACAATTTTATTTCCCCATTGAGACTCCTGGCACCATTTCCCAGCAGACTTCATTGTTCCCGTTACTTTCATTTTGTTTTAATGAGGCTCTCCTCTCTCTTTAATGCCTCTCACTTTTGGCAGAATGAAAATGACAGTAGTGGACCAGAGCGTTTTCTTTACCCCATCTTACTGCCCGTTTCCCACAGTTTCCTTACTTCCATATGAACTACTATTTGTCAGCAGAACTCTTCCACATCCAAGCTACTGGACTGTCCGAAGCTGTCTCTGTTTAGCAAAGCCAGCACCAATGCTGTCGCTTACTCCAGGAGAAGTGAAGATCAGCACTTGCTCTGTCTTAAAAATGTAATTGCTTCTCATCCTGGAAATCCATATGGATGCTGTGTGAATGAAAGCTAGTTTAACTTCTGGGTGAGGGTAGAGCAGACTAGCCCTGTGCTCCTCTGCTCTAGTTGTATTCAGCCTTTTATTATGTGGATAGAAAAAAGAGATGTGGTCTTGCAAACTCCTGTTCATAGCATCCGTGGTGCAGTTTCTGCAAATAGATTCCATGTGTATTGGTTTACTGGAGTCGAGTGCTTCATTTGACTTCACTGGCTGTTAAATCTGGATTCATTTCCTTGTGTGAGGTGGGGCAAGTGTCTTAAAGGCTTTAGACCCTGTGCTGTCCTTGAAAGAGAAAAAAAAAAAAAAAAGAGTAGGCAGGAGGTTGCTTGCCAGATTCCAGATCATCATGAATTGACTGTATCTAGATCATCGTTCGATTCCCCTGGCTCAGTCTTGCGTTGTTTGGAGTCAAGCAGTAGATGACTTTTGCACAGGGTGTCCTAGGACGAACTTGCACAATATTGCCAGCAGATGTAATTATCACAGGAATTCTGCTGAAGAGCAGCTGCTAGACATTCATCAGACCGTTAATTTTGGTGGGAGGCCTTGCATTTATTTAATCAACAGCCTTTTTTTTTTTTTTTCCTCTGTCTCCCTTGACCAGATGAGTTTGATGCCTATATCATTGTGTCCTTCGTAAATGCCACACTGGTATTGTCTATCGGAGAGACTGTAGAAGAAGTGACTGACTCTGGGTTCCTGGGGACTACACCCACCTTGTCCTGCTCTCTTCTGGGGGATGATGCTTTGGTACAGGTAATGGAAAGCTGCTTCTGGCATGTCCACATATGTTTGCCAGTGGCTGCTGGCTGCACAGCTGTGCTTTCTACAGTCGTACATCACATGTCACGTCAAAAGGTGTGGATCGGTAGAGAATGACACTTGACCTTGCCCTTTTCTGTCATGTTAGCTGCACTGGACCAGCTGAGAATGCGCTAAGCTCCCTCAGTGGTGTGCACTCAGTAGTTCTGTGCTGTAGTTCAAAGACAAAACGCTTCCAGCTGGCGAGTGGCTTTGTCCTCGTTCATTCTGTTGCACTGCTAATAGGTCAGTGCTGCCAAGAGTGATGCTTGCTTTTGTGTCAGAATCAAAACTGAAGTGGAAGTTGGGAAGGGCTGATAAATACAGGAATGAATGTGACCTTTTTTTCCTTCAGGTGTACCCAGATGGCATCCGGCACATCCGAGCAGATAAGAGGGTAAACGAATGGAAGACACCAGGGAAGAAAACCATTGTAAAATGTGCTGTGAACCAGAGACAAGTAGTGATAGCACTGACTGGAGGAGAGCTGGTTTATTTTGAGATGGACCCGGTACGTGCGTTAGTGTTGTGAAAGAGGTCAGAGGAGCAGTACAGATTATGGGGCCTGGCAGATGCTGATCCTCAGTCAAACCTGCAGAAAAGGATTTTGCAGTGAAGTATCTTTTTTAGAATGAGTCAGTCAGACCTGGACTGTGTCAGGGTTAGATGACTTAATGGCTAATTAGACTCTGAAGTTCATAATTGAGGTCGGAAGTCATAAACTTTCCTGCTACTATTCTGGTTATTTGAACTGTAACTGAAACAAGGCTATGAATAAAACTTGAAACACTATCTTATAAATTCACAAAAAATGTTTGGAGAGACATTTTGATGCTGGTCTGCTCTCTTACCTAGTTAATGAGCCTCTTGTGTTCTTCTGTCTCAGTCAGGACAGCTGAATGAGTACACTGAAAGAAAGGAGATGTCGGCCGATGTAGTTTGCATGAGTTTGGCCAATGTTCCACCTGGGGAGCAGCGCTCCCGGTTCCTTGCTGTTGGGCTGGTGGACAACACTGTCAGGATCATTTCCCTCGACCCTTCGGTGAGTAGCCATTCTGGTTTTGTCTCTGCCTCTTCCTCTGGCTCAGTATGTTAAGAGTGCTCCAGAGCTGGGCTGCGCGTGCTCTTTCTGTGTTCAAGTGGGTGACCGGGAAGGAATAGCTTGTATGGCTTTTCTCCTCCGCAGAGCTGAGAGGAACTGTGGCCCTTGATCCTAACCAGAAACAGATTCCCTAGTTTTATCTAGTCTTACTCATGTCTGGGAGTTTAGATGATAAGATATGAAAGCGTTTTCTGCTTTTTGTTTTTTTTCTCCTTATCTCACTGTTTCTACCTTTAGTAAAAGTAAACCCATTCTGCATGCAAGTTAGCAGGAAAACAGCATTATCACTTCTCAGCCTGCAGCAGATCAGTGTTGAAGGGGTGACTGAAGTAATGCAGACTTTGCAGTTTTTTAGCGTGGAGAAACCTGAGCAAACTATTCCAGGATGACATGAAAGGATCCAACTTGTCTTCCCAGAGTTCTTACCGTTCCTTCCTTGCCAAAATTCATAGAGCCAGTGTCTTTTGTGACTTCTTTTGCCCTTCTTTCTGTAACAAGTAACCTCTGTCTCCCACAGGACTGCTTGCAGCCTCTGAGTATGCAGGCCCTTCCTGCACAGCCCGAGTCGCTGTGTATTGTGGAGATGGGTGGCACCGAGAAACAGGATGAGCTGGGGGAGAGAGGCTCCATTGGCTTTCTCTACCTGAACATTGGACTGCAGGTGAGAGGTGTCTGCTTAGTTCTGACAGGTGTGCCTTGGTGAGCTTTTGTTTGAAGGACAGGTTGCTCAGGTGGCCGTGTCATTATGTATGATGTAGTGCAGCAGCACAAAGCCTAATTGTTCCCTCCTTGTTACAACATGCTTAACAACTGCATCTTGGGGAATTCACTGTGTGACTTAGCAAAACTGCAAGTTTCCCCATATATTCCTGGACTGAAGACTAGTCAAAAGACAGCATATCCTCTCAGACATTGTGTAGGACAAGTTAGTGTCTTCCTCTTCCAGAAGGACAAGATCTGAAAACTGTTGGATGAAATGTTGTCAGCCAGTTCTTCTGCCTGTGGGGCAGAGAATCAAAGGAGTGACTGCTCTCAACCGCAGGCTCTGCTCTAATAAATCTGTTGCTGCATGGTTTTTGTTGCATGCAGTACAGACTCTGTGATCCTTAACCAAAAATTTTGTTTGGACAATTCAACATGTGGTAAAAATAATCAGAACAGTCTCAAGTTTCATGTCAGAATGCACACTTAAGCAGCATGGTTGGTTTTTTGTAGCAATAGGGATTAGGAAATGGAGTCAGTCCTGAAGTATTTTTGTGTCTTTTGTGATGTACCAAACTTCCCAGTCTTTTTTTTTTTATTTTGTATTTTTAAAACTAATTCCTTTCTGCCCCTTGGGAGTGCGCAGGAGCTATGGTTTGTAATATTACGAGCCAATTTAGATAGAGAGTAATTGTAGGAGGGAATTGTTTCAGAAGCTAGGTAAACAAAAGCCTCATTCTTTAGAAATTGTCTCTTCTGTTTTGAGTAGCATAGAGGCTGTATTTAGTTATTTCTAATCTGTAATCATCATCTAACTTTCTGATTTACTGATGTCAAGAACGGCGTGCTGCTGCGAACTGTGCTGGATCCGGTTACGGGTGATCTTTCTGATACCAGGACCAGGTACCTGGGCTCGCGGCCTGTGAAGCTCTTCCGAGTCCGAATGCAAGGCCAAGAAGCGGTGAGTGAGGCCAGGTCTTGCAGGGGTATGGATCCAGCCCCCAGGTGCAGCATCCCATCCCACTTTGCTGTATTGGCAGGCAGGGTGGGGAAGTGTCCTCGCAGCGCAGTTCTGGGTAAGGGTGGGAAGTAGAATGACTTAATGATGGATCCGCCTTCCTCACAGCTTGCTCTTTCACAAACAGCCTCATTCTTGTTGGCATTCCCCATACTTCTGAGGAAGCAATGTGTAGTGCTGCCCTGCCTTCTCTGAATTAGGAGTCATCTGACCTGGCGACTGTATTTTCAGATTATCTGAAAAGCTCTGCACGGATTCTTCAGCACAGAGACGCTGAAGGAAATCACCTTGGCTGCTACAGTTAGCACACTGAAGGAGCTTCTTGACCACTTGGTGCACTTCATGGCCGTCTCCTTTCTAGCCAGGGTCAAGAAAGTTATCGTGCATGGTTCAAGGAAAATATTTGTAGGATTTGGCATAGAGGGGAGAACATGTTTCATCGGAAGTGCCATTTATTAGCTGTTCTGATGTGACACTGGGGAGATCAGCCACCCCCTGCTTGACTCATCTTTGGATAACACCTTCAGGGTTGAGAAATGTTGACAGCACAGGGGGCTGGAGCTGGCAGTCTGAGCTCTGCTTTAGTGTTTGGTGAGTTGAATGTATCTCTGACTTGTTGCTGCCAGCTCTGAGTTGGAGTTGAGATGCTTTGCAGCACTAGGAGAATCTATGCCTGTAGAACAACTGAGTGCTTGTCAGCATTGAGATCAGCCTTAGTCCTCTGTCTGACAGCATGGGGAGAAAAAAACATTGCTTGTGACTTGGAGTAGCCTGAGAGTGTTTCAGTATCACTCCAGCTTTTGCCAGCAGAAAATAAAGTTGCATTGAAGTTAAGTTAGACAGTTTTGTGAACCTGAAGCATTGGAAGTCCATCTGCTTTGTTTCCCTTAATTGGTTGAAAATAGGCTACTGATATATTTTATAGATGTAATTTTTCTTAAACTCTGCAGCAGTGTGCCACAGCTCTTAGATTGCAGTAAATATTCATTTTGTGAAACCTGTTCCCATTATATGATGCTTTTAAAATAGAATGGTCTTGGCTTTTATAGGTAGAATAGTTTGTACTGTACCTAAGTTCATGTCCATTGTCTGGTTTAAAGTTCGTCTTTGTGTACAATTTCCAGCTGAAATTTTCCCTTGAAAGCAAGCAGTATTTCTGAAGGTGTGCTCTGAGCTGGATAGAGTCCAACTTCATTTTGTAGCAGGGAAGGAATCCGGTTGCTGCACTGTTCGTTCATGTGCCTCCATTCACATTGCACAGAGTGAACTTGCCCCCGCCCCCAGATGTACTAACCTTGCTGTGCTGTGTCTTTCCCAGGTGCTGGCCATGTCAAGCCGTTCCTGGCTCAGTTACTCCTATCAGTCCCGTTTCCACCTGACTCCCCTGTCATATGAGACACTGGAGTTTGCATCTGGTTTTGCATCTGAGCAGTGCCCGGAGGGTATCGTTGCCATCTCCACAAACACACTGAGGTAAGAAGTATTGGGGGGCGTCAGCACCTCCAGGCAGGGGAGAAGGTAAGACATTCAGTGAGAAAGGTAAAGTGACTTAACTGAGAATTGAGGGTGGTGGGGGTTTTTTGTCACTGTTAATGGCTGTCAGAAAGAAATAGTGTGGTGCACTTATCTGATTTTTAAAAATAACAAGTGTAGTCCCTGTAAGCTTTTAAATTTTCTTATCTGTAGGGAGGGAAGTTGTCAAACATTGTAATCACGTTGTGTGTTAGGAAAGATTGCAATACGAATGGCTGCTTTGCAGGAAATAGGGCACGTGATCTAAGAAATCAGAGGCATGAGAGGGATTTATTTGTTGTGGTTTTTTAATTCTGCCTTAAAGAGATATAAAAAAGGATAAATGAAAATAATGAGGGAGCATAAATACAGGAGCTTTGCTTTATGAATTTGAACAGGCACTTTTTTCATATCTGTCCTTGCTGAAATATTTCACCATTCATTGCTTCTAAGGAGTCATTCTTCCTGGAGTCTTGTGGGTTTTAGTCACGAAATGCCAGAAGAACTGGCATTTCAGCTGGCAAGCTCAGAAGAAAGACCAGCCAGTCAGGCACTGGCATTTTTCATACTTTTGTAACTGAAGTGTCTCTGAGGAGTGCTTGATAATGTGTCACGCCAAGTCGTTGTCACATTTAGGTTCAGGTGACGTGTTTGCCTAACATGCACTTTCCCTCTTTCATGTGCTCTTTGTTTCCTTTGGGATATATTTGCTTCAGCATCACAGAAGCATATCCAGAAGGAACAGACATTCGGAGTGCACTGTGGGGCACTGAGAGTCCTGGAGTCCAGAACCCCCACTGCAAGGCACAGCTGCACAGACTCTCATTTAAGCTGCCAGTTCTGCCCTTCTCCTTGGAGCTATTTGCTTGTGGCTGCCTGGCCTGAGAAAGGCAGAGCTGCTGCTTTCAGTGATAGCCAGACCTAAAGCTCAACTCTGGCCTTTTTCTTTTGGATCCTTGCTTCTGGACTGCGCTGAATGTTTGTTGCATCTTTGTCCCCCCAGGATTTTGGCACTGGAGAAGCTGGGGGCAGTCTTCAACCAGGTTGCCTTCCCATTGCAGTACACGCCTCGAAAATTTGTCATTCATCCTGAGAGCAACAACCTGATTATCATTGAGACGGATCACAATGCTTACACTGAGGCCACCAAAGCACAGAGAAAGCAACAAATGGCTGAGGTAATTGGGGGATAGGTACACAGATCTGTTCTCCAGAAGTAATTTATATTGCAGGGACTGAAATGGGTGAAAGTCTGCCTCGACACATGAGTTTCAGAAGAATGCAGTACTTCTGATGTTCTTTTCTTTGGGTGTTATGGCAGGCTTTAAAATCTTGCCTACTGGGGATCGGTCCTGCTTGCATAACGCCATCCTCTGGGTTTTCTTTGACTGTTGGAGGATGTTTGGATTTCTGTGGGTTATTATCTTCAGTTTGCTCAATGCTGTTCTTGCTTCTGGAGGAATAGCTCTCCAGACAGCTGCCTCTTGGGCAGAGAAGAGCTGACAGTGCTGTGCTCTGAACTGCAGAGATTTACTGCAGGAATGAGCGCAGGGCAGATGGAAGCTTTATGGTGTCTTCATCTTCCCAGGCCATACCCTACTCTGGAATACCTGGGCTTAGAGCACAGCATAGACACGTCTGGAAAGGAAATCCTCTGAGCTGTTTTTTTTTCCCCTTGTCCTTTATAATGTGCCATAGGAAATGGTGGAGGCTGCAGGTGAAGATGAGAGGGAGTTGGCTGCGGAGATGGCTGCAGCCTTTCTCAACGAGAATCTCCCTGAATCCATCTTTGGTGCTCCAAAGGCAGGGAATGGACAGTGGGCCTCTGTTATCAGGGTGATGAACCCCATCCAGGGAAATACATTAGATCTGGTCCAGCTAGAGCAGAACGAAGCTGCCTTCAGGTAAGCAGTGCCAGGCACAGCAGGAAAACTCTACTGTTGATGAATCTTAGGTGTGTGGCTGGGTTTTAGTCTGTTTGTTTTCCTCAGCTGTTAACGAGGTGTTAATGAAATCCAAATGCAGCAGAGCTCAGGTTAAATCCCAGAAGTGATTGCCAAATGATTCTATTTGTCCTGCCTTTCCTTCCCATTCTGTCCTGGTCTGTCTGTGTGTGACTCTTAAGAGCTGGTGTATCTCTCCAAACATTTGTGCTTAGAGAACAACAGGGGATATATAAGTGAGAGATAAGAGGTCTGGAAACATGAGAATGTGTTGATCTTTCTCACTTCCCCTTCTCATCTGAATAAACTGAGAATAGACTTAATAGAAAGGAAATGTTAGGGACACAATAACCGTAAAGAATAACAAGGGCCTCAGCAAGTGGTGTGGAGTTAGANCTTCATCTTCCCAGGCCATACCCTACTCTGGAATACCTGGGCTTAGAGCACAGCATAGACACGTCTGGAAAGGAAATCCTCTGAGCTGTTTTTTTTTCCCCTTGTCCTTTATAATGTGCCATAGGAAATGGTGGAGGCTGCAGGTGAAGATGAGAGGGAGTTGGCTGCGGAGATGGCTGCAGCCTTTCTCAACGAGAATCTCCCTGAATCCATCTTTGGTGCTCCAAAGGCAGGGAATGGACAGTGGGCCTCTGTTATCAGGGTGATGAATCCCATCCAGGGAAATACATTAGATCTGGTCCAGCTAGAGCAGAACGAAGCTGCCTTCAGGTAAGCAGTGCCAGGCACAGCAGGAAAACTCTACTGTTGATGAATCTTAGGTGTGTGGCTGGGTTTTAGTCTGTTTGTTTTCCTCAGCTGTTAACGAGGTGTTAATGAAATCCAAATGCAGCAGAGCTCAGGTTAAATCCCAGAAGTGATTGCCAAATGATTCTATTTGTCCTGCCTTTCCTTCCCATTCTGTCCTGGTCTGTCTGTGTGTGACTCTTAAGAGCTGGTGTATCTCTCCAAACATTTGTGCTTAGAGAACAACAGGGGATATATAAGTGAGAGATAAGAGGTCTGGAAACATGAGAATGTGTTGATCTTTCTCACTTCCCCTTCTCATCTGAATAAACTGAGAATAGACTTAATAGAAAGGAAATGTTAGGGACACAATAACCGTAAAGAATAACAAGGGCCTCAGCAAGTGGTGTGGAGTTAGACCACCATAGCCCAAAAGGTTGACTCTTTCCTGTTTTGTCCAGGATTCCCAACATGGCAGAGCTGAACACCAGACAGGAAATAACAGTGGGAGATGGGGAAGGTTCTTTGGATAGTCCCAATAGGAACAATCAAACAGCTTTGATTGGGGCTTTCCACACTGGCTGTTTGGACGCTGCTTAGCAAAACAAAGAAGTAATGATTTAGGCATATGTGACAACTGGAGCACATCTTCCTTGTGGAGCGTGGAAGAATGAAGGGAAAGTACCTGCTTTAAACATTACTGCAGGGAGGAAAAATGACTTCTGAAAGTCATTTCAGTGCTGGAAGAAGGCTGGGCTTCTAAACCTGTGCCTGGGGGGGTGCAAGCTGCACTGCCAGGGAATCATCTGTGTGCTGTACTGGTTTGTGTCACGATCACACTGATCTCCTGGTGTGCCTTCTCATCCCCAGCGTGGCTGTGTGTCGCTTCTCCAACACTGGTGAGGATTGGTATGTGCTGGTGGGAGTTGCCAAAGACTTGATTCTGAACCCACGCTCTGTTGCTGGTGGCTTTGTCTACACCTACAAGCTGGTGAATGGTGGTGAGAAGCTGGAGTTTCTGCACAAGGTGAGAGGGGGAGAAAAGGCCTTTTGAAATGACTGTTAGTTTACCTTGAATGCTATGGTAACATCACAGTACTGAGTTCTCAGCAAGATGGTCGTGCAAATGTTAAACACAGGAAACAGCCTGGAAGAAAATAAACTGCCTTTCCCAAAATAATCTGGGACATCTTTCGGAGTGCTGAGAATTGAGCAGATTTCCCAGGAGTTACAGTTCTTTATTGTAGCTGTATCTTGTCTGGTGATCAGTAAATGGGAAAGGAGCAGTGTTTTAATGACTCCGTTAAGGAGGGGAAAGAAACAGCTCTGTTTCCACTTTGGAATACAGTTCAGGAGAACTGCTCTGAATACTTGTTTGCAAAGCCAGTTCATACTTGGATAGCTTGAGCCCTGGTGCTGAGGCTCAGTCCTGCGCTGGCCACATGGAGCTGTCATCTTTCCTCTGACACTGGTTTGGTTGTCTGTAGGAAGCATTGGTGGCCTGTGACCAACTTGGTTTAGAGGTCCCTGGAGCTTTATCAAAGGTTTCAGCAGAACTGTGTTTAAACAAAATTCAGTTCTTCCCACGTGCTTCTAGCGTGGTCGAGGTATGAGCAGATGAGCACATGGAAAGGAATGTTGTGGTTTCCTTCACTTCCTACAGTCCTGGTGCAGTGAGTGGGTTCTGTCCTGGCACAGGGCCCTTCCTGCTGCCATTCAGCACCCGTGTTGGAGGTGACAGAGCTGATGGAATGGAGTAACTTCTCTTAACCAGTGCAGCCAATCTGGGAATGCTCCCAAGCTCTGCCCATTCACTTTCTTTGCTGTGGCTGATCCTTTTGGACTGATTATGAAGTACTGGTAGGAGACTTTTCAGCTCTGAGTTACCAGAACTGTGGGGTGCACTGAAATTGATTCAGTGACAGCTTCAGAGTGTCTGTGGCAGATGATGAGCTAGACTCATGCTTCTATTTTGAAAGGTATCTATGGATTTAGGCAAAGTATAAAATCTTTCTTTTGGGGATAAAGCAAAATGAAGAGCAGAGACAACAGGGTCTTTGTTTTCCTTTGCTGCCTGCCCCACATGGGGTTCTTGCAGCTGTCTAACCCTTCCATTGAGGTGTGCTGCCAGAAGCACACTGTCTGTACTTCTCAGAGCTCCGTTAGCACCATGTGTAGTTTGTGCTGGTGTTGAAAGGCCTACAGAGGACTGACCTTTTGCCCCACCTGTAGAAAAGGATTGTGATTAGCCATGGACAGCCTTGGCACAGTCCATTGAGCTTAAGCTGAGCCATTAGCTTGAATCTATTGTGAAGGTTGGTGTGAGATTAGCTCTGCTAACAGCGTCTCACAGTCTTCCTCTTCCAACTCTCTCTAGACCCCTGTGGAGGAGGTTCCTGCAGCCATCGCCCCATTCCAAGGCAGAGTCCTAATTGGAGTTGGAAAGCTGCTGCGTGTATACGACCTGGGCAAGAAGAAGCTGCTTCGGAAGTGTGAGAATAAGGTAGTGGCCTCTGTTATTCACCATGGTGGCTGGCTTGGGGCGAGTGGTGCCTCACAGCATGAGTGAAGCAAGGGTTTAGCAGCTGCTGCTGCGGCCCAGGTGTGTGCTCTTAGGCCTCAGTGCTGCACCTGTGTGCTGCCTGTGTACACACACAGCACTGTTGGCAGCTCTGGCTGGACTGCTGTTCTCCTCTCAGCCTTCAGCAGTCTGTAGTGTTGCGTTTTCCTTACTAGCTCTATGCAGGCCTTAAGTGTACATGTGCAGGAGTTAACAAAAGCCTGAGGGGGCGATGCTGTGTCCATCTGCTGCAGATGTGGGAGGTCTCATTCAGCTATACAATAACAACTTCTGGAAATGTTTTCTTAAGTGAAGTGGTCAGCAGGCTGGGGACAGAAGCTGGATGACGTAAATGAGCACCTCTTAAGATTGCTGGGAGTCCTGAAAATGGTTTTTTTCTCTTAAAAGAAAAATCTTTCTCAGACTTAGAGGCCCCAAAATGACATTCTTTCTTGATCAGCAACGCTGGTACTTCTTAAAGTGTCAGAGCATGGTTTTCTAACTCCTAATTGCCTGCTCCTCCATCTCATGCAGATCCTGTGCCAGTTGCTCATTACTGCACAGCAGAACTCCCACAAGCTTGCAGGCAGACTGGGGACTTGTAGGGGGATGGTTTTGTCAGTTGTGTTTCTTTGTTTTTACATTGAAGCAGTCAGTGCTGCTGACATCTGGTTTGCCAGTAGCACTTGTGCTCTGGATGTTGGTGTGACTTAACCGTGAATGCTGTGCAGTGGATGTCATCTCACAAGGGCCCTTTATTGTTGGTGTGTTTAACCTGGGGCTTTGGTATACCATAAATGACGGGTGATGTTGGAGGGAATGATGGGAAACAGGGAGCCAGGTAGTTCCCAGAAGCAAATATTGTTTCAGGTGAAGGGTGGAGTTAGGGTGGGTAGTGGCACCTCAGTGGATTACACTTCCCTGTTGGAAGTACTTGAGTTTTGCCCTTTCTCTCTCTCTCAAAAGCACATTGCCAATTACATCTGTGGGATTCAAACCATTGGGCACAGAGTGATTGTTTCAGATGTTCAGGAGAGTTTCATCTGGGTGCGCTACAAAAGGAATGAGAACCAGCTCATCATCTTTGCTGATGACACCTATCCCCGCTGGGTCACCACAGCAACTCTCCTGGACTATGACACTGTGGCTGGAGCAGACAAATTCGGCAACATCTGCGTGGTGAGTGTGCCTTGAAGCAAGTTGGGACTTTCTGCACATGATGTATTTTTCCTTAAAACACCCATGATTTGTCTTAAAAGAATGAGAATCTGTGCATAGCTCAAGACAACGCCCTGTACCATTCACTTGTTTTTTACTGGATGGCTAGCTGTGGTCATAGTGGCTGGCTGCAGTTTATCAATGTAGCTGAAGTAAACAAGTTAGGAAACATCACATTTCTGAAGCATTCAATAACTTGCTTTAGAGTTGCCCCCATACTTGCTGTGAGCAAGCCTTGAAACAAAACTCAGGGCTGTGAAGGGGCCCACGGGAGCTCTCACTTAACAGTCAGGTTATCACTCTCACTTTCCCCTGCTTCCCGTCAGCACTGGCATTCAGCTTTCTCTGACACTTCCTCGTGAGAGCTGGCTTTGTCAGCACTGACACTTCCCCACTTGGCTGGCTTTCAGCAGAGGAAAGAATGGATGCTCATTCTGCCAGAACTTTCATCTCTTTCTGAAGCGTGCTCGGGTGCTTCAGAGTGCAGAGTTCAGCCAGTGGCAGACGTTACGCCTGCTGGATTTGGCCAGCACGTGCATATCAGTCCTCCTTGGTTTTCTCAGTTCCCTTCTGCTGTTCCGTTAGTGGGAGGCACCTTCAAAGCAGTGCAGCGTGACCGTGCCAGTCCGATCTGCGAGCTCCCGACAGAGACTGGTCACGAGCTCTTGTCCATGTTTTTGAGCCGTCAGCCTTGACAACACAGTTATTTTAACACCAGAGCCCTTGCTGGAGAGGCAAATCTGTGATACAGTAAGTATGAAATGATTCTTGTAGAGCCTCCTGGAGCAAAAAGACCAAAAGGGTTCTTCACAGAGGTGATAAGGTACAACTGCCCTGCAGCTTTTTGACTCTTTCCCCCTCTTTGAATGCAGGTGAGGTTGCCTCCCAACACCAATGACGAGGTAGATGAGGATCCCACTGGCAACAAAGCTCTCTGGGACAGGGGGCTTCTTAATGGAGCATCACAGAAGGTAAACTTCCATGAGATGCACGTGGTTATGGCGGGAAAAAAACATGCTGCTTTCCTGAGAAGGGCTCTGCAGTGCTGTCCGTGAGCTGATCCGGCACTTCTGCTCATCTCACTGTGCTGTGGGTGATGAGTTGTCACCAGGAGCCAAACTCTGTTTCTGAAACCACGAGCGATGCCTATTCAGTGAGATTTGATTGAAGCAGCATGCTCATTTTCTGTTCCTGCTTTCTCTCATTATGT
The DNA here is from genome assembly GCA_013399175.1 of Odontophorus gujanensis. NCBI lineage: Eukaryota > Metazoa > Chordata > Aves > Galliformes > Odontophoridae > Odontophorus > Odontophorus gujanensis. Next base: position 48,085 of record VXAB01007054.1, read on the forward strand.
GCATCTGTTTGTCCAGCTCAGGAGGGTGCTGAGCTCTGCCATCTGCTCGCAGGTGGAAGGCGCTTCCTCTTTAGGAAGCGGTCTCAGAACTAGCAGGTGGCAGAACTCATTCTGTTTTTCCTCTGTCAAGCCTCCTGGTGCTTTTATATGAGCTTGAAGAAAACACTTGCTTCTGTGGTTGATTTTCAGGCTGAAGTGATTATGAATTACCACGTGGGAGAGACTGTGCTTTCATTACAGAAGACCACGCTGATCCCAGGAGGCTCCGAATCTCTCGTCTATACCACCTTATCAGGGGGAATAGGAATCTTAGTTCCTTTCACTTCCCATGAGGTGAGCAAGCCCCATCATAACACTACAGAGTTGCTGCTTTTCAGTGCTCCCGTCCCCAGCCAGCATGTTAATTTGCTGCATCCCTTGAGGATAACTTCAGGGCTCTGCAGTCTGTGAAAACCAGGGCTGCAGGAAAGCCTGCAGCAGGCTCAGGTGTGTGGAGGAAGAGAAGGAGCTTTTAGCTCTTCCCAAAAGCAATGCAGGAGTTGATGAGCTTTTCCTGTAGCACTGCTGCTGTAAATCTGCTCATGTTTTGAAGAAGTTGCTCCGGGGGGCCTTGGTATGATCAGTAAGGTCATCAAGCCTGCTTTGTGTAGGAGCGTGTAGCCCCCCAGCCCTATTCATCACAAAGAAAGTGTTCTCTGCTCTGTTTGCTTGGCCTGGATCAGTGCACACCAAGAGCTGTGCCTCTGTGCTGCCTGGCTGCTGCGTGCCCCAGTTCCCAGGGGCTGATCCTGGCCAGGCTGGCACAGTTGCTCTGGCTATTGCTGCAGGTGCATGTTGTGTGGAATCGAGGACAGCAGCCACCAGTCTTGGCTGTTGTTAGGGGCAGTGCTGAGGCAGTGCCTGGTGCTGGCTGTTGGGCCTTGCTGCTGCCATAAGCATGTAGTGAGCCGTTCCCTAACCTCTTCTTACCTCCTCAGGATCACGACTTCTTCCAGCATGTGGAAATGCACTTAAGATCTGAACATCCTCCTCTCTGCGGGCGAGACCACCTCAGTTTCCGCTCCTACTACTTCCCAGTGAAGGTAGGTCCGAGTGGTTGGGACCAGCTGCTCACACGAGGTCTGCTGTGGGACCTGGAACCTCAGGGGCCTCGCACAAGCAAGTCACAGTCACTGTTCAGTGGGAAAGCCTGCTGATAGTGACTGGCAGTAGGAAAAGCTACAGCCACTCTCCATCCCAGCACAGAGGGCATGCTTGTGCTTGGTGGGCTGCAGGCTGTGTGGGCCCTGGGACCTCTGATGTGCTAAAGATGCTTGATTCTGCTCGCCGTGTGAAGCCTCTGCTAGCTGAGGCTCGCTGACCTGTCGCATCCATCTTCCCTTGTGTGATTCTTCAGCTCAGCCAAGGCTTTCTGGGTTTCTCCTTCGTTAATCAGGCTGGCCAGTAATTAGTTTGATGCTAACTGCTGCTATTCAGCAGATGAGGTCACTGGGCACGCTCTTGTTTCCAGAACAGGATTAAGAATCCCCCGGGAACAAACTGTTTGTTGCCATTTTTCCCCGGTTAGGCAGGGTTCAGTGCCTCTGTGTGGTGTCCATTCAGTGCTCTCCTCCTCACCCCTCCAGAATGTGATCGATGGGGACCTGTGCGAGCAGTTCAACTCCATGGAGCCCAACAAGCAGAAGAATGTGGCTGAAGAGCTGGACCGGACCCCGCCCGAGGTGTCCAAGAAGCTGGAAGACATCCGCACGCGCTACGCTTTCTGAGCAGCAGCTGGCAGGAGCAGAGCTGCTTGCTGGGCTCCTACGGACACTCTTCCAAGCACCGTTGGAAGGAGGAATGCATGTTTTTTTCCCCTTTTTCTAAACACTGTTTTGCTCCTCTTGGTTTATGTTTCGAAGTCATGCGATTCCATAACAGTGTCAGATATTAGGTCCCCCAACACATCTCCCTGCTTTACGTGGAGGCTCGTGCTGTCCTGGGCTCCAGGCAGAGATAATCTCTCTTGGGAGCTGCCCAAGGAAGGATGTGCTCTGACCCCCAGCCCCGGATCAGCTCCTCAGTGTCCTTCACCCTTAAGGCCGAGGGATGCAGCAGTGTCTGTCCCGAGCCCGAGGGGGCGGATGGGGCTGAGCTTTTGTAGGATCAGATGGGTTTTTCCCATCCTTTTGCTAAAGGGAACAGCTGTGGCCTGAAGGAGAGCTGCTGGCTTCTTCGGGTGGGGGGAGGTGCATGGGTCTTCCACGGCCCTCGGAGCAGCCTGGGGGAGCTGGGGCTGGGGGAGTGTTTCTGCGTTGCGAGGGGTTTTTGGATCCACCGTTTTTGACTGTTTTCTCTGTAAATAAGAGTTTTGTACAATGTTGTCTCTTGGGGGTGGGGGAAGAGCGAGGCCTGAGTCTGGGACTTGATTTGTTTCATAATAACTTTGGCAAGAGCAGTGTCTCCAAGCTGTGACCGAGTAGCACATGAAGAATAAAAGCCTGTTTTTTAACTAGTCTGGCTCTGGGGCTCCACTCCTCCGCCACAGCTGCTCCGAGCTGGGGGCTGTGGGCAGCACAGGGGCTTTCTTTCTTACCCCATCCTTTGTGCCCTTCCAGCTTCAAGCAGGAGGGTGTGGGCTGACACCGGGCTGCACCCTTACCCCCGTGGCCCTGCAGCTTCTCTGCTGCTTCCCCTGGTCGGTTCTGGGTATCCAGGCGTGCCCAAAGGGAGGGTGGTTTGCTCCAGCTGATGCTGGGAAGCGGTGCCCGGGGCTGCAGGCAGGGAGTGGGCTCGGACTGCTGTCTCCCACCCCGCGGCGATGCGGACCTCTGTGCTGCCGAACTCCCTCTGGATCTCGGACCGGGCTCTTCCTCCACTCCTCCGGCCCAGCTCGCGGAGCCGGGAGGGGACACGGGGGCTGTGCCCGGGGCTGCTTGGCAGCGGATCCTCCGTGTCACGGTGCCAGGGGAATCCCAGCGCTGCTCGCAGGCGGCCGCGCATTCCTTCCCACGCCTTTCCCTGGGAGCGCTGACCTGAGCTCGGCGACTCCTTCCTCCCCCCCGGGGCGGCCCTGTGCGGTCTGTCCCTACAGCCTTTGGGGTGCGCGCGTGTGTGTGTCAGGTCACCCAGCGCAGGGCACGTCCCTTTGGGCTCTGGGTGGGGCATCCTCATCCCCCTGTGCCCACCGCTGCCACGCAGCTGGGCTGCCCGAGCATCCCCGGGGTGGAGT
>VXAB01007058.1:0-18245 GCA_013399175.1 Odontophorus gujanensis
GGCCCCGCAGTGCCCCAGGGAGCCCTGCTCCATCTCGTCCAGCAGCGCAGGGGGTGAGAAGCCCTCCTGGGACTTTTACGACCTTGGTGAGGTGGGGTGGGGTGGGCACACCCCCCTCCTTAATGGGGTTAACCCTTGCCCTGCCGCTCCTTGTGCTGGTGGGAGGCGCGGGGGAGATCTCTATCCCCACATTGCCATAAATCAGGGATGGGAAATGCAGAGGGACACGGTGCAGCTTCCCCTGGAGCACCCGAATGGGGTTCACTGTGCTGATTCACTGAGCATTTGGGGCAGGGAGCGCTTGGCTGAAGCTGAGAGCCCACTCCCAGCGTGCTCTCACTGCCTTGTGGTGCCACTGGGAATGCAGTGTGGGCAGGAATGGAAGCACACATCCCATCCCCTCTGCTGGAAGCAACCCCTGAGCACTCAGTCCTGCACAGAAGGGCTGAAATATTGAGTTGGGATTTATTTGAAGTCAAGTCAGTCTGCGGATGCTATTTATATTATTAAAAACACCTCGAGGTTTGTACTTCTAGCAAAAATAGACATTTCAGTTTGAAGGTTGTTACACTGAAGGGAAGAGCGAAAAGTCCCCCAGGTGACCAACACGGGAGTCCACGTGCCCTGGGGGTGCCGGGGGCTTTGGGGACAGACCCCCACGCTGGGAGCAGCACCCATCTCTGGTGCCCTCCCCAGAGGACTTCAAAGTGCTTTAGAAATGGGAACTCCTTAACAGCCCTGCGAGGTAGGGATGGGAGGTGAGGGAGGGGAAACTGAGGCACCGTGAGGAGCTGAGGGTGGCAGCAGCTGTGGGACCACTGGCCCAGGAGTGGGAGGTGAAGCCCAGAACCCGAAGCTGTCCCCACGCTCAGGTCACGGGAGGAGGAGGGCAGGGGAAGCCTCCCCAGCTGCTCAGTGTGAGCATCCCTCCCCCTTAGGAATACTTGGTGTTCATACTGTATTTTACAGCTGCAAAGTTCTTTGCAACCAGTGCAGTGATCGATCCTCATGTCCCCCCTCTGAGCGAAGGGCAGTCTGGCTCCCTTCCCTGGAGGGGGAAACTGAGGCACAGCCATAAGCAGAGGGGTGAAGGCCAATGCACTTTGGTGGCAGCAACAGCAGGTCAGGGTGCAGCAATCTGCTCTCCCAGTGCTGCTGTTCCCCCTTGCAGGGCTGCTCTGCCGGTGCCACCAGATCCCTTCTACAAAACCTTCCAGCCAGGGTCGTGCTCCCTCCCCACGGCCCCACAAACACCCCAGCAGCACCCCGGGCTCTGTGGGCCGGCTGTGACTTTCCCCGTGCTGGTGCTGCTGAAGGCTTTGCTCGCTCTGGTGCTTGCAGGGAGCCCAGCACAGNAGGAGCTGAGGGTGGCAGCAGCTGTGGGACCACTGGCCCAGGAGTGGGAGGTGAAGCCCAGAACCCGAAGCTGTCCCCACGCTCAGGTCACGGGAGGAGGAGGGCAGGGGAAGCCTCCCCAGCTGCTCAGTGTGAGCATCCCTCCCCCTTAGGAATACTTGGTGTTCATACTGTATTTTACAGCTGCAAAGTTCTTTGCAACCAGTGCAGTGATCGATCCTCATGTCCCCCCTCTGAGCGAAGGGCAGTCTGGCTCCCTTCCCTGGAGGGGGAAACTGAGGCACAGCCATAAGCAGAGGGGTGAAGGCCAATGCACTTTGGTGGCAGCAACAGCAGGTCAGGGTGCAGCAATCTGCTCTCCCAGTGCTGCTGTTCCCCCTTGCAGGGCTGCTCTGCCGGTGCCACCAGATCCCTTCTACAAAACCTTCCAGCCAGGGTCGTGCTCCCTCCCCACGGCCCCACAAACACCCCAGCAGCACCCCGGGCTCTGTGGGCCGGCTGTGACTTTCCCCGTGCTGGTGCTGCTGAAGGCTTTGCTCGCTCTGGTGCTTGCAGGGAGCCCAGCAAAGCCAGCCCATCCCAAACCTGCCCTGTGCAGACCTTCCTGGAACTCGTATCTGCACAGAGCAGCCTGGGGAAGCAATGGAGCTTGGGCTCTAAAGGTGAATTCTTGAGTCAGCCCCTTCCCTCCCCTCTTTGACAGAGGTGCTAAGGGGCAGGTTCCTCTGCAGTGAGGGCACTGGGAGCACAGAGAGGGGTGCTGCAGCTCTCTGCTAGGACAGCTGTACACGCCTACAAATACTCTTTGGGAGAGAGAAAAACTTCCTTTTGTGCCGCTGTCCTAAATTTCACAGCTCAGGACTACATCTTCTGAGTGCAATATGACAAAGAAATAAAGACACGCTCTAAGTGCTGCTGCTGCCCCACGGGGAAACCGCACCACGTTTGGGGCTCTGAGCCACCAGAGCAGCCCCCACGCTGCTGCAGGAAGGCCTGTCCATGCCATGGAAACCATGGGGCTGCTCCTGTGGCCCCTCAGTAACGGAAACAGATTTGCCTTTGTAAATTCGTTAGTGTGTTAAAGGAAGTCCTGAGCGAACAGGAGGCGGCTGAAATCCTTACGGCGCCTTGCTCTGTGTACCGCACGTCGGGGTCGTGTAGAAAAGAGTTTCCAGTAGAAGAAAGGGAAGACATGGGGAAAGGTTTTCTTTGTTTTTGTACAACGAGTCTCGTTTGGAATCCATGGCTTCATTCTCATAAATAAGAGGTCCTCAGTACATGTCCTTGTAGATCTCCTGCAGGAGCGGGTGCAGAGAGGTCTCTGTCTCCGTCTTCTTGATCTTCTGCACCAGCTGGGCGTGCTCTGTCACCAGCTGCCTCAGGTCGGCCATCTTCTGCAGCAGCTTGGGGAAGAGGTACTGTGCATCTGGGTGGTTGGACTGCAGGTGGAACTCCAGCGCTCGGAGGATGTTGTCTTGGATCTCCTCCACCTGCTTCACGTTCATCAGGCCGGGACGGTCTGTGGGGAGGAAGCACGGTAGTTGGTGTTACGGTGCAGCCCACGCTGCCTGTGGAGGTATGGAGATGGAGAATGCAACCTGGCCACGGTGACTCCAATCTGGTCAACCAGGAGAAGGGGGAAAATGCATGGCCTTGGACTGCATGCCCTGCAGCAGCCGATGGGAAAGGAGTGACAGTTGGACCAATCTCTGCAGTCAGAACTGTTCAGTTCTCTCACCCCCTAAGACTTGCAACCTACAGCAAGGAGGTTGGAACTAGATGACCTTTGAGATCCCTTCCAATGCTAAACCATTCCATGCTAAGACACCCATGCCTGATCTCTGCCAGCAAAGGCCCTGCTGAAGCACGGGGTCAGCTGCAGCCCGGCCCCTCCAGCCCCCATAGCTCTGGGGGATTCTGTACCCACTCACCTCCACACAGGATAATGGCAGCCACAAACAGAGACAGGTCACTGTCATCCAGCTCCAGTGCGTTGAACTTCACAGCAAACTCAAATTTGGGCTCCATGATCTCATTGAAGGGTTTGCGCAAGCTACGCAGGAACTCACGGGTCACAAAGCCGTTCCCATTGGCCACCAACAGTCCATCCTTGTTCATGATAGAGGCCAGCATGGCAAAGATGGCCTCGTGCACCCCATACTTCAGCAGAGTCACTTGGTCATTCAAGTAGAGGCCTATGAAGCTGGGGATGCTCTTGGCGAACTCGGTGAGCTCCCGCACAGTTTCCACTGAGGTGCACTGGCAGCGGTAGAAGACGTGCACCCCGATCTCCTTGTAGGGGGGGATCCCATCCACCAGCTGTTTCCAGACCAGCCCCTTTTCTGCTTGCCACAGGGTGTCCATGTCATGGATCACAAAAGGCTGCTCGAAAAAGAAGAATGGTCAGGAATGTGCCACATTCAAGCTCTACCCAGGACACTCGCCTTTGCCTGCCCATTTGTTGTTCTCTCCTGCTGGGGTTAAGGGAGCCCTGGTAAGTGGCACCCACCCATAGACACACGAGTCTGAGGGGAGGTGGGAATCTTCCCAGCAAGAGGCAAGACATGTAAAGACCACGTAGCTGGGAACTGGTGCACATGCAAGAGTTACAGCAGGAAGATGAGCCCCCCACACAGGCTGCAGCCAGCCCTGCCTGCCCCGGGAGGAAACTTACTGGGGTGCTGCTGGCCTTCCCGGTCAAGATACCTCTCGCCTTCTTTTTGGTCATGTTGAAGTTTTTCAGGTAGGCATTGTAGATGTGCTTGGAGAAAGCTTTCAAGTCAGCCACCTGTGGGTTCTGGCAGCTGACCTCGCTCGCTGTCAGCCCTGCTACCAGCTTCCTCTTCTCTGCCTCCGGCATGCGGCCGAAGCGGATTGCTGTGAGGAGCAAAACCAGAGAATCAGACAACACAGCCTCCCATCTCTGCTCATACAGGCTTTACCACAAGCCCTGCTTCCCACATAAACACCTTGGCTGGGCCACGAACAAGATGGTTCCACCTGAAATTCAAAAATCCCAGCAACGTGTCTAGTTCCTGCTAGGCCAATCTGAAAGGGAGAGCCATGTGCCAGCAGCCAGACTGCATGGCAGGATGAAAAAGGCCCTTCTGGTAGGGGAGAAATGGATGAAAGGGACAAGGCTCAAAGAATTGAGCTTGAAAGAAAATGATTCCTTGGGGAAAGAAAAAAAAAAAAAGTATAGGGTAATGCAAGATATTTGGCCTCTCCATGTGAATCACAGAACGGTTGGGTTGGAAGAGACCTTACAGACCCCCCAGCCCCACCTCTGCTGTGGGGTGGGTGCCCCATACCAGCTCAGGCCCAGCCATGGCCTGGGACATCTCCAGGGATGGGGCACCACAGCTCTGAGCAGCAGCGCCAGGGCCTTGCTGCCTCTGAGTAAAGGACTTCCTCTTAACATCTAACCTCAATCTGCCCTCTTAGTTTAAAACCGTTCCCCCTTGTCCTATCACCATCTGCCTGTGAATCCTTGGGATGAAGAATTGCTGATGGGGCGGATGGCCCCAGGAACAAGGTGACACTCACCGTTATGTGACATGCCCAGCGAGAGGCATTTCTGGAAGCGGCAGTACTGGCACTTATTGCGGTTCTTCTTCTGAATCTTGCAGCTCCGCTCACACTTCTCATACTCCAGCTTCATGCGGATCGTCCGGCGGAAGAAACCCTGCACAGTGGGACACGGAGCAGGGAGACAAGGGCACAGCAGGGTTAGCACCTGTGCTTTAAGACCAGGCCAGTTTGTTATCCCCAGCAGCCTCAATGAGGTTCATCCTTCACTGGGTGTTTACAGCACAAGCAGAGCCACAAGGAGAAGTGGAGCGATGAGAAAGGGGGGGAAGAGGACTGGGTGTGTGATACTGCAGGCAGCCAGCAGGGAGGGATGGAGGAACAGGCTGTGGGACCCAGCCTGGAGGAAAGTCTGGCAGGGCCTCACTGCTAATGCAGCCCTGCTGGCATCTGCTGCGAGGGAAGGAATTTTAGAGGTACGGCCAAGCTGCAGCCAGCAATCTCAGTGGGATACACATACAGCTCACGGCTGATCTGCAGCACAGACAGCAAAGCCAACCCTCCCCACGGGGGTACAAGGATTTGCTTTACAATGTAAAGCATAACATGCTAGGACATGGGACATGTTTGTCTGAAACAGGCTGAACCCCACGCCCCCCAGTGAGGACACACCTTGCAGCCCTCGCAGGCGTGCACGCCGTAGTGGAAGCCTGAGGCTTTGTCTCCACAGACCCTGCACTCCACATTCAGTGCCCCCGAGGCTGTCTCCTCGCAGCCCATCTGCAGTTGGTCCGACAGGGAGGGAGAGGAGCTCTGTGAAAGGTCTGCAAACACACAATAGGATCCGTCCTTCTCAGCAGCAGCCACAAGCACGGCGTTGCACCTAACCCTGCCAGAATGGGGCTGATGGGGCATTTCCAGCACTGCCTCCAGCACTGTGTTTGGATGGTTAACCTCTGAGATAAGGCACTGGCCACAGTGCTGCCAGGAGCTAACGGGCTCCACATCAGTGCTGAGTTTGGAAGAACTCTGAAGCTTAGTTTTAGGCAGTGAAACCCCTCCACAAGTTTTGCTAGGCAGCTAGCATAACTCATATGATGGGTTTGCACTGAGGATTTCAAGAAGCAGCCAAAGAATGGTTCTCAGCACCCTGGGAACCCTCCCCACTTCAATACACACTCTGGGGCACAGCCCTCCCCCCTTCCTGTCCCTATTTCCCTCTCCCAACCCACTGCCACCAGCCATGTGGTGGCTGCAGAGGAAGAAATAGGTGCCTCCATGCTTTGGCTCTCAATGAATTATTGCACAAAGGTGTGAGTCTACTAGAAGCCCAGCTCTGTTCACATGCAGGCCCTTTGCTGTGAGCACGGGGAACAGGGCTCCACTCACCGGTGTAGCTGCTCGAGGGCAGCGAGCTGTCTGGTCCTGCACATGGATCCGAGGTGCTGCTGGGCACTGTCACTGCCTCTTCCTCTTCCTCCTCCTCTTCCCTGACCTCAGGTACTTCCTCCTGTAGTTGTTCCATAACTGATCACCCCTCAGTGCCAAGACTGCAATCCCTGTCATAGCTCTGGCATCATCCGTGTCTATCCGAGATGGACCCTACCGGTTGCACTAGCCTGCGGGCAGAGGGAGAGGCACAGCGTCAGCACCATGGGAGCCATCCCACTCTGCTTTGTGTCCTTACCCATGGTGACAAGCAGACCCTGGGGCTTCTTCAAGGTCTCTTTGCTGGAATCATGTTCAAAGCCCAGCAGACTGACCCTGGGACACCAACCAGCCCACAGCCCACCCAGAGACCGGAAGCCAGTGCTCCCCACCCTGCGGATCCCACAGCAGAGACAGAGCCCTGGGCAACGTCCCTACAGCCGTCAGCACCCCATGCTGTCACGGTGGCAGCCAAAGATGGGGTTTGCTGCAGCCAACACTACAGGAAAGGTTCAGATAGCGCGGGCTGCAGCTGCCAGAGCGGAGCTCAGCCCCATGCTGGCCTCAGCCCAGTGGCTGCTGGGGGCACGAGCAAGGCTCTGGGTCTGCGAGCCTCAGCCCCACACTGGGAGAGTGACGGCTTCCTGCCGGCCCCAGCGCTCCCACTCCTTCCCGTTACAGCGGCGGTGTTTATTTTCACTCGTCGTGTTGTAACCCGCCCCGGATCCTCTGCCAAGAGCCATTCAGCTGAGCACGCTGCTGCTGCTCGTACAGCTGCGGGGCCGTGCTCAGCCATGGGTCTGGTGCCCTAATCCGGGGTTTCCTGTGGGAGGATCGACACGGGCCCCTTTTCCCGTGTCTTTTCTCCCTGTCGATGCCGTTCCCAGTGCCCAGCTCAGCACCCACATCCAAGCCTTCAGATCTCAACTCCCGCACTGAGCCCTGCTCCAGCAATTAACTCCTGAAGCCTATTTTATGCAGAGCGCAGTCATTTCCTTACAGGAGTTATTTAAAGGTGGAGAATCCACATGCTCTGTTTCCATCAAACAAGCCACTGACATCCAGCTTCCCCCAGGAGAGCCTCAGTTCACAGGCACTAGTTAAACTGATGGAGCATCTTCATGTGCTAACGAGTGCAAGCTGCTCACAGGGGACTTGCACAATGCCAACCCATGAGCAAACACGTCCTGGTGGCACAGGGCTCCCTGGGCTCCCTCCCCCTCCTGTTCCCAACACTTGGCACTAGTGTTGCAGCCAGCTCCTTGGGAAGCTGTCAGCATTGAGCAAGGTCAGATTGGTGAGCAGCAGCTGGTGCCAAGGGGGAGGACAAACCTGCAGAGGGAGGCCACAAAGCCAGCAACCAGGCACCCCCAAGAGCTGGTGCTGTAACACAGCCTAGGTCCACTGCTTGCTTCTCCTCTGCACACCAGGAGTTCAGAGCTCAAGGGACAGCTCACGGGCAGCTCCAACTGTGGTGTTGCCCACAGCTCTGTCAGAAGCAGCAGAGGGGCACAGGGCTTGCAGAAGTGTTGTGCTCCCTGCCAGTGCCTCCCGGGCAGCACTGAGCAACCATTCAGGGCTGTGTTGTCCTTGGCCTCCGCTCATGTGGTGGGGCAAGATGTGCAGGCAGGAAAACCTATTTGCTGGAGATGGAGGGTAACGAGCTGGATCCATTTAAAGTCTGGATATAAATAAATGCACACACATCAGGAAAATGCTTTTAGCCTGGAACAGCAGTCGGTAGGGTAGGATGGTAGAAGCAGGTCTATCCAGGGCCTTGCTCTCCTGGGCAGCAGCAAGCTCTCCAGATCCACCAATGCTGTGCCCAGAGTTAGGCTGGCTGCAGATGGTCACACACACCCCAAGAGCGTGGGAGAGTGGAGAGCAGGACACAGCTGACAGCAACAGCAGACTCCAGCAGAGGTACCCCATGTTGGTGAGGGCAGGACAAGGATGTGTATCCCCCCCGTGGAGAGAGAAAAGCTTTTACCAGAAGGCTCTGAATGTATTGTTTTAATATCTTCTTGCAGGCCAAGAGCAGAGGGGAGCCGCAAGAGCTGTTTGCACACCTGCCTTTCCCTGAGCCATTCCCCTGTTTTTCAAACAAGGGAGATAAAGGGAAGGGGAGGAGGCATTAATTCCAGCCAGGCCTTCAGTAGATGAAAGCAGCAGGGATTGTGCCCACACAGCAAGGTGCTGGGCACAGCCCTGTGTTGCTGCAGGGGACGTTCCGACCCCAGACACTCTGATTTTGGGGTTGGAGCAGCAGCCAAATACACTTGGTGCCTCACTGCTGAGTGAAGCACAAGAAGCACACACTGCTGGCTGCCACCTTTGTAGCTCCCACTCTGCAACAGGTTTCTCTGTACTAGCAGCATCTCTGCTGGACCCAACAATATAGTAGAGATAGAGCACATAAAACAAAGAGGGAAATTGTAAAATAAATAAATAAATGAAATCCCCCACTGGAGCAGCAGTAGGTAATGAGAAGTGCCCACTCTGCCCCACAGTGTGCAGGAGGGCTGCAGGGGATGTGACGGAGCAGCCTCATCACTGTTACATCACCCCACACAGAGCACAGCATCACCAGGAGCAGACGTGTGTTCCAGCACAGACACCGAGGGGCTGGCAGCCACCAAGAGCTCAGAATCAGAAGAACTCCATCTTTAAGCAGATACAGTTTTGCTGGGGGTGAGCTTCAAGATCAAGCAACTTCAGGATGCTCACTGGGGTGGGAGAGCTCTCTATTTCCCACCAGGGGAGGGCACAATTGTTTCTTGTACAGACGGGGCTGGAGGCAGCTCCAGTCCCCATTGCACACTGCAGTGTCACCACATGTGTCTCCTCCTTGGACGATGGAAGTTTCCAGGCAAAGGAAAGTGCCAGAAATGGCCCAGGCCTCCCAAGGGACAGGTCACAAGGTTGATCTGCTCACAGCGTTGTTTGAGTTACCGTACAGGAGGTCGCAGGGAGCTGTGAGAGGAAACCAATTCACCATGGAAGCACCTCTTTGTGTTTGTGCTCATTTGGACAAAAGTATTAGACAAATTCCTCCAAATGCACATCCTGTTGAGTGTGCATTCAGAACAGTATGGCAGCATTTCCTCAGATGGAGCACATATTGAATGCACACACCAAAAAACCTGAACTGATTTCCATTAAAAAAAACAAAAGTGATTGCCTCCTGTTGGCCATTATTTGCAGACATCCCTTGGATTGTGTCACCACTTCGGAAATCTGCTGATCAACTACTAGTTTCTGTTCCTCCTCCTTCACGTCATCTACTGCTAATAAAAGCCAAATAAGAGCTAAGCAGATGCTGCAACACAGGAAAGGTAACCAAGTGCAGAAAACCAGGAGACGCAACCATTGAAAACAATGTTTGTTTTTTGTTCCTGAAAGACTGGCACACCTCCTCATTAGCTAATAAGCCCAGCAGCACTTACTACCCAAGCATGTCCTCCCTCACTCAGAAGCCTTGGCCATAAGGCAGGTTCTGTGCAGGAAGAAACGACTGGAGCTGGTAAGGCAGAGCACTGACACTCAGAGCCTGACAAAAACTAAAGCATCTGCCCCAACACTGTGGATATCCATTCCTTGTCCTTTTCTCTCCTCTGCTGCTGCATGCTTTTCTCCCAAGTACAACCCAACCAGCTAAGCATCAGGTGCAGCCTGAGCTGCTATTACTGTTGCTGAGTAATTAGCAGCAGCACATGTGACAAAGGAGTACAGGAGATTCCCTTGCTTGCCTCCAGCTGCCAGGCTTGCCAGTGAATCACACATCAACCACATGCTTTAACTCATCCACTTCCTGGATACTAAGGAAGAAAAATAAGTCAAAGAGTTGTGAAACTCACTGGATTCTTTTTGCATCACAGCTGTCCCCAAAACCAGGTCACTACACTCCAAAAGAAACTTCCTGCTGTCTCACTAATGCTGGGTTTCTTTTGAGGGTAAAAGCTACACGAGAGGCCGCTCTTCCCTTTCAATTTACCTTTCAGAAACTGCAAAGATATCCCTGGCTCCAGGGGTTCCAAGACACATCTGCTGTGCTGCAAAACCTAGAGATGGTGCATGCTGGACGAGTGCTCGTGCTACACATCTCACCTGCTTTCCAGGAAAGAGGCTCCCTGCCCTCTTCAGCCTCAGAGCTCCACAGCTCCCTTTTGCAAATGGGGCAGCAGTAGGATGGGCAGCAAAGACCCAAACACTCACTAGCTCTTATTCAAAGTTTTGCTTTGTGACCTTCAGCAAATCCCATCAACCCCCATACCTCCATTTCCTTCATCATCAAAAAAAAAAAAAAAAGAATAATTGAGTTCTGCAGTGCTTCCTTCCTGGTCCTTTCCTTGCTGCATTAGCTCACAGAGACGTCATGTTTTGGACCTCAATGCCAAGCATCATTGTTTATTCCCATATTATGGACTTGGACACCTGTTCCCAGTCACGCTCGCAAGCCTCGCCTGCCCCAGGTCAGTGCACCACACTGCTCGTGACCGTCTCCTCTGCACATTCCCATATGAAGTGTTTTTAGGATTACTTTCAGCAAATAAACTGCCAAGTCTCACACTGGAAATTGCCAGCTGATATTTGTGCTTTGCTGTCAACTCAGGACAGCCTGGAGCGAGCAGGGGCAGAGGGTGTGAGTGAGTGACTGACGGGACGAGGAGCACAGCCAGGAAACAAGCAGCTACCAGAAAGGTGACACCTTCTCATCACTGGAAACTGCATAGATGTGTTGTCATTTGAGAAGACCATTAAGTCTGGTAATGAGAGAGGACCATCCCCACTCACGCCAGGGCACAGCAGAGGCAGCGTGACCTGTCCTGTGATGCCAGGCAGTGTGCTGCCCTGCCACCCATGGGCATGCTGGCTGTGGGACGGCATGCTGCTCTCAGCTGGGTGAGCAGCTTGGCTGCACCATGTCTGTACAAGCACTGCAAAATAAGCTTGCTCCATGCTGCATGCAAAGGCTGTCACAGAGGAAGGCTCTGCCGTCCTCCGGGGGACAACACATCCTGGAGGCCATGCGCACCAAGAGGACAATGCTTTGGGCACACTGCTTTGAGTTCAGTACACTCTCAGCATTGGAAAGGACACAAGGCAGCTCGTGAAGTTGCAGTTAGGTGCCAGCGTGGCACCCTGACCCCATGGTCCCATCCTGCTGCCAGTATGGAGCCAGTGCCCAGCATCGGGCTTGCTTTCACATCCCTGTTTCCTCTCTGGAAGCGACCAAACACTCCCCTTCACCGTCTCAAAGGGAGGGGAGGCTGGCAGCTCTGAGCCTGCCAATCTGCATGAAGCTGCCACTCCCTGAACCTTGAGTCCCGCTGAACATCACTCCAAGGCACTGGGTTTGCTCACAGATCCCTTGTCCACTGATCCACAGCAGGCCACGTGGGAGGATCTGGTTTCAGGAACACCAGTAATTATAGAACAGGGCTGATGGGAGGAGCTCGCAGGAACAGCAGTGAGGTTCCCAAAGCAAACAGCAGGCATGGGCTCAGAGCTGCATTTAAAGGGAAAACCAGGAAAGCAGTAAGTGCAGCAAGCTGCCACTGCAAACTCCAGTCAAGGAGCACACAGCTGCAGAAGCACTGGGTGGCAGTGAATGTGGCTGTCCCTTGGCAACGTTACTATCAGAACCTGGCGTGGTTTCCCTCAAAGCCTTGGTGTCATTGGGATACCAGTGAGTGTCCCCACAGGGCAATCAGATCCCTGGAAAAGCAAAGGGGAAACAGAGGAACACAGCGGCAGGCCACTGCTCTGAGCCACTGGAGCCAAATACCTAGCAGGCCAGCAAGACCTAACACCAGGCAGCCAGTACTCCCAAACCCAGGAAACTACCCACAAAAGTGTTATCAAACCTTCCTGCAGTGACTGAGGTCCCCTGCGCTAAAGTTACCAGCCTGTAAGTTTGTTATGCTTACACTTGGACTCCCAGCAATGCACTACATATTTTGTAGACCGTAGCAAAATATCCTGAGCACTCGGCATTCAGTCCTGATCCCGGGATGCAGCTGACAGTGAGCGATTATGCCCAGGCACGGGTTCAGATGATTCAGCACAGCCTGGGAACGTCCGCACTGAAATGGTTGGAACAAATCACCACGCTCACTTCATCTCCACAGAACAGGGGAGAGAGAGCAAGCAAATCTGAGTTTGACTGCTTCCAGAGAGCATTAAAATAACTTTGTTGCACAAACTAGTTCAACACCCTCCCAGAGATCTGCAGGAGAGATGTTTCCTTACTATTTTTGGCTACAGTCTGTGTAGCAAGAGCAGAGGGAGGAGCAGAGGTTTCCCTGTGTTTTCAGCTGTGATAGGATCAGTGACCTCTGCCAAGGAGAGGATCTCAGCATGCTCCTGACTGCTTGGATTGCTGCCTCAGCCCCTAGAAAACAAAACACTGGAGCAAAGCATCAGCACCTTTCATAATACCCTCACTTCTCGGGCACCACTGTGAGCTCAACACAGTGAGCTGCCAGGACCTCCAGGACCCCCGAGCTCCAACCACACACCCATGCACACCACCAGCTCTTTTCAGGTGTCCTGGTGTCCCTAAGTCACACAGCATAACCCCTCCCCATGGACACGAGAACCCATGGACTTCTTGCATATTAGTGTCCAACCATCAGCCCTCGCAGTGTTGACAGCTTCCATGGTCCTACAGCTCTGGCAAAATCTATACAAGCAACACAGAGGAAAAAACAGCTTTAGGTAATTTAAGGCATATTTCAGATTTGCATTAAGATGAAATTGAGACTTTCATTAATAAATAAATAAATAATTGTCAGGCTGAATAGAGACTTGAGCACCACTGAGGTGACAGCATTAAACACTGGTAATTCTGAGGCCATCTCACCCGTTCCCTCTTCAGCCTGACAAAACCCTTCCTAGTGAGACATCCGTTATCAACAATATGACTCAGAGCAAAGTTTATCTTAACAGATTATCAGAAAAACCCCAAAACTTCCCTATCAGCTTATGTAAGAAAGGTCATCTGCCCTTTTAAACCATCAGAACCATTCCCTATCTCCATCCCATACATTAGTGGGTTGAACTTGCATGTTCCAATTCACAGACTAGGGCAAACCAGAAAAACAGAGCACAAGGGCACTGTTTCTGGTTAACACAAGCACTACCCAGCTGCAAGCCCCAAAAACACGCTTTGGCATGATCCAACACCAGGAGCAATGTCAGTGTTTATGGTTTGTGTTTTCATGTTGACACCTCTTCCAGGTCAGGATTCCCTGCAAAATGCAGCCTCGGCTTTTCCTTTTGAGCAGGACCTGCTGGGTTGGGATCCC
Source organism: Odontophorus gujanensis (assembly GCA_013399175.1). Classification (NCBI taxonomy): domain Eukaryota; kingdom Metazoa; phylum Chordata; class Aves; order Galliformes; family Odontophoridae; genus Odontophorus; species Odontophorus gujanensis. The sequence goes on from VXAB01007058.1 coordinate 13,623, forward strand.
CAGGGCAGCATCTCAACATATACCTGACCCCAAACAAGTTTATGTTCACAACCTCCTGGAAGGACACAGACATCTTTCAGACACTGATTACAACAGTGAATTTTGGTGCATTACTGGAAACTAAGACCCATCTCAAGTCAGTTCTGATCTTGCAGTTCTTGCAGTCAGGCAGCACTCCATCCAGTATCATTCATTCCTGGACCTACACAGTTCATATTGGCATCAACTGTCAAACTCTATCTAACCCCTGCTTTGGAAAAGTAACTTCCTAGGTATTCTGCCAATGAAAATGTGTTCTAGGGTATAAGATTAAAGAAATAAACTGAAAAAATCTCATTTATGCTCACTATGGAAATCACTTCCGCTTGTCTAAGTTTTCCAGTCTTAAAAATTATTGCAACAGTGACAAAGTAGCATCTCGGAACAGCAACAATTTTCTAGAAAAAAAGATATTTCTCTGCAGCACCTTATGCAAAAGCAGCTATGGAGCCTGACAGACCTGTGGCTATCAGCACAGCAGCCAATACAAACCACAAAACAAGTCAACACCCCTAAAATTCCATGGTGAGGGCAAGCCCAGCTGTGTTCTGGCAGCAAACAATCTGTTAGCCATAAGCACTCAAACAGCATTGCACCTGATTAAAAATCACTCGCCTGTCAGGTCCCACTGCCCAAAGGAATCTGAGTGCCCCTTGCTGCACCAATCTCTTTGCCTCTAAGGACACGGCAGACCTCCAGTTCATAATTCAAGAGACACAGCTGAAACATTCCCCCAAACACAACAAGATGTACTGTACGAAAATACAGATTTGTCAACAAGCAACACTCTTGAGAGAAGGAGCCCATTAACATCAGCAAGCAATTCTGCACAACAATGCTCCCCCAATCAGCACAGCCTCATGTGGCTCATTACAAAATCCTCTCTATGCACTGCGAAGTTTCTCAGAAGTCCATGTTCCAAATGCCAGAACTGAGAGAGAATTTATGCAACTGTTCTGCTAAGAGACATTTTATAACTTAGCCCATCTCAGTCTGGCTGAATACCTCAGATGTGTGCTATGGCAGAAATAAATCCACCCCCTTGGCACAGACAGAAGCTACGTGCAGGCGACCACCCTGAAGAACTTCAGCATCACCACAGGCAGGACTGGAGTCTGAGCCACGTCCTCTATTACTGCTTCAGCCCTGCAATAACCCGCTCAGTTCTGCCTGGGTAAGGCGGTCACATAGTAATAGATCCTGTATACATCGGTGCCAGATCGCATGTGTGATAGGTAGGTGATCATTTACCTAAGAACAGTCCTCTCCAATTTAGAAGAGGCAATTTCAGTCGTAAAATCCATGAAGTAATCAAACGTTAAGTTGAAATACTTCGAAAGCAGTTGGCTCAGAGGAACAGAGTTAGACCACAACACTTAAAGCACATGCCTAAGCAGAATCCAGAAAGATCACATTCAGAACTGAGCAAAAAAAAGTAAGGCACAGGATTTAGAATGAAAAAGAAACTGAAGAACATCTAAGCTCACGGACAGAAGTGAAACTTGCTGAGAGCTCTTCATCAGCTCTTCCCTACCTCAAGTTTTAACAAAAATAAGCAGCGTGCTTTCATAGATCTGAAGGCAGAAGGGAAAGGTTACCTCTCTGCAGCTGTCCCTGTCCGCCCGCCGCTGAGCGCCGCCGCTCCGTTACCATGTCAGCACGGAGAGCTGGGGACCAAAGCGATCTGCAAGAGAACACAACACGGATTTCCACGGCTGTGCTGAAGGCCAGATATTTATGCCGCTGGGAGACCTGGGACAGATCCAGCGACGTCTCTGAAATTTAAACACACACTCCCTCTACTGCACGCTGCAGTCACTTGCTGGGGTGAGTTACTCCAAGCCAGGATGTCGCCTTTCTCTTGTGCTGGCCACATTTACAGCTCCATTACCCCCTAATTTTTGTGACCGTGTGCAAAGTTGATGTTAAAACACAGAGCTCGTTGAAAAGGTGTGCTATGGCCATGAGGCAGTTTGATAATCCCTCCTTAGGAGGCCGCATGAAAGTCACTGCAACTTTAATGAACCTCTCCAGTTCTTGAAACCTAAGGATTTGACAGAGCTCACCCCTCTTGGTTTTCCTGATAACATTGCAAGTAACTGCAGGCACAGGAGAGCAGTAAGAGACCACTGCTGGAAAAAAAAAAAAAGGCTTAGAGACTTTGAACCAGAGGACTTATAGAAAATATGCTCTATTTTTAGGCACAGTTATGCAGACTAACTGGACTAACATTAAACAAAGATGCTGTGAACATGATGCTACTTGAACCCACGTACCCTCCCTGACATTGCACAGGCTTAGCTGCTCCTCCTACCCTGATGGAAAAGCCCCATCCTGCAGCACTGCCCCTTCCAGCAGCAGCAGGCTCCTGAGGCAGCCCAGCACTGATTCCACACCCACAGCCTGCTGCAATTACAGGGCAGGGAGCTGATCCCACCTTGGGCTGCAGGCCCTCCTGCACCTACCTCCAAGCTCCAACAGGAACCAGGAGCTACAGATGCCCAGGACAATGCCAAGGAAGCAAATCTGCCCCAAAAGCCAAAGCCACAATTCACTGTGCTTTTTGAGAGGCTTATAGGGTGTGCATAGAGCAGGCTGAGCAGCGTCAGACACACATGAGCCTGGAGGATAATCCCTGTCCCTTGGAGCAGAGCATCAGTCCCAACACAATCTCTCTTCCTTGCAGAAAGATAAAAATACAGATAATACAAAGATAAGCCCCTTCAAAGCAAATGATTGTCCCTGCTCTGTAGGCAGAGGCTGTGGCACAATGGTGCTGCACACAGGCAGATGTCATCATGGGAAGGGCACAGGTCCAGCAGCCAGTCCTCTGCTCCAGTGGGGTCATCAAGCACCCACCATAGCTCCATGGTCATGGCAGAATGCTATGGCTGCAGCAGGCTTCTCATCCTCCCCCTCCCAAAACAGAAAGGTTTTTTTTCCCCACCAAACATCAAGATAATGTTTTACATTGACTTCCTGATGAGGAAAGGTAATAAGTCATTACATCCCCACTGGGGCATCAGGAGCTGTCTTACTTCATTTCCACCAGCAGTAAAACCCATCCCTGACTCGGTAACAAAGTTGACAGTGTCAACGAACACATGAATCATGCACAGAGTGCACGAATCACACCCTGGGTTTGCCCCCAGCACAGGGCAGAGCGCTCGCTGCTGCTGCCAGAGATCTGAGCATTAACACTAAATCACTGGCTCACCTTGTGCTGCTCACAGGTAAGTGCTAGGGCATGCCCAGCACAGCACGCACAAGGCACTACTTGCACCAGCTCAGCAGGGTTTGGAGGGAGCTGCCAGCACATCACTCCTGAAAGCTTCCTCCTGCAGTCTTGGTTGATAAGTCACAGGGAAAACTCATAGGTGACCAACTTGCACCTTCAGTCCCCTTACACTGAAAATCTTCAACCCTTCACACAGAGGCTGTTCTAGCATGTGAGCGCAAAGTCCCCCAGCCCAGCTGCTGGAGGGAAGAGGTACAAGGCTGCCTGGAAGAAGGAAACCACACTAGGTTTGAAGATCCAAGACACAGTGTAGTCGATGGCCAGCAGATGGTCATCGCCGTACAGAGTTGGTCTTCTCTCCTGCCCCGCTGCCAAGCTGCATCTCCAGCCACTGAATGTCTCTGTGCCCTGATTTCCCATCCAGGGGCACTACAGCACAACACACCTACCTTGTAAATATGCTGTGAGGCCTAATTCATTGCCTTGTGTAAATAAGCTGGAGTCCCATAAACAAATCAGGCAGTTAAGCATCATCTGAAGTGGAGTCAGCACACACGAACCTTTGAAAGTATAACAAGGTCAGGAGGCATTCTGACCACAAAAAAAAAATTGGGGGGGGGAGGAGGTCAAAACAGTTCAGTGCAAAAGCAGGATTCTCGTTGCTTTTAATGACAGCCCTTGGAGGTGACCAACAGAGGGGAAAAATGCATCAGGTCGGAAATACAAAAGAGGGAAATCAGGTCTTGTTCAGAGGCCCTGCCACCTACTTCTGCACACTGCTTTTACCTTTCACCTGGGACTTTTCACAAGTGCTTCTCAAGCTAGTTCAGAGTTACAGCCCGCCCAGCCAGCAGAGCTGGTGCCACCACAGGGCAAGGACTACCTGGTCTAAAGCCAGCATGGAGTAAAGGTGGCAGTCCCTTACCCCATTACTGCAGAAAATCACCGGAATCCCAGCAGCAGGAAGGATGATATCCCTGCTTTCCTACTCCAATGGCCAACAAAGATGCCTGGGAGCTCCCGAGGAAGGCTGTCCCCATCCTTTTGTTGCTCCTTCCTGCCCACATCCCAGCAGAGCACCTCAGGGGTCCCCCCGAAGCCACATGCCTTTGGGGACCCACCTGTCCCTCATCCTCAGCCCGGCCGCGTCCTCACTGCAAAAGAAGCACCCGCACCCTCACCTCCCCAGGCGTCCCCTGCCCTCATGGACGCCTCCAACCTACTGCCCCCGGGCCTACAGCCCCCATCCCCCAAAGAGCCCTCAGAGAGCCGATCCAGCCCCTCAGGGACTCCCCCCATCCCTCTGCGGAGGCCCTCTCCCCTCAGAGAGCCCCATTTCCCCCACC
>VXAB01007066.1:0-23872 GCA_013399175.1 Odontophorus gujanensis
ATGCCATGTTACTGATACCTGCTGTCAGCCTTCAGTCCCAACCTTCCCGTATGGTCCTACAATTCAAGCTGGCTGTGTTTCATTTGCATCAGACACTGCTTGGATAGGATTCTCTTATTTACCTGTAAATTTATGTAAGAACAGGTACTCTTACCTTGTACATACGCGAGCAATCACACTGTATATCTGTTCTTGTGCTCCTAGTTACATCAGAATCCCTAATTAATCTAGAGACTTGGTGTTCTAACAGGACCTCTTGTTTGCTTATAACTAGCCCACGTGATTCCTTTTGGCTTTTAAAACTGAAAGAGTGGGGAAAAAATCCCCTAATATACACATTGGTCAGTGAAAAATTAGGTTTAGATAGCTAAGCTACAATCTTTGAATCAGAATCTGTAAGAAATAAGCAAATTGGTTCAATCAGTTCAACAATTAAATCCATTAAATTCTCAGAATTACCACTTAGGGGGGGATAACTTGGATTGCCTACGTTCCCCCAAAGGGCAGAAGGGTTTTCTGTGATCTGCCAGAAGCGCAGTGGGAAGGGAGGGAAAGAGGAGGGGGAAGAGAGGAAAGGGGAGGGGAAGAACAGCAGAGGAGAGGGAGAGGGCAGAGAGGGAGAGGAGAGAAAATGGCACTTTTGCACTAAATTTGTCTGCGGTCCCTGGTTCATCTGCTAACATCCTTGCAAAGGAGGCACATGCTTTTCTAAAGGAAGTTCTGTTCCAAGTGTATGTGTTAGAAGTAGTTCAGAAATTTTTCTCATTGAACCTTTATTTCAGTCTTCTCATTCAACTCTTTTATATAAGAACTTTTAAACTAATCCTTTCTCTGAATTTCTTTTAGACAAGTGTTGGAAACACCGCAAAACAAGAGAGATGTTTGCAGCTTTAAAGTATCACTCAACAGACTATTTGTACGAGGTGCAGTTTTATCATTTCTCTTATTATTCTGAAAGAACTATGTTGGTAATTTAAAAGATTCAACACGCCTTAAAAAGTGGAGAACTCATGTCTTAGAAATCGTATTTAAGTGAGGTTGTTGAACTGCGCTGTTGCTGCTGTAACAGTAAGTTGGTTACCTTTCTTTAATAGAAAGTTAAAGTGCAATTTTGCCAAAACAGAAGAGTGTGTTTCATTTTTATGGATTGTCTGTTGCATTTATGATTGTGTTTCATGGCCTGTCACTCAGAGCTTCCTTTGGAGTGTGCACTATGCCTTCTAATGCATACAATTCAATTAGTTACCTTTCTGGAGAACTAATTCAATTTTTTAGTCACTTTAATGTGTTCTAGAACAATACTACAAGTATTCCTACTAAAGATAGGGAAGAGTTATTTCTTTGTATGTTACAGATGAAATTTATATGTTGTGCAAAGCAGATGTTTTTGATGTCTACAATGAATCTCATGCTTTTATTGATATTGATCTTGATGCTGAGACATCAAGTAACTTGACACAACAATGCAGTATGTCAAGCAGGTATTCCCTTTATTACAGCGCTGGGTGCATGGGGGATCTCTCCACCAAACATGCACACCAAAGAGAGAAACGAATACATATTTAAAGGTATAGCACATGCATATTCATCACATTCCAAACTCTGATTATCGAGGGAATTAAACCTAAGGGTCATTTTTGCTGTAAATTTTCAAACCTTGAAGGGGGAGAGCTTCTCATTATTCCTGAAGAGAGACATCTGTTTGGTTATCTTGTTGGGACAACAGGATGTCCATCCTGCATTCTTATCCACAAGTTTATTAGTTCGATTTATGCCCATCCAACACATCTGGCCCAACAGATAAATCAAGAGGGAGTAGCACCTTTGTACTGTAGAGAAGTTGTTCTCATGATTCAATCTGTGATGACATAAAAAAGACGTTTATCAAGTTCTGCTTTCTTTCCAGCTGTATCTGTGTGATGTTAGCAGTTGCTTATCATTTGGTGCACTGTCCTTTCTTATTGAGAATTTACTTGTTTACATTTTCAAAGAAATCACATGAGCCATATAAAAAATATGCTCAAGCAGAGCGCTGCTTTGCCTAGAGGAGGTACTTCTAGTGTGCAAGTAGAAGAATGAGGTCGTGAGACATGATACCTTCAAGAATTCAGGAAGAGTGCAAGTACACTCGCAAGTAGGCCTGGCAGATAGCTGGAGGAATGTAGCTCTGAACGGGTCTAGAATAGTACAAATACTTGCAGGTAGACTGAGATCCACGCTATGCAGTACCTTTCCTCAGAGTGCAGAAGGTATTCTCCATAGCATCTCTATTTGTGCCTACTGCTTTCTTAGATTGTAGCATCAAAACCTTTTTCTGTTGTAATTCCAACAGCATTTCAATTTGCATTTCAGTACTTGTGTGAAAACCTTCCAGCATCATTTCATTCAGTTTAATCTCCAGGTGATTCTGTAGCATTTGTGAATAAGAAATGTGCTACGTTAGCAAAACATGTAAAGGGCCATTATGAAAATAGCTAGATTTGTGCCTTTTCCTTCCTGAATTTTGAGGACTCAGGCACTGCTGATAGTGGGATAAATGCAAAGTGGCAGAAGGTTAGTGTTAGGTAACTTGCTGACTGGCTACAGCAACTACATACTCTGTAGTATCAGCAGAAGCTAATGGATGTGGTCATAAAAGTGAGGGTGTGCTGGATCTGACTGTATGAAGGCTATGCTGTTTTAAAACCACCATTTCTCATTCCATGCTTATGCTTAGTTTCTACCATCCTGCTAGAGAGTGTGTAATAGTTTAAGTGAACTTTTCAGGGATTTGTTTTATCAAGTACACTTGCTTATTACTTCCAATTTTAGGAAATGGTGAAATTTGATGGAAGACTCAAACTCTGATTTCTGCAAATACACAGCTGAGCTCTATGTGGAAACCTTCCCTGGATGTCCTTTTTGTGAATTTTTATAAACCCCAAGTATAGTTTTTCCAACTGCCCAGTTTAAATAAATACTTGAATAAAGGTGCCTTTCAGTTAGGTTCCTCAAGCCACTGAGCATTGTAGGTGTGATTTACAGAGTCATCTTTAGAAGTTTGGTGTTCTCTTACATCATAAGCTGATGATACAGGCAAGCTGTACCGGACTGTAGAAAAAGATATTTTGTAGATATTTTGTTTAAAAGAGAAATGTGTAGAGACCATTACGTTTCCTTGAGAAATAGCAGTAAGTATTCATTAACTAAATGATTTGTCCATTAATACTATTTCTGAAAAACATATATATAGCTGAGACTGACAAGAAAGGTTATTTTGTAGCAGAATTTATAAATTCAACCTATTTTTCAAAAGACCACCATACGTGCAGACAGCCCTAGGATGTATTTGCTCCACTTTGCAAACGTCAGCAATTGAAAGTAAACTAATTCTAGGCTATTAAGCTGAAGGTATCCTTAGCAGAACTGCATACTGGTGTTAACGATTTCTTTCTGATCCCTTTCACTTTATTGCTTGCATTTACTTGTTCAGCAGTTTCTACTTAAACTCTAGCAGCTGGTTTATCTTCAACCTCAGAGTGCTGCGAGAACTGTTATGTCACAGTCGTTATAACTTGTTTTAGAAACAGGAAAGGTCATCATCAGCTCTATTCTGTGATCTGTACCAGGAAGTTCACTAGCTGTCCTTCACTTTATGGCAAATGTGGCTGTATTAATAGTAACTTCAGTAGAGATTACTTAAGCTGGTATATGGCCAGACTGCATTCCATTTGATTGTTTCTGCCATCTTTATTCAGAATTAGTAGAGAAGATCCCTGAATAAACATAGTGTTTTACTTTAGACAAAAAAAAAAAAGTTATTACATCAATGTGGTGCTTAAAAATTTTTGCAAGGGTTTTCTAAAGAGAAGATGGCATAATGGCAATTTTTTTTTTGCCTATTACTTAGGATTGGCTGTCATTATCAATTCTGACAACTTAAAATATCTGACAGGATTAAACTGAAAAGGAAAAAGAAGTTATAATTATGACCTTTGACAGAACTGAGTTCTATGTTCTCTGAATAATTGAGGGCATTCCATGTCTTTTCTCCTTCTTATCGCTCCTACTTTCTTTTTCTCTAGTCTATCTTAGCCAGTTCAGGAAGGTTTCCAAAACTGTAGCTGACAGCATAGTTCTGGTAGTAATGCAGATAAGTGACCAATCTTTAGTTTGTCATCTGAGATGTCTAACTATACAAACTGTAACAGGTTTGACAGCATATGCAGAAACAGGCAGACATCTCCTCGACCTGAAGCAACAGAATTGAAGTCAGGCCATGACTAAGAGCTGGAGTTTTCTGGTCTTACATGTAACACTTTCCAACATTTCTGTAGTTAGATGTCTTTTCCAGTATGCCTTTTGTAGAACAGAGTTTTGGACAACAACTTCTTCCTAGACTGTAAGCTTGTCAAATCCAAACCCCCTACATAAGTATTATTTTCCTCAGCTTTCTAAAATCAGTGATTTTTCTGGAGTTGTGTACTGTTTATACAGTAACGCATGTAGAAATTTTGACAAAATAATTTTTGGACATTTTATTGAAGATGGTCTTGAATGAGAAGCCAGCGTAGTTGACATGTAACTGTTAAATTCTAGGATTTAGTTGATCACAACTATGTTTCCCTGCTACATTTAATGAAGGTAAAACTAGTCACTAATAATAACAAAATAATAATGACCAATATCAAAACTAGCCTTTTGTTATTTCACAATGGCACATGAAAAGAGAGGCTTTAGAATGTTTGGGCACTTACAACAACCATAGTTGGAGTCATGTTAAATCCTTTCTAGTTAGCTTATGCACACATGCGCCTGTTCTGGAGGCCAGTGAATAATTATGATGATAATCACCCCTGACTGCATAAGCAAAGTTTAGGTTGGTATAGCTGAGCATATGCCAAGTTTTGCCTATGTAGAACTGTAGATTAGAAGTTAAATGTCAGTTCTGGCAAATATTAATATCTTTGTTTGGACTGTGTGTTAGTTTCACAGAAACATAAAACTTAGACATAGAATATGTTTTAGTAGTTGACACTTGAAAACAGTGGGACCAAAGATGTAAAAAGAAGACAAAAGCAAGTGTGTCTCATAATCTTATCACGTGTCTGTTTTTGTGTGTGCAGAGTGTGGCAAGGCAAAAATATACCATCTGTAGATTGTCACTTTGCTTTCCTCCCCATTTACGACAACATGAAAAGTATCATCTGACTGGACTTTTTGCTCATGATAAGTACAGGAGGCCCTGGACAAGAGGTAATTTGTCTGGTTTAGTTTAAATTCACTGCATATTGACAGAAAGGTTTCTGTTTGGGCATGATATAATGTAGTGTGATACGAAAAAATGTATTTCCAGAAGTAGCAGTCATATAGCATTTGAAAGTAGGATTTGTTCATCGCCTAAGCAGAAATTGATAGGTAATGGATATTTATTTGTGTGTAGTGCCACAAATGAGGGCAGTATTAGATCAGATTGTCAAAATCTCTGTAAAACTTCGCTGAATTAATCGAATACACATGTCAGGAGACATGCTGTTGTGCAAGAAAATTTTCTAAATAGGTAATGAGAAGAAATCTGTTCAGTTGGGAGAGTTCTGGAAGGTGATGCTGAAATTTTTGGAAAAATGGGTATTTACAAGCACAGAGGTAAACATACATTAATTTTGATAAAAATATTTGCGTATTTCTGGTTTATTTTCATTCACTTGAAAACAGTAGAAGCAACGGTCTTTGCCTCTTCTACATATGTTAGCTGCAGTTTAACCTTTGCAGTGATTTGATCTATACTTAAAAATGATTTTATTATTTTTTATGTGATTCTTTTTCATCCATTTCTTTCTCAGTTACTTCAGCACAGAATGTGATTGCTGTTTCAGTATTGGATCAGTGGAAGAAAAATTTATCTGTGGAGGATTTCCTGGAAAAGTCAGTAACCCTATCTTTAAAGCATATATGTTTCCTTTAATATCATTCAGCTACTTTGTGATAAGTTAGTGATAACAGAAGATGGAAATGTCTTCTGGTGGTACCAACTGGTCAGTGCAGTGGAGCTGTTCTAGGATACAGCTTAAAGATGACTTATTTACTAAAAGTAGTACTATGAGGGCAGCTTTGAAAGTATTGCCTCCTGTTTTGTGGTTTTTGCCCAGGATACCATAGGTATTGGTGGTATCACAGTACAGACTGAACCTTCTGCCAACATTCTGTTACGTTTTGTTGCTTTGTGATGGATGGCAGCTGAGGACAGTCTGACAAAAAGGTCTTCTGACATAGAGGTGTGTATGTAGCAAAGGTGTCGAATTGGATTCCTCATGCAAAAAAAAATGAAAAAAAAAAAAGGCACCCACTGATGTCCTTCAACTTCTGCTGGATGTTTATGGAGACCAAACAGTGGATGTGAGCACAGTGAGCAGTGAATGGTACATTTCACAAGCAAACCTGCTGAGAGTGCACTTAATCCCGCTATCCAAATTATTGATAAAATTCTTGAAGAGGATTAGTCCCAAAATGGACCGCTGGGGGATACCACTTGTGACTGGCCTGTAGCTGGACATAGTGCCATTGACCACATCTCAGCAGCTCTCTTAGCTGTGATTTAACAAAATAAGACTCTCATTTGGCACAGTGTTCAAAGTTCTATGGATTTTCAAAGGCTTATACCTCATTTAAGTTTGGGCATTTATTGTTATCAGTACCACACAGTTATCACTCATGAGCTGTACTACTTGTACTTGCAAAACAACTTAAGCACTGTGCTGCATTGTGAAATGTTTGGGGGAAAAAAAAAATTTTTTTAAAAAGTAGCAGATACTCCTCTCTATCACTGGCTAAAGTTTATGCTGAAATTAAGAGTTGCACTCTGTACTCTATACTGATGCCATTTATGTGATTAACCTCCAGATGGCTAGCAAATGGCAAGACTGTGTAGTGCAACAGGTTAGTAGAATTCTGCATAAATCAACAGGATGAACTAAGGAGGAATCTGTTGTCCGAAATCAGAATATTAGTAACAGCTATTATATACAAGCAGAAAACCTGGGTTCTTCAGAAGTGCCAGCACCATCTGTCAGAGTCAGTTTATAGTTTATTCAATATATGTAGATCATGTAGCTTTAAAATAGCTGTATTTTAATTAGAAATTACAAATATTTTATCCAATGTATAGTTAATGCAGAACTGTGATTTAAAAAAAAAATGTTGTCTAATGACTTTGCTATTTATTTGGTTACTAGCTTTTCTCTCTGTCAGATAGTATTAACACTGACATCAGTACAAAGAGAGACAAGAAAATGATATGTTTTTGCTTCTTCAATTATAATGTATTTCACCTTCAGCAGTTGCTGCTGTGCATGTAATTTCTGTATGGTATATGAAAGATACATATACATTCAACCCAGCGGCTTTTTCGATCTTAAGGGCTATGACACCAGTAATTTTGATGATTTTTTTCCAGCCATTGTCTTTTGATGAATTTAATGCTGAGATTAAATTTGAAGAGTTTTATCTTGGGAGAGAACTAAATATGTAAATTGGCAGTTGAGCTTTGTATTTATATTTGAATAATGATAACAACTCTATAATTGTTGTGACCAAATACAGTGACTATGAAAGCTCTTATTTTTGTGATTGCCTTTGGTACACTCAGGAGTCAAGGATGCTATGAAAATTTCTTACAGTTGTTCAAGTACTGGAATGTTTTTTCTGCTTTTTAGGAAACCAATCAGTTCTGTAGGGTTCCATATCAATAATGAATTAATGGAAGTTATTCCAAGTTCAAATCCCAATTCTCAGACTGACACAGAAACACATTATTTACTTGAGAAGGTTGTTTGTAAGGATGTATCAACTCAAGAGAAATATTTGAAGACTGACTGTCCCAGTGAACTTAAGGAACAGTGGCAAGGTAAGGTGTTTAATATTTTCTAACTTTTTACAAAACTTAGCTTGTAAACTTCCTTTTTTTGTTATTTTTTTGTTTATGACCAATGGATCTTTGAAGAGATAGTTTGGGTGATCGCATTACTTGCAATTGCAGAAGTTGTGACCATTTAAGAGAGATTTTTTTTTCAATGGAGAAGCAGAGCTGGACAGGTCATAATAGCACATGGCAGAAAGTGAACCCAAAGTATCACGATAAATAGATCTTGTTAGGCATTGGTCAAAATGCTAATGGTCCTTTGTACTTCAATAAAATTAGATCCCTGAGGCATATACTTCTAGCATATCAGGGTGACAAAGAATTGAGCAGTTTCTGCTTTGTTCTTGGGATTAAGGTATTTCAAATTGGGTAGTGTGCCTTTGTGTTTTCAAAAATGTTCTGAGCCCTAGTGGGTACAATTCATTCTGATTGCAGAAACAAAATGTTGAGAATTTTTTTATTTGACTGTATTATGACATATTATTCAGAACTATCAGATTTTGTTGTTGTCTATCAGTAAATTAGATTACAATAAGACAGCAAAGTAACTTAATCATTTACTCAGGCTGCTGCACAGCCACATAGAGGGCACAAGTGGTTCTTGTTGTGAGGTTGTACGAGATAATATTTACTAGGGAAATACTATCAACAATACAACTGTTTTACAGTTAGTAATTCTCCGTTCATTTCCTTAAGCTAGTACCTGATTTTTATCCAGATATGCAGTATGTAACAGAATATTTCAGTCATTAATGAAGTTCTCTATATTATGTGGATTGCTCTGAAAGTAATGTCTCCTGTTCCTTTCTGTGGAAATTACAAAAACTACAAAGAGCACAATAACACTTTTTAATAGAGCAAACTGAGCTACAAAACACTGTTTTGTCAGCCTGTCCCTCTGCTGCTATCTGTTGCATGACAATGTAATGGAATATTGGTGGGAAGGTTCAGTGTGTATGCACTGCCATGTCACCATCATCCACCTCTGACCTTGTGGGAGAACATAGTAAAATAGGAGGCATTACTTTCAGAGCAGACATCATATTTGTCTACAGAGAATAAAAAGAATTTGGGTGCTTTCACGTGCTTCAACTCATAACTTTTTGGAAACAAGCCTCTCAATGGTGATAAATTTCCATGGGAAGGAGGAGTCCCTATGGAAAAAAAGAATCTTTATTTTTGTTTGTTTTTGTTTTGGTTTTGGTTTGGGGTTTTTTTGGGGTTTTTTTTTGTTTTTTTTTTTTTTGAGGATTTACAGATAATTATTGTACTTAAACAGAAGTAAGGAAGCAAACTAGAAGTACTCTGTTATCTTTTTATGAGAGGACATTGTCAACAGTTTGCAGGCCTGTTTAGTCTAGTTCCATGACTAATAAGAAATGGGAAAGGGTAGGGAGATGAGCCTAAAACAAAACAGCAGCAATGGTCTGAGAAGGAAAGCTAATTTACTAAATATAAGAATGCAAGAATAGTGCAATATAGCACAATATAATTGGAATTGAAGCTAATAAATCAAATAAAATGAGAGTGTCCAAAAACCAAAATGCTGAAGGCGAGATGGCTAGGGAGCAGAAATGAGCAGAAAAGGAAAAGGGGACATCTTGTGACCTGCAAATAGTTTTATCTTTCCCTCTGAATGGAAAACAGAACAGAACAGTGAACAGTCCTCTGCGATACGTAGTNTAAATCAAATAAAATGAGAGTGTCCAAAAACCAAAATGCTGAAGGCGAGATGGCTAGGGAGCAGAAATGAGCAGAAAAGGAAAAGGGGACATCTTGTGACCTGCAAATAGTTTTATCTTTCCCTCTGAATGGAAAACAGAACAGAACAGTGAACAGTCCTCTGCGATACGTAGTTCTTCTCTTCCGAGCCAGATATATTTGGAACTATTGAAAATCCACGGAGCTGGAGCATTAACTCTTAAACTCTCAGTGCCTTACATGGTGTTATGATGTGGAATACTGGTAACAAAAATCATAAACCATGACAGACATCAGGCTATTCACTGGTCTTTTGACAAGCTTATTGAAATAGCTGATCAGCAGTTACCTATCAGCATAAACACGGCATTACTTCAAGAAATTTTTATTAACTATTGTCAAATAGAAGAAGGAAATCTCTGCCAAAGGCTGATCTGTGAGGGAAGTGTTTATTCAAACAATTTTTGTATTTCTCATTTTGAAAGATTTTAAAGCTATTTAGTGTCAGTGAAGACCTGCTAATTGATGCTGACTAGTCTGTTGGCAGCATAAAACCATCTAAGTTTTCAGAAAAAGGATGAAGATATGTATAGTGAATACCAAAACACAGAAATTTACTCATAGGTTAATGTTACTAGAACTGGAATGTTAAGAGTGATGCTGTATGAACCTTGATTGGAAAAAGTGAATAGTGTCAAATTAAGAAAGAACGTGATAGAGAATTGGAAATTATAATCGATAACTTTATTTTAATTAAAATGTAATTCTACATATATTTCTAGATGTTTTCATTTTTTCGACCAGCCTGTGTGTAGCAAAATATTTAAGTTATTCCTGCTAATGTAAGTTCGAAAGAAATTAAAGTCATTCATTTCTTCTTTCTTGAAAACATCATAATTTCACAACCCCTATATATAAAGTTTTTTGGGGTTTTTTTCAGTAAGTTTATCACGGTTGCAGAACTAGTGAATCCACATTTCCTTTTAGATGTAATGGACACATTGCCTCATTACTGCCTGTTGAAATGTATGAGCCTGTTACAAATTACAAATGGAACTAAGTTACTCAGCCAAAACCTACCTCAAAAGATCCTTATGATACTTGATAATGCAAAGGGAATGAAAATAAAGTAGCTTTTCTTTCCAGTGAGTGTTACATGAAAGCAAAGAAAAAAAAAAACTGAAGAAAATCAAAACTTATTGGTTGGACCACTGGAAATCTAGACTAAGTTGCATTTAAAACTTTAAAACTCTGAAGTATTTAAATTAAGAAATCATTGTTGCTTTTGCTACTATCTATAGCATCTGGACTGTCGTTCAACAATTCTTCTGATCATTCTTTTTCTTATTTTTCCTCAGATCTACATGTTGGAGATGAATTTGTTTTTTTTGATAATCTCAAAAGCTATCGTCAAAAACTTCCTAATTTGTCTACGCTTCTGGGCAGACTAAAATTTTTTTGTGTGAGAGATCCTCTTTTAGATTCTGAAGGACAGAATTTAACAGAAGAGAACATTTTTAGGTATCTACAAGTTGAGTAACATTAAATATAAATACTAACTTTTAAGTAAAGCCATTAACAGTTTAACATATTTCATATATTAACTTTTTATCTAATTGAACAAGTAAAGATTTCAGCTTTTATTCTCCCATAGAAAAAATTAACAGGATAAAATTTATATATACTATTTAAAATAATGTGAATAAATGAAGTCATGTCATTATTACATTTTGTAAGTATTAATTGTGCTCAGGAATTTAGCCTTTGCTAGAAGAATGTCCATTTTCAAGAGATCTCATGTTCCCCGTGGCTCGACTCCTCTCAGTAAAATTCCATTAAATTTAGTTGAGTCATGATTTTACTCATGCTTCCATATTCCTTCTTTCCCTCCTCTCTGTCATGCTGTCTGTAAAGCCATTATTTTACCCCCCTGAGTTGCAGTTTTCAACTTTGAATATTATTGTTCTGGTTTTGCTTGTTTCCATGTTGTTTGGTTTTTTTAATTTAATTGGAAGGCGTCAATATCAGGGATCTGAGCAAATTGGATCATGAAAACATTTAAGGTATATTCAGAATGTGTTCAATATTTTCTAAATATATTAATCTATGTATATACGTTCCTGAAGTCTGGCTAAATTTTATGCTGATTCACTCCATGCAAGCAAGGTGAATTTAGCTATTTTAATTGCACCTACATAATAACAGGACAAGGATGAGTTGTTTTCCTGTTTTTTTGGAACATGGTTCTTCCAGAGAGTGCTAGACCTAAGGCATTGTGCATTTGTAGAATTTAGTAAATTTCCTCTTAAGAAAACGTAATCCAAATTCCCCTATAACTTTCAGAAGTAACAGTCACATGGGAAAAAAAATGCCAGTGTGAATGTTTAGAAAACTATCTCTGACCTGGTGATGCACAGCCAGCAAGGCACCAAATATATCATGTTGGGTGCCCTAGTCACCTAGTAGTGCACCCAGGGAGACTCATGTAGATGAAAATCCATTTAGACAGATTTCAAATTAATGTAAAGTTAGGGGATTATCTCAAAGCTAGACATGGATCTAATTTTACTCTTCAATCTACAGTTTTACTCTATGGAGTACCAGGGGTGTATGAAAAAGCTGTCCCCCTAGAAGAGTCATTCTTTTCATAGTTTTACCACCCTACAAAGGCCACAATAGGCAGGTCCAATGAACAGGTTTCTTTCTGCCTGGAAAATCTTTAGCCCTGTCATTGTATTGTTGCTTTAAGTGGATAGTAATACTCTGACTCTTACTTGCCATTTTAGAATATTATCACTTAAATCAAGGAAAATACCTTTTTCTCTTTAATAGACAGCACATTCTACTTTTTTAGTACACCAGAGATTCCTGAAAATAGGAATGAAAAGTGACTGAAATAAAATAATATCATTGTAGTTTACAGAAAATTTGTATAAAGCATGAAATCTTAGAAGAAAAATGGATCTGCCGATTTTCCAGAATGCAAGCAGTTTCACTAGACAGGGCAGTTATAAATAGGAACAATTTTTAAAAAATAGATTTTTTTTTCTGTAGTTTTTTTAAGACAGGTCCAAATAAGTGGTACTACTCTGTATGTAATTTGCACTTTCTTGAAAAACAATTGTGTATAATTATGATTTTTTAAAACATCCCTTGGAAGCTCCAAGCATAGATTTAGGAAAAAATAACTTTTGCTACGTGTCTAGTTGTCAAAGTACCGCTAAGATTTTCAGTCTTAAATATGAACTAATCACTTGCTTTATTTTCTGACCTTTTAAAGGGAATGTTTGACTTTCCAAAACGAAATAGAAATGCTGGAGAGAAAGAAAGACTTGCAAGGAATTACAGAGGACTTCTGTACGACAACACTAAAAGATAAAGAGGTATCACAATGTTGTCTCTGCCCAATTACTTTATTAGTGATTGCTTTATGTGTATTAATGCTTGTTTATCTGATGGTAATTTTATTGAGGTTTTTTTTTTTATATTCAGTAAGTATACAAAGCCTCTCGTCTGGGAGGTTAGAAAAACACTGGCATTATTTGCATATTATTTTTTCATACAATTGTTAGGAATCTTCAGTCTATTAAATTCTTCCTACTGAAACCTGACATGTTGGTAGATTTCTGTATGTTGTGTTGCACTGAGAGTAAAAATTAATTGGAATAGAAAATCATGGTATGTCTATAGAAAAGGGGAGGCTCTAATACATGCTCTGGAGCCAAGCTTCTTTTCTGAGGAAACAAAATGAAAATCAAGTTTAACTCTTTCTCTGTTTTTTAATATTCTACCAAAAAAAGATTTGGTTAAACAAATGAGGATTTTACTTGACTCAGAAATACCTTTTTAGATCCACTCTTTTTACTGCACTGGTTCATCTTGAAAAATCATACACTGTCATTTTTCTGTGTATTGAACAAAGCTTTGTGTCTGCCGTATGTATTTCATGTGTCTTCTTTCTTAAAATTTCTGAGATCAGGTTATAGTTAGCTTAATTTAATTAACTATTTCAAGACTTTTTCCAAGTTAAGACTGAACAGTAATGTCAAAGGAAGTCTAAAATTTACTCACCATTCTGTGGGCATTCATGTTTTTCAGTATTTCATGGTGTCTTATGAGTTAGAATTCTGCAAAAGCAGCAACAGCAAATCAGATTCCATTAAGAATCCATCATATTTGGAATTGCAAAAGTTATTAAATTTAGCTCCAGAAACTATGGCTGATGAAAATATGTGTGAAGATGTGATCAAAGAAGGTGAGAACTGGTTTTCTTAAATGCTTTACCCATTTGTTTTATAGGCTAAACTATGCCATACCCAAATTTCAAAGCATTAGAAAGGTCTCATGAAATAGCCAAGGGGAAATGGCCTGTGCCATTTGGTTCAGTCCTCAGTTATGTTGTAAACTTGCAAGTGAACATGAAGCATGGTATCTGTTTTTCTGTTATTATGGTTATTTTATGTTTTATTATCTGTAATTAAATTTATTTTCGGAAACATCTTTAAGAAGATTGTATGTAATATATTCATGCCATATAAATTACTTGAATTACATAGTAATTGCGAATGCAAAAGAACATTTCTATGGGAAAAGGGGTGAATATTCCCATGGACAACAGAAATAGTCTAAATGACAGTAGCAACTTCTTTAAAGCAGATTAATAAAAGTTACTAAAGGCTTTTAACAGTACAGATAATTGTGACTTAATGACACTTACTGGCTATTGCACTTTTATATATGGAAGTACTTTGTGTAGTTAAGGGAAAAAGACACTGCCTGGGACTTTTTATTTTGAGCTGAAAAATAAAAAAATTATAGATAAACTTGTGTTAGTTTTGTCAAACAAGTGAGGAAAACTGCTTCTTTTTGGGGGATGCAGTTTAGTGTAACTTACTGAAGGTAGGAGCAGAACTTTAAAACAACATTTGCACAGGGCAGTTTCATATTCACTTATCTGATACATTTAGTACATAAAATTTTACATGTCATATTCCACTACCCAGCTAAATGCAGATGTTTGAGGATTTTGTATATAAAATAAAAAGGAATAGGTTGACATTCATTTTAGTACTCATCCAGTAGCAAGAGAATCTGCATACGCAAACGCTTAGTAAACTACATTTAGGCTACCTACTTGTTGCAGAAATTGTATCACTGTAGTAATAAAAAGGCTGAGTGGTTCAGATGACTACTATAGTATATTGCAGTTGTCTTCCAGCACCTTTAAGGGACAAGACTGGGCACTGTTCTGATCACTGATTTATGGCACTTTGTGTTACTGAGCATAATGGTAATTTTTCATAATATAAATTATGGAGATCCAGCAAGGAGATTTTTTTCAATTGCTTTGACAGGAAAGATCAGTAAATGATTAATTTGTGGCATCTTTTAAAATCTGTTTTCAGATCTCAAGGAAAAAATTGTGAACAAAATGGAAGTTTCCAAATACTGTCCTACTTCAGTGGTTAGGTCCAATAACAGCATAAGTATGTTGGAAATCTCTGAATCAGGTAAGAAGACCTACAACCAATACTGATACTTCAAATAAATTTTTCAAGTGAATGTGTCTATATTATGTTCTTGGGATCATGTGTGACTCAATTACTTAAAATAAGAACATTTGGCTTGGGTTATCTATTTTGTACCTTCACCATAGATGGGTAGAGGAACCATGCTCCTTTCAAGAATGCTGAAGGCTACGGACAACCAGCTTTAGGTTCTTTACATTTCTTTTGGCTAACATTCACATTTAATTAGCCTTTGTGTGTTGTTGTTTTTTTATCTTGCAACTTATCTACTCACAGAGGTCAGAGGAAAGGGAAGTCAAATTGATTACGATTTTGGAGTGAAAGAGTGCAGTTTAAAGTTTAAGTTCTTATGTAAATACTTTCAAAGAATGGTGCTGGAGGACAAACCTGGGAGAAGTGCCAAGGTCAGGTGTTCCAAAGGTACAAAACTACTGGACAGGCATTTTGGTTGGCAGGTGGTTCAGTAATGCTGTGTGCCTGAGGTGTGAAGTCAAATAGCCACTGAAGGTGTTTTCCACAGAAATAAACTGAAAATGTTGAGGAGTTGAAACATGTAGGTTAAATCTTTGCTTTTCCTATTGCTGGAATCAGGAAATTTCATTCTGGCAGACCTGCACAGAGTGACATTTGATACTCATTGTGTCCTGGGAGAAG
Organism: Odontophorus gujanensis; assembly: GCA_013399175.1. Classification (NCBI taxonomy): domain Eukaryota; kingdom Metazoa; phylum Chordata; class Aves; order Galliformes; family Odontophoridae; genus Odontophorus; species Odontophorus gujanensis. Next base: position 15,781 of record VXAB01007066.1, read on the forward strand.
TGGTAATACTCGAATAAACAGTATTTAAATGAATAATGATTAGAATGGTTGGACTATATGATCTTAGAGGTCTTTTCCAATGCTAATGACTATGATTCTGTAATTTCTCGTTCTAATGTATGTTCTATCTTGCAGAAAGGCTACCCATTTTTCTACTGGGCAGTAACAGCATTCTCTACAGTACACGTTCAATTGCTAATTCTTCTTCCAGCATTTATAAAAATTCTTAGTTGATTCTGTGTTTTCTTCAGATCCAAAACCGTATTTTTATCTCAGTCTTACTGTGATATAAAGAAGACTGATGTCTTTCTCCTTCAAACTAATAGCTTCTTGTTCCTGACACTGTGTTGTAGAGGCATTTTGATGAGAGCAGTCATACCAGCTTGAAGTGCCTGGTGTGCAGGGGGTTTGACTTGGACTTCTATGTTTTCCCATCAAGACAATGTTAAACTTAATTTCCCTCTGGAGATTATTTCCCCTCAAGATCAACTTTAATCTGAACTCACTAAACTGGCTGCCTACTCTTTACTTGAAGTGCTTGTGATAAGCTGAAGAAGTTGAAGTACAGTTTGTTTGAGAAATTTGGGACTCTCGTGAATGTGGTAACAAGGTGGCTATGGCCATACCTAGGATCTTATCCATTCTTCCAGTATAGAGGAGTAGGCAAAACATCTTGAATTGTTTTTTAAAAGAAAGTGTCATTAATCATTCTTACCAATTTGCTGGCTGAGATCTGTTGAATCAGGCAAGATTCAGTCACTTCAGCTTACATGTCTTTGTTCACAGATCTGTAGGCTTGACATCTGCAAACCCAAATACATCACCAAGACACTGTTTCCTAATGGAATTTCCTATATCTGAAGTCAAATTTCAACAGAGAAACCTTAGTATTCTCCTCTTTCTTCATTTTGCTGTATGTGTTAACAGAAGCACAGCATATTTGCTTAGACTCCCAAGAAGAACCAGTCATAAAATAATGGTATTTTTTATCGACATTTCATTACTTATTGACCTCTCTTACTAGTTATGGGGATTATTTTTTTATAAAGGAGATGAGAGTCAAGAGAAGTCACTTGTTTGGTTTTTTTTATTATTTGTTATTAGAAAGTAAATAACAGTCCTAAGTGTAGGCAATGTTTAACTAATGTAGTGGGTCAAAATGTTCCTGTCTCAAGGCCAGAATAATTAGATGAGAATGAATAGTAATAATGAACAGTATAACTAAAGGAAAAATAATTGTTCTTCATGTCAGAAATCTTGCTGTCCTGATATAAGCTCCTATCCCGTTCAAGAAAAATGGTTAAATTTGTTTCTCGACACTAAAAAGAAATTAGTGAATCTGAAGTTCACAGCTGAAGTTTACTGAGCTATTTTTGGTTCTAAGTGAGAAAGTAATTATACTATTTGGAAATCTGTTTCTTTCTTTAGTAACAACTTTAATTTCTTACTTTTTGACATATGCTGTTTGTTCTATGATTCTATGATTCTCTGTCTAATGCTATCCAGTATCCTTCCTGCCATACATTCTGCCTGTAAATTTGGACAACAAGCAGCTGTGAGCAGCTGGGCAGGTGCCTGATTCATAGCTTACTGGGTGCCACGTGGCCTAGCAGTGTGCTCCTGGTGATTACAGCTGCTTACAGCCTGTTGCAATGAATAGGGAACTTGTTACAAATGTTATTCTGTATGGAGGCACTAATTTAATTCCAGTTTTTCTGGATGTTAATTCTCGCAGAACATGGAAGAACTGTTGGATTTTTCTGTTTGGTTTTTGTGATCTCTGCTTTCTGGTCGAACTTAATTAACAGTACTATTAGAAGAGTGCTAGACAGATGAATACCAAGCCAATAGACCTCCAATTTTTATGGAATTATTCCAAAAATGCACCAAGTTTCTAATTCTGTTTAAGATTTTAATTGAAAGAAATAATCTATTAAAACATTCACATTTAATATGATTAGCAAAAAAAAGCTTGCGAAAAAATGACTCATAGTAGTAGCAAGCAAGTTTATCTATACACTGTTTCAGAAAACAGTGCTGTGACTCATTTCAGTGGTGATACCTATAAATTAAAATGACATCTAACTCTTTTTAAAAATGTAATTATTTATAAGCCTGAATTTTTTTCCTCAATTTTCTGGGTCTATTCAGTTATATGTGCACTTTTACAGCCACTCCAAAATTGTCTGATCTCTCCAGTCTAAATAGTTTCACCTGTGTGGGAAATAAGAATGCCAACAGTGGTCATCACTTAACATCAAACTTCACCCATAATACCTTGTGATTTAATCCTAAGCATTATCTATCTTACATGGGAAGAGTAGGTAGTCAGAATTACATTACGAAATGAGTAAGGAAGTGTAATGCCTGTACATTATTATCTCCAAACTATCTGGGAATTAAATATGAAGTATGCCTATTTGTTTTTTATTGCTGAAGTAGTGGATTATCCCGTTAAAGTACTACAAATTTTAGTGCAGAACATCCTCAGTGTAAAATTTCTAACTTTGTCTGTTTCATTCGCATGAAGCCTTGTGAACTGCATTAGATTTTTCTGATTTGGATGGGGTTTTATACATTGTTTAGCCAACCACGTATCATATCTGAAAGCTGAAATTGAAGTACCTTTAACTCCTTTGTGCAAACAACAAAGACCACAGCTGAGTTTTCTATGTGAAGGCCTTCAAGAAGAACTTAATCCTCTTTTTGGTAACAGGTAATGAAAACTTTATAATAATAAATTATGTCATAAATACTCCAAACCATAAATCCTTAAAATTAGTGTAAAAATGGCTATTTGTGAATTGGCAGTGATGAGCACTAAGGCAGTTATAAATATTTTGTCTTACAGTGTAAACAATGTGAGTTACCCATATCTGTGGCCTTTTTTCAACAGAGCTTGGAAAAAGAAACCACAGTTTCTATGGTAACCCTCTTTCTCCTGGGAGACTTGATAGACTGAAAATCCGTTCTCATTTTTGGAATAGACAATAGTAAATATTTATATGCAGCATGTATGTATATATGTATATATCAATATATTTATTTATGCATATACCAAGTATCTACATTTACCAAGAATAACCTACCAGAAGAGTTTCTGAAGAAAGTATTTTCTGTGGTCTGGGGATACACACAGCAGTGGAATTTAAGCCTTTTCATGCTGACGTAGAGTCAAGATGCCTTCATCCTTTCCATTTTATCTTATTGTAAGACTGGCATTTTTTGTCTTCCTATCTCTTTTGCTTATACAGAAGGGCTTTAAATACCTTTTTTGGAAGGGAGCGCAATCTAGAGAGAATTCTTATTCAGCGCCACTTTTCTTCATGAAAAAGGCTTGATATCTTCTCTCACATCTTCCTTCTTACAGTGGTGTTGAATGAAATGATGTCTTATATGAGCAAGAAAATATTTTTAATGAATGAGTGTATGAACACGAAATGTAGAGGGATGGTGTATCTTTAGAAGTAGCGTTGTATAGATCAATCAGTTCTAAATTTCAACAGATAATACTGTTAAACTTCACACTTGTGAGTCTTCTTTTATCTCCTTAGTATTTTGATTACAGAACCCTCTATGGAATACTTAGACTCTTTGGTATGGCAATCAGAGAAGTACTGGGATAATGTGATCTCTCTTTTACTTGTCGGTAAGGAAATATGGAACTTCTTATTTATGTTGAACATTTCTACATATATTGAGAAAATGTAGTGAAAAAGATAATGTTATAATAAAGAGCATGTCTTCTGAACCACTGAGGTTTAACCTGTTAATGTAACTCTCTGGTTCGGATAACCTGACTTTTTTTAGTAAATATAAATAGTAGCAATATGGCAGCAAAGAATTTAGTATGTCATGTATCCTTCTGTGGAGATAATTTGAATGAAGAGTTTCATTTCACTACAAAATGTTCTGTTCACTGCTACTAACTGTACTGAAGAAGTGAGGTAATTTAAAGTTAGTAATAAAATCTATTGAAGTAATTCCATTTTGGATGCTATTTTACCTAAAGTAATGTTTCAAAATATCTGTCAAGAAATAGAAAAATCCTGAAAATGGAAAATAATTGACTTGACAAGAGCTGAATTCACATCATGGAACAAAGCAAAAAAATAAATAAAAAAATACAGGTGGTTCCGACAGCACCAGAATGCTCATTTATAAAAAATAAAGTAGCTGCTTTGCTTTTAAGTCTCATAATGGGCACTGACTTACAAACAAAAACAAAACCAAGGGAAACGTGTACTGCACAGGTCATGACTACCAGGTATTTTTCATTTCCAAGATTACGTTCGGCTTATTTTCATTCTAAATTATTAATATATGTTGATTTCTGTTTTTGTAGAGCATCAGAGATTTAAACTTGAGTCATGGCGCTATTCTCTCACAGAACTAAAGGAAATGCTCTCAATCAATGCAGAAACACCAATGTTTATCTCACTAGAGGAGGACTGGTGGCTTCATATGGGATTTGATCTCATTTGCATTGATACTTTGGAGCAATTGAAAAGGGATTCCAGTAATACAAACAGTTTACTTTCTACAGAAGTAGAAACATTCACACCATTTTCTACACATCAGTTAGAAAGTAAGTATCTTCTTAAAAAAAAAAAAAAAAAGTGATAAAAAGGCAAAGATAGGAACTGAAGAAGATTGGGATGGTTACATACTTCCAACAGGATGGAAATGAATGATTTTTTATTCTTAAGAACAAAATATAACACTATGAATCAGAAACACTTCTGTAGTTAAGATATAATTTCAGAAACTTAAAACATCTTGAAGTAACAAAATTGTTCAAGTGCAGAAAGTTATATTTTCTACAGGTGTGCAGATGAAATGTAACCTCTGTCAACCATAGTACTTTTAAATTAAATAATTTCATACATTGCGGCCTGTAGCTTGAGCAGTTGTATTCTTCCTTGGGTAAAAAACAGTCACTGGAGTGTGGCCAAGGAAGGGAAAGCCCTGAAGCACAAGTCTTCAAGGAGAGGTTGAGGGAACTGAGATGGTTCATTCTGGAGAAGTGAAGGCTCAGGGGAGGCCTTATTGCTCTCTCCAACTCCCTGAAAGAAGGTTGTAGCAAGGTGGGAGTTGGCCTCTGCTCCTGGGTGACAGAAGTATAGGATGAATGGTAATGGTCTCAAGTAGCATCAGTCGGGGTACAGGTTGGATATTAGGAAAAATTTCTTCTCCAAGCAAGTGTTGAGATATTGGAACAGGCTGCCCAGGGAAGTGTGGTGTCACCATCCCTGGAGGTATTCAAGAAGTGTGTAGATGTGACACTTAAGACCATATTTTAGTGGGCTTTTTGGTGATGGGTTAGTGGTTGGACTTGATCTTAGAGGTCTTTTCCATTAAGATGGTTATTCTATGATTCTGTTCAGAATTCCTTTGGAAGTAGTAATTTTGATTTGGAATATTTTGATAAACACCTTTCTGTCCTAAGCAAGTTTGGATATTACCAAGCTGTGTAGTGTGGTTGACACATGTGAGAGTTGGAAAGCCATTCACAGAGGCCAGGACAGGCATGAGCAGTGGACCCAAGTGAACCTCAGGTTCAACATATCCAAGTGCAAAGTCTTATACCTCGATCACGGCAACCCTCACAATCAGTGCAAGCTGTGAAATACTAGAATAGAGAACAGCCTTGCCAGTAAGTACTTAGAGGTACTTGGTAGATCAGAAGCTGGATGTGAGACAGAAGTGTGCCTTCGCTCCCCAGAAAGTCAACCATGTCCTGGGCTGCATCAGAAGTGTGTCCAGCAGTTAGAGAAAGGTGATTCTGTCCCTCTGCTCTGTACTGGTGAGACCTCACCTGAAGCACTGTGTCTGGATAAGGAGTCCTCAGTTCAAGAGAGAAATGGACCTGTTGGAGTGCATCCAGTGGAGGGCCACAAGAGTGATTCCAAGGCGTGGAACATCTCCCCTGTGAGAACAGGCTGAGAAAGCTGGGGCTGTTCACTCCGGAGAAGAGTAGGCTCCAGGGAGGACTGATAGTGGCCTTTAATTGTCTCAAAAGCAGCTATAAGAAAGAAGGGAAGACTTTTGAGCAGGGTCTGTTGTGATAGAACAAGGGGAAATGGTTTCAAACTTAAAGAAATTTGGATTGGGTATGAAGGAGAAGTTTTTTCCAATCAAATGTGTTGTATTGCTCTTCTTAGAAAGCAGCTTCTTAGCATGCTCTTCTTAGCAGCAGGAAGCAGCACTTTTGAAAACTGGTAACTTAACAGAAAAGCATGGCCTTCTGATTCTCAGAATTGAACATTTTGACTTAGGAGTAATCAGTACAAATTTTCTAAAATCAAAATCTGGGAAGACAGAAAAAGGAAATACAAAATAACTTTCAATCCAAAGTAATTTACTTCAACTAGGATCAATAAAAAAAAAAAAATCTGCATTTCAGCAGAGAAATCAAATTTTATTTTTTAGGATGGCCTGAAGAGAAGAATTCCGTGTCAAATCAGGAACTGCTTTCTACTGAAAGACATCAGATGGATGAAATAAATGATCTTCGCACATCACCTCAGACCATGATGCAGCACTTTGGCCTGCCTATAAATGCTGCATCTTCTCTCAAAATAGACAGAACAAATACATCTCTGGAAAATGTTGCTGGAGGAAGTATACAAAAGAGTAATGTAGAAAAGCCTATTTATTTCTTAAGCCAAGAAGAGAAGACAGACAAATCACTTGCATCCATCATCTGTAAAGATGTACATTTTAAACAGCACAACACTTCTGAGGGTCCAAAGCCTGCATCATTCACACTTGATTCAAAATGGGACAGTGGTGATTCTGATTTGAACAACTTTATAATGCTAAGGTGTAAACACACAATCTCTCAAAGACAGGAAGAAAATGGTGTAGATAGTCCTGAAAAAGGTATGTGAATCATTTTATTCTGCTATTATTCCATTTTCAGTACTGCTCTGTAATGCCAGTTACCAAAGACGCTGGTAGTTCTTGTGTGTAGAATTATGCAGGAAAAAATTTCGGTTCAGTAGTAAAGTTTTTAAGATCTTTAGTGTTGTTAATTCTTCATTTTACAATTAAAGCTCTTGACTTCATTAGTTTTTTTGTATTTTTTTTGTTTTTTGCTTTTTTTGTTTTATTTTTGTTTGTTTTGTGGATTTTTTGTGTTGTTTGGTTGTTTTTGTTTTTTCTTGTTTTTTGTTGATGGTGGTATTTTTGTTTTATTATTTCTATTGCAATATGAGTTTATTCCTGTTCTGAAGAGTGACTTTAAATGATTCTTACTCCAGAAGATCTGAATGACAGGCTGAACTTACTGTGTGGGTGCTTGAGCCCTGGCACAGACTGCCCAGATGCTGTGGAGTTTCCTCCATGGAGATCCCCAAAGGGGCCTGGATGTGGTCCTAGGCATCCTGCTCTTGGTCTTCCTGGTGGAACACGGTTTGGAACAGGCAGATGCAGATCTTAGCCATGCTGGGATTCTCTTTCTTTCTGTATATCCTGAATAAGGTCTCCAGACCTCTTTGGAGAAATCAATTACTTTCACTTTTGTCTTTGTAGAATTAACACAGCCTAGATAGTGAATAAGAGTTGAAGTTCTCTCAAAAGAACTGTTGGAACTGTTTCTGTTTCTAAAAACTCCAGGAGACAATGAGACAGTCCACTTGTTAGAAAAAACAAAAATTTATAGGCAGCTTTGTTCTCACAGATAACAGTGAGAGACAGTCAGGAGTGAGGACTGCAGGAATGGTAAGGGAGGGAAAAGAAGTAGGAGGAATTCCTTATCTGTCTTAATGAACAAAGGAGTGGGGTATTTTGTAAGGCACTGACATATTTCCAAACTCATTTTTATGATGCAGTCATATGGAAAAAAAACATTTTTTTTCCTTTTTTGGACTTGTGTACTAGTTTTTTACACCAACTTTTTATATGTGTTTCAGTTAAGTCTCACCTTTGAAAAAATAATGTTAAATAAAAATTGTAAGCAATCATTCCTCTGGAATTGAATTGGGATATTTATTTAACAAGTTATTTTTAATCTTATAGAGCAAATTACTTCTGGGTGAAATTCATCTTTTGCAGTTTCTGGTAGACATGAAGGGAAAAAAAAAAAAAA
>VXAB01007069.1:4872-23529 GCA_013399175.1 Odontophorus gujanensis
CATCTTCCTAATGCCTACAGGTATTTATGATAATCTCTGACACCGTCCAAAACATCTATTAGTCATACATATTCTGCTTTCCTTTTGTCTCTCACAGCATCAGATTTACCTTTTATGCTCCTTATCATTTTTGCAACTTGAATTACAACCTCTAAACGTATGCATGATTGATGTTGAAGGCTGAGTAGAAGGATGTATCAAGGATGTACGTGACACTCATTGTAATTTCTGAGCAATTTTATTACAATGAAATTACAGAAACTTTGATGCAATTTTGAAAAAAAAAAAAAATTAGCTAAATAGTTAAATACAGATGCGAATAGTATGTTTTCATATATGCAGAGAGAACTACAGTTAGATATTTAAATAAGCAGCCATAAAACTTGACATTATCTTAGTAATTTTCCTCAGTCAAAAGTTTAATCTGATTTTACAATTGCAAAAGTAAAATGTATAAAATAATCCATAGCCCTAAATGTCTTTATGAGATACTTTAATTATTATGCATGCATGAATCAGTAGCTATTACTCCTCTTCATCAAATGCAAATGTGTAATTGTGCTTTTCGATTCACAGATTAATTAGTACAAATTTGGAAAATTACTATATTTTTGTCATATTTATGTTTGATGGTAAAATTTCTTGATATGGAATATGCTTGCAAAACCTGATTGTTCTGCAAATAGGACTGGTGGCAAAACTCTTTTTAATTAAATGGGGGCAGATGCAGCCTACACAAAAGTACTAAAAGCTGTGTGGGAGATTAATGTAAAGTCATCATCAGACTGGGGTTTCCTCTGGAGACTGCTCTGTTAATTTAGTTTTAATTGAATACAGAGGAAAAAAAAAAATGATCTTAAAAGTTTCTCTTTTAAGTTTAAATGATATTTTAGCTTAAAGTAAATGATGATTTATAAACATAGAATTTCCATATTTTAATTGCAGACAGGGAAGAAGTTGCCAACATTGAAAGAAGCATAGAAAAAAAAGACAAAACTTTAAAATCCTAATAATAAGGTAAAAAAAAAAAAAATAACAGTAGTTCATTTCTCTGATAGTTTAAAAATCTTTAAAGCTTTTAATTAAAATATTTGCACGTTCAGATGGTAGTAATTTATTTTGTGGATAAACCATAATCTAGCGGTGCTTTGTAGAAATTTTTTAAAAAGAGTTAAAATAAAGTAGAAGTTTAACTTAAGTAACTTTAACTAACCTGAAAAACACATGAATGTACTCAAGACTTAACACTTCTTTCGACACTGGATAGTACTGGATATGTACAAGAAGCTTCTGATGGCCTAATATCTCCGGAGTTTACCTCTTGCCAGATGCTCTAATGAGCAGTGGAATCATGCTTGCTCCACTTTTTAGGATCTCTGAATAGAACGCAAGCATCCTGAATCCCAGTTCAAAAAAGTGGCATTTCAATTACAGGCTGAGCTGAAGCACCGTTATTCCTTTGTTACTGCTAGAAATATGTGTTTTCCTTTAAAGCTGGAATATATACTTGCTGACAGATATGAAATATGCATTTTCCGAGGCTGGCAAGGAATTACTAGGACCCGGTAGATCTACGTTTTCACTAGATTTGAGGACAGACAGTCCAATATTAGGTTATTGTGCCTATCACAGAATCACAGAACTGTAGAGGTTGAAAGGGACCTCTGGAGATCACTGCGTCCAACCCCGCTGCCAAAGCAGACTCCCTAGACCACATTGCACAGGTAGGCGTCCAGAACAACTCCAGAGAAGGAGACTCCACCACCTCTCTGTGCAGCCTGTGTCAGTGCACTGCCATCCTTACCATGAAGAAGTTCCCACACACATTTGTGCAAAGCTTCCTATGCTTCAGTTTGTGGCCATTTCCCCTCATCCTATCACCACACACTACTGAGAAGAGTCTGGCCTCATCCCTTTGCTTCCAACACCTTAGATATTTATAGTGAAGTCCAATCGGGAAAACCAAACAAACAAACAAAAACAACCAAACAAACTGTCAAAAATAGTAGTGAGAGCTATCTATCAAAGAGCAAACATGAACAATAGACCTTCTTAGCCAGTAATAAAAAAATACAGAAAAGTGAACTTAACCTTTTTAGGATATTTTAAGAGGACTGTGTAGGAGCAGCCCAAGATAATCAGATAGTAAAGAGAATGTTTATTTCAAGGTCAAATGGAATAAAATTGTAGAAGTTGCAAATTTTCTAAGAATACTTAAGGTTGTTTACTTGTGTACTTCTAGAAGTTTCACAGATAGCTAAGAAGCTAAAAACAATTGCATTTGAACAGATCCATCCTAAAACTTATTAATTTTAATTTTAACTCAGACCTTTGAAAAGCTACAATAGATGATACAACATTTTTCAGCCTCAGAATGCTAGCACAGTCAGTAAACAATATTTGTGAAGCTTCTCTAGAATGCTTTCTAATGAGCCCTGATGGGATAACAGAAGTTATATTCATGCTAATCCTGTAATAACGCAGCAACAACTGCTACTGCCTTTTGCACCAATTCATGAGATGCTATTAGCATTACAGTGAGAGGAATTGTTTTGGATATTCCCTTCTGGCTTTGAATTATATTAGAAATCCAAGAACAAAAGTTTTTGCTGATCATCTGTGAGTCCATGAGGTAGGACTGGCAGCTTTGACAAAGGGGATTCAGAGTGTTTTACCTGGTTTGTTTATTTATAAATTAGAATAACTTTAAGAAATACAGGTAAATTAAAAATATTATTAGAAATTTCCCTTACACTATGTAGAAAATTTTGAAGGTATTTGGAGAAATCTTGTCACCCTAAAAGCCACAGAAAATTGAATTTATAGAATAGGTTTGCAGTAAGTGTAGTAAGTTTTTTTTTGCCAAAAAGCACAGTCAGACAGAAATCTCAAGGAAAAGCTATGCTACCAGTTTTCCAACTTGTGTCATGGCTAATGAAATAGTACAAAGAGTATTACTGAAGCAACATGGAGTGTTATGGAACTGTCACAAGATTATGTAAAAGATGCAATTTTTTTTTTTTTTTAACTGATGTAATTCCTGTTTTGTACAGAATTTTCCATTGGAAAGCTCTTCTTGTGTACTATGAAACCTTAATGATTTCAACTGTAACTTTTCAACATTCTCTATTTATGACAACATTTACTTTCACCAATTATTTCAGTAATTAAATCAGTAAGTGAATTATAATTCTTACCCAGTACTATATTTCAGTCATAGAAATCAAGAAGTACTGAGGTTATTGTTTACCCTTCTGCATTAATGAATATTAACCATCTATCATTACTTGTAGAAATTGTGGACAGATCTTATTGCTTCATATTTTACAGTACCTAGCAGATTGAAAGAAAAAGAAATCGTACTTAGTTTATTCTGTAGTAGATACTGAGACATTGCTCCTTTGCCAGAAAAATTTGATGGCCTTCTACGATGGGGTTACAACATTAGTATGTAAGGAAAGACTAACTGATACCCAGACTTGTATAAAGCATTTGACACTGGCCCATGCAAAATGGAAAGATATGGAACGTGAGGGTGTACCACTCGGTCAATAAAGAGTTGGTCAGATAGTTGCAGTCAACACACTGTGGTCAACAGCTTGATGTCCAAGCAGACATGAGTGACAAGTGATATCTGTGTGGAGTACATATTGGGACCAGAACTATTTTACATCTTCGCCAGTGAGATTTTCAGCAAGTTTGCCAGTGACACAAAGCTGTGTGGAGTGGTTGATATGCTGAAGGGAAGGAATGCCATACAGAGGGTCAAGGGCCTGAGCGGTGGGCCTGTATGAACCTCATGAAGTTAAACAAGACCAAGTACAAGGTTCTGTGGCCATTTCAGGGTAATTCCAAACACAAATACGTGCTGGACAGAATGAACTGAGAGCAGCCCTCAGAGAAAGACTTGGGGCATTGGCTGGTGAAAAACTGAACATAAGCTAGAGGAGTGAGCTTGTGGCCCAGAAATCTAACCATTTCCTGAACTGCATCAAAAGAAGGATGGTCACCAAAGAGAGGGAGGTAACTGTCACATTTTTTTGAGACCCCACCAGAAGTACCATGTCCAAATCTGAGGTCCCCATCATAAGAAGGACATGGAAATGTTGGAGAGGGTCCACAGGAGGGCCATAAGAGCAATCAGGAAGCTGGAGCATCTTTCCTATGAAAAAAGGTTGATGGAGGTGAAGTTTTTCAGCCTGCAGTTGAGAAAACTCTGGCAGACCATATAGTCACCTTCTAGCATGTAAAGGAGGCCTACAAGAATGCTGAAGAGGAGCACTTTTATCAGCAAGTGTCGTAACAAGATAAGGGGTTAACAGTTTTAAACCAAAAGAAAGTAGATTTAAATGAAATATTCAGTAGATATTCCTCATGATGAAGGTACTGAGGCCCTGGAACAGGTTGCCCAGAGACACTGTGAATACCCCATCATTGGAAGTGTTCAAGCCAGTTTGGATGAAGTTCTCTTGTCTAACAGAAGGTATCCTTTCCATGCCCCAAGCCCTGGCACTTTTCGTTTTCAGTATCTCTCATCCCATCTTAATCCATTTTCAAGTACAAATTTAACATCTTCAGATGTTAACTGAACCTTGTTGCTACAAGCAGTGTGTAATCACATTGTTGTAAAAGAAGCAGTAATTTCTGAGGCTACTGTTCATGTCTCTGTAAGTCTTTGTTGATGAGTTAGAAGGTGAAGTATGGTGACAATGTTTCAGTGAATGATGACTCGAGACAGGGACAGATGAGGGGAGATGTCTCTATTGCAGGAGAGTTGGAACTAGATGATCTTGAAGGTCCCTACCGATCTAAACCATCCTATGATTCTTCGATTCTATGAGAAAAGTTTTGAAGTGTCTCTTATTTGTGATTGCTGCCTTGCATAGTCACAATCTGTCTAGCAACACTATAGGGCTTATAAACCCTGGAAATATCAAGCACAATCTCAGCTTCTACTTTTTAAAGGACTGAAAAGTTGTTCTCAATTATTTAATCCTTCTCTACTTCTCTTAACTTGAAAATAGTGGTGAGAGGAAGGTGGATTGAAGAGAATGATGTGGGTGCAAGCTATAGTGATAAGATCAAAGCATTTCATCATTTTTTAAAAGAAGAAACATGAAAAATGTTGCATTTTGCTGTGTAAACAATTGCCTATGAGATCTTTCAAAGTTGTCTCTGGAGGTCAGTACTTTCTGATTCACTGTGATTCACTTGACAAATGTGAAAGAATTTTCAGCCAATGAATTCCATATTTTCAGAGCATAACTAAAACTGATAAATTATACAGACTACAGGCAAACATTGCAATTCAAATAACATTCACTCGTAGCTCACATGTGAGCTAAACAATCCAGGTTTAAATGAAGACAGCAGAAAAAAAAAACAACCTAGTGATTCTAGATGGAGAATTATCAAACCAAACTGAGCTAAGCTGAGCAAGTAAAGATTAATATAACCAAGATATTTTCAGCAATTATGAGATTCAGAGATAAGAAGTGACAATTTTGATAAATAATATTTTCTTTTTTATATCTCAAGGTAATATCCTTCAATAAAGGAATTTACTTCAAAGAGTTACGAGTGATAAAATAAATTGGTAATATTCACAGTCACCCACATTAATGGCTGCTTCTTTCTCCTCTATCATCCATTTAAGTAATAAGTAATCCACTGGCATATCAAATCACATTTTACTATTCAAAATGTTAATATTTTTGATTCCTGAAAAGCCAATAATTGAGAAATCTTCTACTGGATATATCACCTGTTAAGAAAATCTACACCTTCATAATTTATTTGTTTAAAAATCACTCAGAAAAAAATGATTGATACTGATTCCTAACATTCTAATTAAAACAAAATTTAATTTCTGATATGTTCGAGATTTCCATACTTTAATTACTTTAAATACTTTATATTTTTATATTTTGGTCTGTGTCTGACAAAGTTAATATTAGATACTTGTTAATCAAGCTGTTCGTTAATTGAGATATCTTGTACAGGAGTACGTAATTTTCTCTTGTATATTGTTCTGAATAAGTAAATAACCACTATTAGTCACGCTAACAAAGTTTGATAGGTCTACTGCTTCACACACACACACGCATGCACACACAAAACAAACAAAAAAACAAGTAACTTATCTACTGCTATGAACTTTTCCATTCACTTGCCTTCTTACTACCTGAAGTCAGTCAGCTGAAATACCTACTGACCTCTTCCTGAAGAGTCACTATTTTTGAGCTTGTTATAAAAGCATTTTTACTTTTACTTTCTGTTTCTTGATGAAATTGAAGAAAACTGTTAAAGCATATGTGAGAGTCTTGAGGAATAAAGAGAAGTTAAAAGTGTCAACTTACAAGTGCAATTTCTCATCAAAAGTAATGGTTAGGCTGAGTTACTGTAATACATAGTAGTCTGTCTCTTGAAAGAACTTAGATGTTGTGAATACATGATGTGTGAGGGTGTTGAGTAATTCAAACCCTCATTAAAAATTAGGAAAGTAATTAAGTTAATGAATAAAAAGTTTCAGACATAATTTCACTAATATAAAGTAGGCAAAGAATTATAATTCCTAATTTTAAATAAATATCCAGTTTCATCCAAAAGTGCTTTCTTTACAATCGTAGTGTTCAAGTTGGCTTTGAATTTTCCAGCATATTATTTGAGATATTGGTGAAAAATTGCAAAATTCACCTGACTTGGAGTTTGGTTAAGTGCTGTGGACCTTTTTTTCCTCTGATATTTTTCCTAATGTTGATCCCATATGATTTTATGATTTTTCACAGAGAACTGAGTAAAACTAGGTTTGAATGAGTTTTGCTTTTATCTTTAGGCTACCCTGCTTGTAGAAGTTACATGAAAATTAAGAGGGTTTAATATTGTGTAAGTCTTACAGGAATTAAGTGCTCCTAAACCCCTGCAAACTGAAGTCATTATGTTTGATCAAATGTAACCTTAATGAAATATCATAGATATCACTCATATTCCTCTGCTTGATGTGAACAGATCAGTAACTCAGTGGAGAAAGTGGAAAATAAATTGGAGAAATGTTCAGAATGGACAAATACTCTCACTTTGTGATTCTTCCAATCAGAAGATGGTGTGTAACTGTATTATTTATGAACTACCTGGGAAATAAAGTTTGAATCAAAGTAGTGCTGTTCCTTACTGCTACAGAAGGAAGAAGCTTTTCAGAGCCTGTCTCTGGAATTATACTTCCTTTAATCTACTGCTATAGGTACAGTGTAGAATAGGAGGAAGTTTGAAGGGCACTGGCTGTGCTTAATCCCTCCCCACTTGCTCTTCTGCTGTCCAGCTGGGAAAGTAATACCTTGCTGTTGTTTCTTCCTCCAGCTGTAAATCAAGGCAAGCAAGGAAAACTTTTTAAGAGTCTTTTATGTGCAGTCATTATATAACACCTGAGAGAGTCTAGCTGGCGATTTTTAGTGCACTTCTGAAATAGACTTAGCCTTTGCTCTTTACTCCAAGTAGGAGGTTATTGACATTTTTATCTTAGTGGGAGAAAAGCACCTTTCATCTCAGCCAACTAAGCTTTTCATCAGTAAAGTTCTGAATCTGACTGAGGTAGTCAAAGCTAAAGCTTTAGCTATGTCTGTCTACATACGTGTATCAAACACATGGTTTCTACATACTTCCCAGATTTTTAAATCACCTGGGTAAGAAGAGAGGGATGGCTTTGTGTTTAAGGATGTATCTCTTCTGAGTGTCTGGATTGCAATTAATGTTTTTCACGTAGTTGAATTCAGTGCTTTAATATACAGAACAAGAACATAATACTCTTAGAAAGTTTACGCCCTTGTAATGGAGATTTTGATACAATCAAAGGAACAACCTTCTAGTGTACATGTTCATTATGAGAAACAAAACCTGTGCTCCCAAGGAACTCTGTGTTTGTATTCAGATTTTAAAAGCCATAGAATCACGGAATCATTAAGTTTGGAAAAGACCTTCAAGATCATCTAGTCATAGTCTACCTACCACCAACATTACCCACAAACCATGCCCCTAAATACCATCTGTATTTCTTGAACACCTCCAACAAAGGTGACTCAACTACTTTTCTGAGCAGCCAATTCCAGTGTCTGACCACTTTTATTTAAGAATTTTTTCCTAATACTCAACTTGAACACATCGTAGTGCAACTTGATGTCATTCCCTCTCCTCCTCTCAGTGTAGCAGTTAGTATTGTAGCAAATATTTTAATTGAGTTGATTTATATTTTACTTTATATTAGAAATTAATTTGATATTTATACAAAACCCATTTGTAGAAAAGTGCATCTTTGAATTAATTGTGTCATAACACAGGGAAAGTTTAAGAACACTCAGAAATGTCATTTGCACACTAATAAAATAAGCATTTTTTTATGTTTAAGTGCGGAAGGTGCTAGATTAAATAGCTAGCGAAATGAAAGGGTTTTTTTTTTGTTGTTGTTGTTTTGTTTTGTTTTGTTTCCAAAATGGAAATATTACTACTTGCCAACAATCTCCATCAACAATGAAAATCCCAGTGGAGCTACCTCTAGGAAAATCTGTCTGCAAACTGGGAAGGTAGCCTATCTAATTGGTAGTACCTGTTAGGTCAAACTGTCGTAATTGTATAGTTTTAGATTAATCCCCCTTTTATCCTGTTAACAATGATTTTAGTAGAATTTAATTTTGGAGTCACTCCATAACTTACAAAAGACATTCAACAGAAAACGGCTATTGATTGTTGACTTCTTCCTGCAATAGGATTTAGGAATGTATACTGAAATGAGTGTATTACTCTTACCATAACCACCCCTTTGTAATTGCAAATAAGTACACAATTATTGTAAGTGAATTCTACAAGTAGATGATGTGAGATTTATGTGGGCATGTTCTTGTAATACTTTCTTTTGCTATGATTTGTGGTTCTGCATCTAACAACATCTTTTATATTTAATCAGACCTTTACTTTTTAAAGCACTCAATTTTTTCCTCTTTAATAATTCATGATTTCAATTGATTTATAGAATGGCGATCTACTGAATTGCGTTTCTGTTGCTAGCCGGAATGTGTTTCTGTTTCATGAGTCATACGATTAAAAAAAACCCCTCTGATATGAGCAGTTAATAACTGTCCACTGTATCCAACATTTGAGCTAATTGGACTTAAGAGAACTCAGCAAAAATTTATGAAAAACATGCTACAGTTTCTTAAATGTCACTGCATTGAATTATGGTAGGATCAGTGTCTGTAGCTACTATTGTAGCTACTGCTACAACACAGAACAAAATTTGCCATCATCCAGCCTAGGTGCTTTGGCATTAGTTCAGTTCCCATATAGGCAGTGCAGCTGACTTTCCCTCATTTTACTTTCACATTGAAAAAACATTTAAACCATTGCAGAAGTATCTTTCTCATGAAATAAGGGAACATTATTAGTTTCCTATTTAAACTGTAGAATGTTTTTTTTTTTTCTTAACCAATTAAAATTGTTATCTCTGTAATACATTCACCATCAAGATTACATTTCCATCTCAGTTTTGAATGTCTTCTATTGCACATAGAAAACATGCTTCCCATATATTCCCTTTTGTGTATTAAGGCCAAAAAGAAAACACAGTGGTTTTCAATTTTTTACAAGTCCAGAAAGTGAAGAGACTAAAGAAGCTATCACCAATTATTTTCTTTATTGTCAAAATTATTGATCTTAACTGAATCATCAGAACCATAAATACATGTTAAGAACTGCAGCACCACTTCGAAGGACTGAAAAGATTCAACAGTTTTTCCAGTCTGCTGTTACTACTGTAAGTACAGTGCCTTGAAAATATTATCAAAACACTGGTAAACAAAGACAGGAAAAGAAACAAGAATGCTAACTTCAGAACACTATCCTTTTTATTTTTCCATGGAATTCTTGAAAATAAGGCCACATTTTTAAAATCAGGTACGAAAGGTTAAGAATCCTAACTACATTAAAATGACATTTTCTCATGAGATAAAGTAATACCTTCTGTTTTATGGACCTCTGCCTGCTAAGGTGTGACTCACACAGAGAGATCTGAGATGCTAACACAAGGCTAATAGGTGTTATGGCTGGAACAGCAGCTCTCATATTCAAGCCTCAACTCACCTGGGAGGTTCCCATCTCCTCTGAGGAGGCTCAAACAAGTTCCAGGAAAATGGAAAAAGAAATGTATTTTTCTAAATCATTTTCAGTTACAGCTCTCAAATGTAGAATGTTCTGTTTCTATTGAGACTTTAGCAGACTTAGTACTTCTGAGGACTCTGCTGTGAAATAAGCCAGGGAAGCGAGAAAAAAGTTGCCTTGACTATTGGATACATTGTCAACAAGTATCACTACTGATTTCGTTTGTTTTTTTGTTTTTTTGTTTTTTTTTAATTTTTGTTTGTTTGTTTGTTTGTTTTTGTCGTTTATTTATTTATTTATTTATTTTAGATAATGATACTGTATCTCCTTTCACCTATCTCCAAAGCATGTCTTGTAGGTAAGTGTAAATATTCTGCACTTCAGGAACAAAATGTTCTGAAAGTAGGCTGGCACACTGATCTAATAAACAACTGGTCATACACTCATTTTTAAAATGCACATAGTATAATTATTAGGGGATAACAGGGAGTGACAGCCAGATATTTAATTGTTTCTACTGTGCTGTATTCTAATTTCCACTTCTGTAAAGTACAGGTAGGAATATCCTATTTGCATTTTGGGATGAGATGAATAATACCACTCCTAATTCTAAAATTTATAAACAAATGGAATAAACTAACGCTGTAGTTAACATCCAGCCTTTTCAATACACATAAATCATTTTTAAATGAAACCTAACTCAATCTGTTTTTCAAAGGGGCATGGTCTCAGAGAGTGATCCGGCTTCGAGAGATTCACATCTTATCACATACATTGCATCAGAGGTCACCACCTCTTTGTTCAGTTAGTTTAACACTCGGCTTGACAGGATGTTAATATTTTAGGGAGTACCATTTCAGAAATCTGAGTGGGAGTCTGATCAGAAGTACTGTGTAAACAGCATAACGATAGAAGAGGTGATCTGTTGCTTTTGGAGAGAGAAGATAGAGCCAATTAATGTGGATGTACTGCCTCCTGAATAATTAATCTGATTATTCTGTGGGAATCCTGTTTAGACACAATTTCTGTAGGTAGAAGCTTAGAGAAATTTCAAAGCCTCCAAACAAAGAAGCAGATAATACTTCTGAAGTGGTACAATCATTCCTCCATTTCTGTGATAAGCTTAGCAAGATATGTTTTAAATTGATTGAATCTTCATTCTCCTCACTGTCCTCCTTTCAGCCTTTGAGAGGAAACATGAATCTTCCAGATGCAGTTCTGCAGAAATTAGGTTCTTGGTTAACTAACACTTTATTACATTTTTGGTATAGACTTGTTTGCAATTTTTACTTTTTCTCTCTCTAACTGGGGTAATTCCAATTTTCTACTGATCTTAAAAATGAAAATATTCAAAACATCCAAATTTTTAGATTTACTTTCAATATAAAGATTTACAGTATCTGAAAATAATTATTTGAATACTGTTAGCTTTATGCATGAATCCTGGCACTCCAATAAAAATTGAAATGATTTAGATTTACATTTTCCAGGAAGAGCAGGTATCAAACTGTGAGATAATTTCTATTATAGGATTCAGGCTGCAAAATCAGACATGTATCTGTTTCATCTTAGTGCTGCTAGAAATTTTTCTTCCACAAGCACTGTAGCAATCGTTACTTAATGAAAATATTTTTTTTAAAATAACTTATTGAAAAATGGACAGAAATAATTCTAGTCGTCTCCTACGTGTGGTTGGGAGTTGTCTCACTGAAACAAAAATTTATCTTTGAACCTTAGTCATTGGTAGGATTTTTATGAGTTTATGAAAAGGAAAGGGTTTTAAGCCATACAATTAATGTGTAGAGTTTTATGACTGTTGCACTTATGGTGCCATAATTCAAAGATATGCTATGACAATCAGTAAAAATTCCTGTCCTAATGAGGTTAGAAATAAAATGTACCTTAAAATGACAACACTTCCATCACCTTTTGTTAGCAAATTCTGAGCTGTTGTTTTCTTTATGTCTGGATGATCTTGATAGTCATAAAACTGTTAGGTTAAACAAATTCTGCAAGGTTAACAGAAGTAAGTCACGAGGGTCTGCTTTTAAAAATTTGTTATTTTACATGAGTTTCAATGATTGTGTTAATTTTACTGCCTGTTGTGGTCATTACAAGTAAGTATAATTTATTCAGGAACTGAAACTGATCACAAATGTTCCGTGGCAATGTAAAATTAAGGCTTCAGCCTGTGACACTTGTTTCAATAGCCAAGCTCAAAAGATTTCTGTCTGGGTGCTGGAATATCATAATGCCATGCTTATAGGCTGCTGTATAAACCTGATTACTAACTTGTGTCATATGAATTAGAATAGCCATGAAGCAGCCTAGTTCAGTATGCATGTATAAGAAGTCTACTGCGCAGGAGTTACAGGTGGCAGAGGAAAGATCTCAGACTTTCTTGAGCTCTCAGCCGAGTCATCTCTCTCTAACAACCTTACCATGCTATCTGGTCTTTACTTCATGCATATGAGAGTTGTCAGAATTTCACTTGGGTATCTCTTTGTGGCAAAAATGTAGGATGTGTTTCAAAGTAGAAAAAAAAAGATTATTCATTACTGAAACAATCCACTATATGAATCACTGTCAGCATAAGATTTAACAGGTCAGAGATGGATTTTCTGGTAATCTGTTAATTTTAAATTGCTCGACACTTAAGGCTGATTATAAATGCATTTTAAATTACATTTTAAAAACTGTATCTGTCATTTTGGATTAAGATTACTGTTACAGCATAGCTATATTATTTTCTTTTTCATATCAACGTATTCTTTAAGCATACCTGTTTCTTAAACAGGGGGTGAGTAAAAAGGAAAAAGCTAGACCGAAAGGAAGAAAATTAGAAAACTATTTATAAACTAGAAAGTTACTACTACAGCTATACATAATCAGTCTTTATTCATAACAAATGAAAGTTGTCCCCTGTGGCCTAAATGAAGGAGTGGGTTAGTCCTAGTTAGAATTCAAAATTAATCTTCATTAATCTTCATTAATTCTGAATTAAAAATTGTCAATTTATAACATGTTGTGACTATCCATGTGTCTAATTGGTTCCCTGCTTGAATTGACAGAGAAAACCAAAATAACTGTCAGGGATGGAATTTCAACAACACTGTCTGCCAGCAAACGTATCCCAGCTTATGTCAGCCTATACACTAATGCACTTTACACTACTAATCTGAATTAAAGCATGATACCTTTGTGAAGCTACATATAATTTTATGCAATTCTCATTTGCATGAAGCTACAGTACAGAATCACAGCATCACAGAATTGTAGGGGTTGGAAGAGACCTCTAGAGACCATCTAGTCCAACCCTCTGCCAAAGCAGCTCCCTAGCCCAGGTTGTACAGGTAGGCGTCCAGGCGGGTCTTGTAACGTCATCAGAGAAGGAGACTCCACCACCCCTCCATGCAGCCTGTGCCAGTGCTCCATCACTGCACTGTGAAGAAGTTCCCACACACATTTGTGCAGAACTCGATATGCCTCAATTTGTGACCATTTCCCCTTGTCATATCTCCACACACTGATGGGAAGAGTCCAGCCTCATCCCCTTGTCTCCCGCTCCTTATATATTTATAGACATGGATCAGATCCCCTCTGAGTCTTCTTTTTTCAAGGCTGAACAAACCCATATCTCAGCCTTTCCTGAAAAGGGAGGTGTTTCACACCCTTTATCATCTTTGTAACCCTTCACTGGATTCTTTCCAGGAGATCCCTGTCCTTTTTTGTACTGGCAAGCCCAGCACTGGACACAATATTCCAGGTGAGGCCTCACCAGGGCAAGAAAAAAACCCACCAACAATGACATAAAAAATCTTAATTCCCCCTTCCCCATAATTAAATTCTTGAACCTGTCTAGATGAATTCTGATGCAATACTTTCTGTTCTCCATGCAAATGTGTTGGCAGTGTAATATAGATAAGCTTGTACTTCTACTGCTGCCTTTTCTGTGCTTCTTGGAGCAAGCATTTTTTTATTTGAATTGTAATATGCTTTGATTATCTGTCAAATTGGTCTTTAAAACATCAGGTGTACTCTGAAAACATTGCATGCTTAGCATCTTTCCTTATAAATTCAAATTTAAAAGACCAGATCAACTGGCCAAAAGGGCAATGGGCAATGTGATTATCATTTGTGGAAAGTAATGGTGGTTAAAAGAGTTCCCCGACAGCTGGGAAAAGGTTAATGCTGCCCCCATCCTTGACAAAGGCAAGCAGATTGACCAAAGTACTACAGAAGTCAGCCTCACCTCTGTTGCAAGAAAGGTCCAGCCACATCTCTGAATGTTTTTTCAGATGTAAAAGACATGTTGATAGTCAGGGCTAATCAGCTTATATATGTACCAAGGGCAAATAATTTTTGACCAAATATCTTTCCTTCTCTATGAAAAGACATATGTGCAGGGAGAGGATAGTGGATATAGCAAAGCTTCAGGCTATTGAGACACCCTCCCAAAACATTCTCATCTGGAAGATGAGGAATTCTGGAATGGATGAGTAGGCTGTAAGGTGGGATCAAAGTGTGGAGAATGATGATTCAGGACCTGGCAGGCAGCTAGTAATGAGCACATTGCCATCAGGGGCTGATACTGGAGCTGAAATGCCAGGAGCTCAGGAGAAGGTTACCAGGATCTCAAGGCCTAGAGAACAGTGTGATCTGTGAGCTGTGCATGAGGGAGCTGAATTGTTCAGGCTGCTGTGGAGGAGAGGAAAGGCCATCTACTAGCAGCCTACAGTTACTTGAAGGGTAGCTGCAAAAGAGAAAAATTTGAGCTCCACCGAGGAACAAGGGTCCATGATCTGGGAGTTCAGGTAAAGCATCAGGAAAATCCTCTCCTCTAGTAATGTGGTAAAGAACTAGAGAAGATTCTCCAGTGGAGACTACAGAATCTCTGTTGTTGTAGGGTTTTGAAACTGAGACATAGCCATGGCTGGTGTGATCTGGTTTTGGTGATATAGTCCTATTTTGAGTGGGAGGTTGGACTGCACAACCTCAAGAGGGCCCTTCCAAAGAGCATTTATATGACTCTGTGAAATGGCAGTGAGATCAGAGAAGCTGTCTAATTTTAAGGGACTAAAGGGAACTAGCAAATCTGAAGTATGGTTTTACTACAATAAAAGAATAGTCATAAAGAGAAGGAAAAAGGTCAGTGTATTTGTATGCTTTGTGCCTATATCCCACACTGCAATTACTCCAAAGGTCTGTTTCATTCTTTCTATATGCCCCACTTCAGTATTTCTTCTCCTATTTCTTACAATCTTTCTGCTATCTTCATGATGCCAGGATTATCACAGCCTGGTCTGGCTGGGCAAGAGGCAGCATCAGAGGTCTCTGTTTCAGAAATAGGCTGGTATGGCTGGATAAAGAGCAAGAGGGCCAAAAGCTTGGTAAATGTGTGAGTTCAAACTCACGCTTCTTTCACTGGAAGAGCTGTTCTTTCCAAGTATTTACAGTATTCATCACAATTCACCTGAAACTGGGCAGGGAGACCAAAAGTTAGTATAGCAGTGAGGGGATGGTGGATTATGTAGAACAGTATTGTTGGCTTTGAAAACTGTGGACTTGAAGTTCTGTCAAATAGAAGTATGGATTTACAACGTCAGAGAGTGCATCTTGACTTTAGGAGCTCCGTGTGACTGGGAAGATAGACTGACTTTTAAGATGGAGAATGGAAAAATGCATCAGTACTTCAAACAGCTGACGTAGATATACATTTTCATTTACAAGAAATTAAGAAATTTAGAAAGAAATGTATGACGCTTATGATCGCAAATCTATGAAGAAACACGAACAGGGAAGGTAATACCTATTCTGTGATAAAGCAGGCAGAAGTTGTGCATGAAGCTAATCAGAACAGTCTAATGAGTAGATTAAAAATGACTGGAAAAAAATAAGTTTTCTTGGAGAGATGCTGCAAGTGAGAGATTTCTGAGGCCTTCTTGCTTAGTGCTGACATTCTGGCAAATAAAGTAGAAAGACTTGACAAATACGTGTTAACAGTTTTCACATGAACACCTGCACATTACTCTTGCATGCTTTGTCAGAGAGTAGTGATTATATTTTTCTCATGAATATGAAGCATGAGGTTCCAGAATATTGCTACACAAGACAAATATTCACTCCATATGAACACAAAATAATTTGAAACATAAAACTAATTTAAAAATACTATTTAGGATGAAGTTTCCACTTTGTAAATTTTACCTTTAAATGTCTTTCTTGCAGCAGTCACAAACTCCTGAAACTAGTGGTTTGTAATGTAGGAGCATCTCTGTAAGCAGCAGGCTCAGCATCACTATAATTAAACCTTTCTTGCATTGATTTACAGCCAGTATTACTCGCAGGAGGGAGAGAGCTTACTCATCGGGGAAGATGGCAGACCAGGCGATGATTTCAAGTTGGGGAACAGCCGATTTCTGGACCTGACAAGCCGAAGACTGAAAGTAGGGTGGTGGGAGGAGGAGTTTAGGGAGTAGCAACCCATTTATAACCCACTGCAAAGTTCTCGGTGAATCCGAGTGCGAGCAACTTTGCCACCTGCCGTCTCTGCAGCTCGCGATCTCCCGGGCGGGAGTTACTCCGGGCCGGCAGCGGAACGCCGGCAGCTGCCGAGCACCGGGCGGGCAGAGCTGCTCCGGCGGGGACAGCCCCCGCACCGAACCCACCGAGCCCACCGCACTACCCGCTCCCGGCTCTGCTCTCCCCCGCTTCGGCTCCATCTCGGCTTTAAATATTTCCGAGCGGGAAGCCAGCCCCTTCTCCTCTCCCCTCCTCTCCTCNCGCTTCCTACGCTGTGGAGACCGGCCACCGGCCCGGCCTGAAGAAATCGCGGATGTCCTGGCCCTCCTCCTTCCAGGGGCTCAGACGGTACGGGAGGGCTCGGCCGTACGTGCGCGGGGAGCGGCGGCGGGGACCGCACTCCCGCCCGCCATGGCCGCTACCCCGGGAGCCGCGCTGGGCGGCGGGAGGAGAGGGGAGGGGAGGGAAGGGACACGGCGCGGCGGCGGGGCCCGGGGCGCCGGGATGCCGGCTCCGTCGGCACGTCGCGCCGCACACACCCGTCCGCGGGTGGAAGAGCCAACGCTGAGCACGTGGGCGGGAGCGCGGCCGCGTCTGTGCCGGCGCGGAGCCCCGAGAGGAGCTCTCCGCCGCGCTCCGCCCCAGCCCCGCTTCGCTGCCCGCGGCTCCTGGCGCTGCCCGCTTTCCCCGGGAGGATGCCGGGTGGGGAGGGCGGAATGCGCGTGCTGCTCGAGCGAAGTTAAAATAATTGAGCGCTCTGGGAGGTGGGAGGCAGTCTGGCAAATCCAGGGCTAGGGTCTTGCTACTTTGAATGGGCTTAGATGAGAAAATAGGGTAATGGTTTCGTAGCCAAAGGGAGGAGTCCTTCATTTACTAGTCTATTGTTCCCTGTTAAATGAGCTGTAGATGTATTTTGCAGTGTGTCGCTCACCAATGCCTATTTTGCCCTTGATGGCTATCACAGACATGTCTTTTAAAACCAAATTCTCTGTCACCATCAGTAAGATATTGTATTTGATCGATCAGTTCATTATTCTGTCTTCATTTCCAGTAGCTGGAACCACTTCCTTTTCGTGGAAAGCCACAGGCTTCTGTTTGAATATTAAGAGGACATTGTGAATAAAAGATTTTTGCTGGGAACGGTGGGCAGAGCGGCAGTACTTAATGCTCACCCTCTAGATATTTGATTCCCTGGATAATCAGTTTTTTTACAGTATGATATGCTCAATGAATAAGTAATAGAATCCTTTCTACACGAAGATTGCTTTGTGTGTTTCTGTGGTACACACAGTGTTCTTTACTATTGAACCTTGGCCATAAATCTTAGCGAGACATACCTGAATATTCTCTGGCACTATTGCTCTATTTCTGCCTAATGCTTTCCTCATTTCCACTTTGTCTATAATTGAGAATTAAAAACATGTTCAGGAATTCTAAATTAGAGCTGCACATCAGCAGTCATTAAAATTTGCCTTTTCAATAGCTTTGGCTTTCAAGCAGCCATTCTGTGGCTATACCTCTGTATCACTTGTGTGAACTCATGCTTGACCAAAGTTAATGACGTTAATTTTTTCAGTGTAGGATTTGTATGAACAAGTCACATTCTTCAAAATGGACAAATATTAAGTTTAATGCTCTTTTCAATGTATTGCTTTTTCTTTCATAGGAAAAGAAAAAAAAAACAACAAACCAACCACTGTGTGTCTGGGGCTTTCAGTCTTTAAGACTTGAATATATTTATCTTTTCTGAATGTAAAAAAGTTATGTTTTTGTAAATTGCAATGGTTTGTTTGAGTACACTCATCCTTTTCTCCATGCCTGATGAGTTACTGAGGGGATGACAAGTGCTAGTGGGAAAAGTACATGTATCAATTTTTCCTTTTCTAGGGTTTGGGAGCCACTTAAAAAACAAACAAACAAAAAAACCTCACAATTCCTATTTTGCCTGTTCAAATAGGAATTAAAATTCCTTTATATTTTATTTTATTTTAT
>VXAB01007070.1:0-35193 GCA_013399175.1 Odontophorus gujanensis
AGGGGGCGGGATGGGGGTGTTGGGATGAGCATCACCCGTGTGCTCGAACAGTCCCCGGCTCGTGGTGGCTACAGAGTGCCCCGAGGAGGAGGGGGTGGAATACAGCATCGCGCCCGCGGAGGAGGCACACGGCCGAGCGCTTTGCCTCTGCTTTTGCTCCACTCGTGGAATTCTGCTCATTCCCACGGAGCAGTGCAGCTCATCCCTTGCGGTAGGACCAGGATTGGGATTGGGCTCGGGAATGGGACCAGAAGTGGGTTTAGGATTAGGATCACGACTGGGATTAGGATAGGGATTGGGGACCGGCAATGCTGTAGTGCCCGAAGAGGGGATTTATTTTCAGAGTTATCAGAAAATGAGGCTGCTGTGCTCAGATATAATGAGTTTCCTAATGGCACTGACCAAAAATATCCCCTGAGTGCGGGCAGCAGTGTGTGGTTTAATTCAGGGCGGGTGCAGCAGTGTGCCCGACATAAATGGGGCGTTTTGTTTGGCTCCAGCTGTTTCCTCCCTCTGTAGTGGTCTGACCCTCCTGAATCATCTGGTTTTTATGGTTTTTTTTTTTTTTTTCACCCAACCCACACCTGGAAGGATGTGCTGCTGTCACACCAGGTGTCACCCTGCTGTCCCAAATTATGGAAGTTACAACCTGTAAAGTTGTTTCAACTCAGGGTTGAGCAAAGCCAGTGTCCCTGTGGTGCTGTGGCAGGAGATGCCATGTGGGTCCTGGACCCCTTTGTGTGACATTAGACTGTCTTGATAAGCCAGGATGTGGGAGAAGTGGGGAAGGAGGAAGAGATATAGGGTAGGAGAAGGAATATGGGTTTCTGTAGTGGTGTTGGAGAAGTGGTTGCTGGTAGAACCCTGTGAGGGAAAAGTGCGCATGATTGTAGGATAGTAGGGTATGTGGTCCTGGTGTGACCCTAGAGGTGGTACTGGAAGGTGCCTAAGAGGTGGCCCCAGCGATGCTTGTGATTTGGCCCTGGAGGTGGCCACATGTGTGACCTACAGGGCATGTACTGTGCGTTGTCTTGAGGTCCCTTCCCCTTAGGATGAGAAGGGACCTGGGACAGTTCCCTCTGAGCAGGAGGAGTGCAGTGCCAGAGATTTCTAGAAAGCAGACCCCAAACCACCTTGCTCAGAACATCCCTGTGCTGCTGTGCAATTAGGTTGGTTTTGTGGCCATGCACAAGCAGAAAGTTCACCAGGAAGAGTTGAGTGGTTCCACCTGGATACCTGGTCCTGCACACCTTTGTTAGCACCTGGAGGGTAATTAGCTGCTGCATGAGCCCAGGGAGAGGCGGGCTTGAGATTGGCTAATGCTTCCACCTCGTTGTTCAGTGCTGATGAAGGCTTTGCTGAGCCCTGAGCTGTGCTGCTGTTTCTCTGCTTGTTACCTTCTACGCTAATTACTGTGGGGGTCTGTGTGCTGCAAGGAGGTGGGGAGATGCATTCCAAAAGCATCCCCAGGCATTTGCATGGCGCCTCGTGTCAATCTCTAACCCCTAGCACTGGGAGAACACCAGGAAGTGCTGCCCAGACAGGAGCAAACGTGCTTTGGAGCTGCAGAACTTGGGGGTATGGTGCTGGTGGCAGCGTATTCTGCAAAGTGAGGCAACTCCAGAGCTCTGGGAAGGAGCTGCTCCCAAACAGTAGTGCTGCTTGTGGAGAATTACTCTATTTAAAGGTATTCCAATGTCAAGGATTTTTTTTTTTTTTTTAACTTAACGTTAAATTTAGTCACTTAAATAAAACCAGCTCTAGGCAGTGCTGTCTTGGTTGGCAGTTGCAGTGTTTCTGGCTTGCACCCCACATGCCAGTGAGAGGCAGCACAGTGTGCACTGCTGCTGTGTGCACCCTTGAATGTGCACCACTGGTTTGTGCATGCTGGTATGAGGTTGTGTAGGTGTGGTTGTGCACATGTGGGGTATGTGTTTGTGCATAGGTGGTTGTGCACATGGCATGCATGTGTGGTTGTACGCATGCGGTTATACACACATGGTGTATGCACGTGTGGTTGTGCACACATGGCTGTGCACACAGTGCTTGCACGTGCACCAGAGGTCCTCAGAATCTGCTCTTGCAGAAGGTTCCATGCACCAACTGCACCTTCACCTGAGCGCTGCTTTGTGCAGACAGAGATTGGTGTTTGTACCCCATACAGGTGTGCAGGGCTCTTGGTGTGCATGGACTGATGTGCTGGGGTTCACACTGCTCTCAAAATGCTGCTGAGGATGTTGATGCTGATGAAGTAGAGCCCACTGATTACTGGGGAGCTGCTGTGGATGAGGCTCACCTGGGCAAAACGCACTAGTGCTTAGCAGAAAGCCCTCTGTTACAAGCAGTGAGATGCCATTATAAAAATCCAATGTGCCTTTCCAGATTTATCTAGGAAAAAGCACTAACTTGGAGAAGAATTGACATATGAGAAATCCTTTGCTTGCCCCATGCTGGACTGACATGCACTCCTTGTGCATGGAGATGCAAAGCAGCAGGGATGCAGCAGCAGAGCCTGGTTAAGTTTGCTCCGTGACCTGCAGGCTGTGTTTTGGTGTGCAGACAGGAGCAAATCTGTTCTGTTTTTTTCAACCTGTACAGAAATGAGACTGCGTTCCCCTCTGTTGTGTGAGTAGCGCTGAGCTCATGGCAGCACTGCTGCCCACAGAGCAGAGATTTATAGATATCCATCAATATATATACCACTTATCCATTTTTGCATCATGTAATAGGTGATAGAATGTGTGTAAAACCTATGTCTATAATGTATATGATTACACAGAGGGATGTGTGGTGCTCTGTCCCTGCCACCACGCTTTGTCCTTGCTTTGCAGCCCCCAGGGCACAAAGCCAAGCTGCACTGACCGACAAAGCTGTGGTGGCCGTGTGTAGCGCTGGGCATTCCTTGCAAGCACAGGGGTTGGCATTTGCCTTGATGAAAGTGGCCCTGGAGCAGCACCCAGTGTATCACTGGGCGCTGTTGGGAGTGTTCCTTTCCTCCCTCCTGCGTTGCAACTCTTTGCTCAGTATTTATTACAGAAAACCATTCCCTCTGTCAGGAGAGAAGTGAAACTGCAGTGTGGTGAGGAGACACGTCTACTTTGTCACCATGTGGGTCAGCATTTGGGAACAGCAGGGTCCCACTTGGGGCTGTCTGCCTACCAAGACAGGACCTTTCCTTTTTCTCCTCCCCCCTAGCTCCTGCCAGCCTCCAGGAGGGAGATACACGCTGCAAAGTTTCCACTTGCAGCTGGAAAGTTCCTGGTATTGCGATTTCTAGGAAATGCAGCCTGGGGTGGTGGTGGATCGGGGTCCTGTCCTCAACCCCAGGTCAGACTTCAGCTTCCACCTTCACTGTTGGGAATCAGCAGCTGGTTTTGTGGGGCAGGTTTTGGTGCAGGGCAGCGTGCTGGTGTGGCTGTCCTGTGTGGTCCTGGGCTGTTGGACTTCAAGTGTTTATGTCCAGGTGCTGAAGCCTCTGGATTTGTCTTGGTTTTAAAACATGTTTATTATAGCTCTTAAGTTACAGATGTACACTGAGATGATGTGAAACTGCTGTGTTGTGGGGACATGGCGCAATCAGGAGCCCCGTGAGTGCTCTCCCATTGTGCTTGTGTGTGTGCAGATCCCTCCTGGCCTTGGCAGCCTCCGGTCCAAGGCTCCCAGCAGTGAATCGCTGCTGCTGGGCGCAGCTTTGGAGGATGAAGGTGGTGCTGGAGCCGGTCAATCATGGCCTTGGATAGTACCAGCTCTGGCAGGGAGTAGAGCTCGGGGAGCAGCAGCCTTCTGATAGACTGTTTCCTGTTAATTGCTCTGGATTCTGTCAGCCTTCCCTGTCTGTGCTTGTGCCTCCACAACGCTGGAGATGTGCAGAAGCAGAGCCACCTTCTCTCTGTTTTGGTAGACGAAGGCTCTTGGGCTCTGTCCCAGTTCACAGCAATCCTGTGGACTGTATCCCTCCCACTGCTGCTGACGCAGGGCATTGCCCCCCCCACTCCTCCCCATGTCTTGGCCAGCTGCCCTGGACAGTTGCACTAATTGCTTACGTCGAAAAATAATGAGGAGGATGCGGGTGATGTATTTTTAGATATCTCTTAGTGGGATTTTGAGATGGGTGGTATGGAGGCAGCATCTTCCGAGCCATCCTCTATGCCCCCATGCTGGTGCTTGATGCACCCAGGGAAGCTGTGCCCCAGCAGGCTTTGGAAGGCTCTCTGTCCTTCATGCTCACAGTTGGAAATGACCTGAGCTGCATGGGGTACTGCTGTATTTCTGCTGCACAGCATGCTGGTGGGAGCAGCCAGGAGCATGTGGGCTGGACGTAGGGCACCTTAGAGGAGGAGGTGGGAAGCTGATGGACGGTTGCAGGAAGGGGCATTCATCTGAAAGCAATGGAGAAATACCCCTGAGCTTCCCAACTGCCCTGCTTGCACCAGTGCTCTTGGTGCTTTTAAAGGTTACCATCCAAAATCTCTGCAGAACAGGAGAAGTGGAGAATCTCTGCCCCAAAGACTGTTCTGATGGGGCACTGCAGCAGCAGTTCCCTTCTTTCTCTGTTTGCTCCTTCCACATGGAGCCCTTTGTGTCTCGCTGGTTTCCTGTGCTGGGGTGGCTGGAATTGGGTTTGTCCCACTCAGCCCGGGTGCCCCAAGCACAGTTCTTGCAGTGTGACTGATTTGCCTCAGGAACTGAAAACATTCTTTGCTGTTTATGAAGCCTCGAATGGATGATTTCTCCTGCTGGTTAGTGTCAGCTTCCACACCAAAGGCTGTGGGAAAGTTTCGCAATTACGCTGACTTTTATAGATCTGTTTTATGTTTCAGAACTCATTGCTTTCTAATTCTGTGTTGCATGGTTCCTTGATTACGTGTTGCACAGTAGTGTGACTACCAAAACAAGTTGTCCCATCTGAAGGAAATCATCAGGAAATACTTCTTTTTCTCAATTTGAAGCAGTTATGTTCTCACTGGTTAGCATTTGTCCAGCTCTGCCAGGGATGAAAGCCATGGTTGTCCATCTCTGTGGTGAGCAATGCAGCAGCCTAGGCAGTATTCTGGTGCCTGGCTGCATGGGTTTTGCACTGCTTCCTTGCAGTGTTTCTCCATGCAAACAGCACTGTGTTCTGATCATATTTTGTTTCAGCATAATGTTCACTGCCACCAGTGTGGGCATGGTCTGTTGGCTGAGGCACGCTCCTCTCCTGCACAGTTGTTGCTTCGAGCAATGCTTTGCCCCAGAAACCCATTTCTTGCTGTCTTCCAGCAGATTTTCTTCACCCGTGTGGTTGGAATTCTGTTGATGCTGGGTTTGCATTGCCTTGCTTTACCTTTAGGTCTTCCCATTGGGGTGAGACTTCGTGGTAACCCACAGCCTCAGCACCTTTTTGGGTCTTTTTGTGCAAGAGGAATGATGTGTGCCTGGGTTTGGGCCATTCACTTAAGAGTAATGCAGCCTCTGATGGAACAGGAAGTTGTTCCTTGTGGAAAATAATTCTCATCAGTGTATGGCATAGCTTGAAGCACAGTGTTGTGCAAACTTTGAACCACTGTGTCAGAGAGGCTGAGCTGAGGGAAGAAAGAGCTCTGGGGTTCCACTTCTTCCCTCTGAGCATCTCAGCCTCTCACCACTGCCCATGGTTTCTGGTGATGAAAGGGCTTGAAGTCTCTCTGGTGTTTTTTCTTGCTCCATGGGCTGAAGGCCAGCATCCCCTTGGGGCTTCAGTCCTGCTGGTGGAGCATCCCCACAGAAGGCCCCAATGGGTCGGGTGCAGCCAACAGTGCTGAGCTTCAGCATTATGCTGTGTTCTGAGAGTCCCTTGGCCAGCACACATTGAGCTGTTAGCACATTTTTTTTTGTAAGACCCTTGCTGGAGGACTCTCTGTAGCAACGTGGGAGGACCCAGGGATGAGAGCTAGCAGGACATGACCATCCCCGTCGTGGTGCCACAGCTTGGATCCAGCTGCCAGGGCAGTTTGGTGCCTGCAGCCGGAGTTGCGTGTGCTTGTGGTTCAGCAGCGCAGAACTTGGGTGGCCCCTGGGAAGGGATTTTCCGCTCTGCATGCTTGAGATGTTCTCTAAACTTCCTGCACAGCCAGCAGCACTAGGGTTCTGTAGTTCTTAACCCTTTCCCCCTACTTCTGCCCCTCCATCCTCCCCCTAGCTGTGCTGATTCTGCCCAGGGACAATGACAACCGATGAAACCACCAAGCCTGAAGGCGAGGTGCAGGCAGCTGCACTGGCGGAGCGCGGGGAGGACATCACACCTACCCATGACCGTGGTGTGCTGAAGGTGAGTGGGATCTGTGGCTGTGCCACGGCCCTCAGGGGCCCTGTGGCCATGTTCTGTGTTCCTGGTGTGACCCTTGGGCACTTTGGGGCCCACAGGGAGCACCGAAGGATGGAGCAAATGCGCTCCACATGGGTTCAGTCTGCTGAATGAATTTCGCTGCTATTGTGTTTCTAATCAGATTATTAGCCTCAAATCCACAAAGCATTTTTGTATGTGACTCACAGACGTTAGAAAGAGCACATTACTTAGGTCATGCAGTCTGCTTTGCAGCCCCTGGTTCACATTCGGGGCCATTTCTGGATAGTTCTGCTTACCAGCACTTGCTCTTCTCCAGCTGAATAGGACCTTCCCTCTAATAATAGCATCCTCCCCTGTTGGGAACTGCTTGTTCTGGCTGTAGCAATATAAAAGGAAAAAAAAAAAAGTGTTGACAAGAAGTGAGGAGTGAAACAACACACCCCCATGAGTAAAACCCCATGCAGGGGGACCTGCACTGGTGTGGGGCTGGGTTTTAGGAATGGGGGATCAGGTGGCTTGCCTCCAGCCTTCCCCTGTGTTAGGGCAGAATTATGAGAGGGGGTTTATATGTGTACACACACCTGTTTTTTAAAATAATAGATATATGTACTTCCTAAGCTTACCACAGTCTCTTCCCTGTGGGTGGGTTCTCTCTGTAGATCATCAAGAGGCCCGGGAACGAGGACGAGTCCCCTATGATTGGGGACAAGGTGTATGTGCACTACAAGGGCAAGTTGGCCAATGGCAAGAAGTTTGACTCCAGCCGCGACCGCAATGAGCCCTTTGTCTTCAGCTTGGGCAAGGGTAAGGGGACAGGGCACTCCTGTGTCCCAATGGGACTAAGGGTCAGCTTTTTGGAGTGCTACTCTTATAGGGTTTTTCTGTTTCGGGTTCCTTCCTGATGCCTACTTCTCTCCCAGGCCAGGTCATCAAGGCATGGGACATTGGGGTTGCTACCATGAAGAAGGGTGAGGTCTGCTACTTGCTGTGCAAACCAGAGTATGCCTACGGGGCTGCTGGCAGTACCCCTAAAATCCCTCCCAACGCCACTCTCTTTTTCGAGGCAAGTACAGGGCTGGGAGATCTTGCTGCTTTCTGCCTTGCCAGCCAGCTTTGAGAAAGAAAAAAAAAAAAAAAAAAAAAAACCCAACAAAAACCAGCTTGCATTCCTGAAATGTGTCCCTCTGCTCCAGGAACCAGTGCCAGTGTTTTTTCAGCAATGTGTATCTAAGCTGAGAGTCTGTGTGGGGAGCAACCCTGCAGGGAGAGCCGGCACAGCCTGGATGTGCAAGGGGACACGAGTGGGGAAACAGCTTGGGAGCTCCTCCAGGGGTTAAAAATCCACTCCTGTGCTCCACGTGCACCTCCCAGCCCCGATTGCGCTCTGCCCTGCAGGATTAATAAACTCAGCTTTTACTGTTACTTTGTGCTGTGCTTCAGGTACTGGATGTGGCCCAATTTCTAATAAATTGGGTGTATTATGCTGTGGCTTGGAGCTGGCTTTTATGGGCAACTTCTGCGTGTCAGCTGAGTGCAGAATTAGTTTGCTTGGCTCTCTGGCTTGGGGATGAACTGCTGCTTTGTGGATTTTCTGTTGTTTTTCTCTTCTTCATCTCCACCCACAGTTCTGCCTACCTTCCCTTTAATCCTTTAGATTGAGCTGCTTGATTTCAAAGGCGAGGACCTGTTTGAGGATGGAGGGATCATCCGAAGGATCAAGAGGAAAGGAGAAGGCTATTCCAACCCCAACGAAGGTGCTACAGTGGAAAGTGAGTACTGAGTTGGGAGCTGCCCTTGGCACAGCGTGTGACGGCTGTTCCAGAGCTGCTGGCTCGGAGGGTTTTACTGGAAAACCTTGAACCTCAGGAGCAGCCAGCTGGGAATGGAGTGACTGCTCAAGGACAGCCCGCACTCTGTTTCTCCAGTCTCTGTGGGGTGTTGGGGTCAGCCCCCTTCTTTTTTGTTTGTCCCTCCCTTGTCCCTGAGTGGTTCCAGGATGTGACTGTATCCAGGACTGGTGTGGTGGATGCTGAAAATCCAGGCTGTAATTTGAATTTCAGCCCTCAGCACTGGGATCTCCAAGGTTTTCACTTAGTGTGCAGCTTGCCTGGTGCTTGGGGCACATCTTTTTGTCCAGAGGAGGAGGCAGCAGCTTCTCTGGTCTTCTTGTTGCAATGCTTATCACTGCTTTGGTGGTTTCCATTGCATCAGCTGCAGCATGGGGCCTTTTATTTTCCTTCCAATGCA
Source organism: Odontophorus gujanensis (assembly GCA_013399175.1). Lineage (NCBI taxonomy): Eukaryota > Metazoa > Chordata > Aves > Galliformes > Odontophoridae > Odontophorus > Odontophorus gujanensis. Next base: position 8,552 of record VXAB01007070.1, read on the forward strand.
GCCAGAGGGCTGCTTCAAACTTCTGGTCACAGCTGATGGGGGATGAATTAACACAAAGGGGGTCTGTGGAGTCGATTTGTTCTGAACTGCATTGCAGCTTGCCCTATCCAGCTCCTCGCTCCCTCTCTGTGAGTGGGACAGAGTGATTCTGGTCATGTTTGCTCCACAAACATCTTGCCCAGGTGGGGAGGGACAGGTTTTTTTTCTCCTCCTGAGAACAAGTCAACCATAGAAGTGAAACTAACATGCCATCTGCAAGGCATCTAGTTTCTTATCCCAATTCCAGAGCTCCTGTTTGTTCAAGAGGGTCCAATTAACTTCCATTAGTGAAGGTGAAATTAGATCTGAGCTCATAAAACTCACTGTCTGTTCCTCTCACAGACTTTTTTTTAAGGAGATGTCCTTGTCTCATGCTGATCTATCTGCCTGTCACATGGCTGGACCCATCCGGGAGTAGGGTTTCAGGCTGCCTTGCCTATCTCCGAGGTTAACGTGAGGATCAGGCTGAACAGAATGACAACTGCCCCATTCCCTCCTGCCTTTTTAACACTATTTTTTACTTTATCCAGAGGGGCTGTGAGGGTTGAGCACACGTGCCTGGAGAGCAGGGCAGAGCCGTGCTTCACCACATGCTTTTTCCTTTGCTCAGGTGTCGTGACGGTGTGGTTGCTCAGGGCAGAATGGAGGTAGGCTGAGGAAAACACTGAGCAACCACTTTTCTGAAAGGATGCACCGAGCTGCAGCTCTGCATGGGGCCACATCTCAGGGGGCTCAGTGCCTTGAAGGCAGCTTGTTCCTGTTTCAGGTGGATGCTCAGTTCCAAGCGAACACAGAGCAGGAGCACATGCACAGTCAGGTTAATAAAAATGAGTGCCCTCGAAGGCAATGCTGCGTAACAGTGCTGCCCAGAGCAGGAGCACTGCACCAAGGTGTGTGTGAAGGAGCAGCATGAGCCAACCTGGCAACCTTGCAGGGAAATGTTTTGGGTTCAGAGAGGCTTTTTATTTTTTCAAATGCATTGCTGTTTACCTCAGAGTGCTTTGCTCAGGGCTGGTTTGTGGGGGTGCCCAGCGGCCATGGTGGGACCCCAAGGAGCAACCTTGGGTTACGGGAGTGTTCAGCCACCTCTGTATCCTTCACCTCACTCCCCACCAAATCCTGCATCAGTGCATAGCCCCCAGGTGCCCAAAATCTCTGTTTGAACGATGGTGGGAGAACATGTGCACTAACCAGGGCGAGTATCTACAGGCTGGAGTTTCATAAGCAGTTCTATAGGTTTGAGTTTTATAGACCGTAATTTGCAGTTCCGGTTCCTAAAACACGGGCTGCAGTCAAAATCCCGCATTCCAGCTTTTGTTACAACCTTTCCCCACCCCCTCCCCCTCCTCTCCATTTTAATCTGAGTACAAATTGCTGTCAGCACATCAAGTTCATGTGCCAGCCACACTCGGTACACTGTGTTCTAAGCTCTTCAAAAACAAAATCGCTGCAGGCACCGGGAGAACAATAAGTCAGCGCTGCAGCCGAAGGGATGTGCAGAGCCCGGCGGGGGCTTTGCTTGCTGTAATCCAAGAGCAACCACAGCCAGCTGACCTGCTTCAGATAGCACCGAAATGCTCCTGGAAACCAGAGCAGAGATTTCCCTGTTGCTAGCATGCAATTAGAATGGAAGGAGAACTCTTCTGCTTCTGCTGAAGCGAGGGCTGGGAGCTCGTGTTGTTCTGGGCATCCTGCTGTGAGGAGGGCTTGTGGGATCACTGCTGTGTCCTGCTGCTGACAGGTGACCCAGGGACCCGCAGTGCCATGTGCTTGGTGCAGGGCCAGGAATGACAGGCACAGAAAGCATAAGCAGAGACAGCAAGGATCTGTGAGGTTGGTGGGCTGCTTGTGTTTTAGGGTGAATATTCTGTTGAGGTGATCAGCAGGGTTTAGCCCTGGAGGAGACTCGGAGGGTTTTCCATCATGCAGCCTGGCTGCACAAAGCAGAGCGCTGACTTCAGCTGTGTGTCAATGAATGGCCAAACCATCCCCACTTAGAAAAGGGGTGAATTTCTTCCCAAGGCTCTCATCTCTCCCTGCTTTATCAGTATTTATATAGGTAATAGAAACCCTTCTGGCTTTTCAGTGGTGTGCACACAAGAAGCTATGTCCATCCATCCACAGTGTAGGGTTACTGCTGCAGTGAGCATCTGCAACATCCTCAAGCACTTTTGGCAGCATTAGTGCCTAACTGTGATTTTTTTTTTTTTCACTCTTGCAGGCTTCTGGAGGGGTTTCCTGCAGTACATAGGAGTGTCTTAGGAGTTCGCTTTGATTCTATGTTTGCACTGGGTGTGGGGAACACTCACTGTCCCCCAAGCACACACCATCCTTGGGATCAAGTAAATGAGGAACAGCCTCAGGGTGGAAATCATGGCAGGAGCACCAGGTGGCAAATTTGCTAGGTGTCTGCTGTCTGCCCTGCCATTCCCTGCCAGTTCCATGTGCTGGAGCAGTGTGCTTATTGGTTGAAGATGAAAAAAATAAATGTTCATCTTGTACTTTCAGTTCTTAGAGGCAGGAAAACATGGCCTTGTTTTTGAGGTGTGAGGCAGGAGTATAGTGCTGTATAGGAGATTTGTAATCACTGTGATAAACTCCGCATGGCAGTATGCCAGGAGCAATATCCAGTTCCAGTAAGGCTGACTCGTGCAGTGCAGCACAAGGGGAACATATTAGTCATAATGTTTATCTGTTGTCTGGTCCTTGCTGGGATGAGATACGGCTGCACTGCTTTTTAGAAATGCTCTCCAGGCCTTCCTACCCTCTCTGCTTCACTGTCCCCCTGGTGCTTACAGGGCTCTGGCTTAACTGTGTGTGTGTGGGGGAGGAATGGGGGCTTGTGGGATTTTGGGGTCTCGTGGGGGATGTGGTCTCCGGATGGAATCACCCCAGTTCTGCTCCCGCTTCCTTAAGGGCCATCTGTGTGCAAAATCCCTTGGAAAATTGTTTATGGGAGCTCAGGTCCCACATGGTGCTCACTGCCTATGGTCTTCACTTTGTCTTGCAGTTCACCTGGAGGGGTTCTGTGGTGGAACTCGCTTTGACTGCAAGGATGTGAAGTTTGTGGTGGGCGAAGGGGAGGACCATGACATCCCTATCGGCATTGACAAAGCGCTGGAGAAGATGCAGAGGGGAGAGCACTGCGTCCTCTACCTGGGGCCACGGTAAGCGATCTTGTGCCCATGATGCTTGGTGCAGGGTTGAAACTTCCAACACTGGAGTCTGTTAGAGCATTTGTGAAAATGCGAATGTGCCAACAGAATTCCTCTGAGATATGTTAGCATCACCAGTAGGGTCAGCCAGAGGAGTAAGTGGGAGGCAGGGACTTGTTGGGGCTCACGGAATCACCTTTTCTTGTCCTGGCTCTTGATGTAAGCTGTGTAAAGCCAGATTTGGTGCACCTGTGTGCATCTGGAGGCATGTGTGTAATGCATCTTATGCTGCAGCGTATCTTTGCCCAGCAGTGTTAGCATAGAGCTGGTTGTGAGAACAGTGAGCAGCTTGGGTGTGTGCTTGCTAAAGTGAAGATGCAGGGGACTTCTCTTTCCTCTTGCTTTTTAAAGGTGCTGGCTGATGAAGTGGGGTATTTAGGAGGAGGATGGTGAAGTTGGTAGAAGAATGAGGCTGAGGGGAGGCTGTGGATGCCTCTGACCCCCAGTGTGCGCTGCTTGCTTCCTCCCTCCAGATACGGCTTTGGCGAGGCAGGGAAACCCAAGTATGGCATTCAGGCGAACGCTGAGCTGGTGTACGAGGTCACACTGAAAAGCTTTGAAAAGGTGAGGGCAGGACCCCCCCCGCACTCCCCACGCTACACTCACCCTTTTTGTCCCTGGCGTGGCTGTGCCACGGCCCCTGCTGAAGTGGAGACGTCAGCAAGGATTGCTGTGTTCTTGATTTGTTCTTGTGTGTTGGTTTGTTTCATTTTTCTGGCCTGGCTCCAAGGCTGGTTCTCTTATTTGTTCCTAGCCTTGCTCCTTGTGTACTTTTTTTTTTTTCTATCTCCTTGGTCTGCACAGGAAAAAAAGTATTAAGTTTTGTGTCCTGTTGGGGGGGTGGGCAGAATCTGTCTGAGTGCTGGGGGAACTGGGGACAGGGACTGGGGACAACACAGGGTTGCAGCAGATGCTGCTGGGTCCCCGAGCCTGTCTGGAACAGAGATGGTGCCATGACCCTCTGCTTGCCCTATGCTGGGGAGAGATCTTCCTTTTTTTTTTTTTTTCCTGTTATTTAAAAAAAAAAATCTTTTGGGGGTTTATTTTATGCTAGGATTTTTCGTTCTGTGGGATTGCTGTGGGTGTACTGCAGTGGACAAACCATGCTGTAATGCTGGGTTCAGAGCATATCTCATCCCTGCAGTGGTTACTCTGCACCCCAGACATGTGCCTTGTGTGCATGAATGTTTCCTATTCCTTGTCCTCTGCATCCCCTCAAATTCAGTGCTCTTCCCTGTGCAAGACCACTCTGCTGAGCCCCACTCTATTCAAGAGAAATCCTCCAAAGCCTCCTGGGGCCACCTGGATTGCAGCATCCCATTGATTTTGCTCTTCTTAACACTTATTGAGGGCATGCATGCATACATGTGGGGCTGGTGTTTGGGGTTGCATGGTGTGTTGATCCGGCACTGCTCCCGCTGTGTGATTGCTCTCATGCGTTGGGGTGGTGATTCTGAGCATTTCTTTGCAGGCCAAAGAGTCATGGGAGATGGACACCAAAGAGAAGCTGGAGCAGGCTGCCATTGTCAAGGAGAAGGGGACAATGTACTTTAAGGTTTGTGATGCCTGAGGCAGGAGAAGGGAGCTGTGCCGCTGGGCACTTGAAGCAAGTCCTGGTTCACCCCACTGGGCCTTGAAGGGGTAAAAATGTCAGAAATGTGCCCCTCCCCCCCTCAAAGAGTGCTGGTCCTCTGCCAATTCCTCTCCCTGTGTAATGAGCATGCACTATGGGCAGTGCAGTGTTACTGGGGCAATGCAGCCCCGTCCACTCCTGCCTGCCCAGATGCTTGCTGTCCTCAGCAGATCCACTGCCTTTTTGAGCTTGGGTTCATAAAATAGAATCATAGAACCGTGGAATGATTGAGTTGGAAGGGAACTTGAAGATCATAAAACTCTGGAATGGTTGGGTCAGGAGGGCCCTCGCAGGTTCCCCAGCCCTACTCCCCCCAGCTCAGGCTGTCTAGGGCACCACCAGGAATGGGGTGCCCACAGCTCTAGGCAGCAGTACTGGAGCTTCACTGCCCTCTGGATAAAGAATTCCCCCCTGACATCAAACCTAAACATCCCCTCTTTTAGTTTTAAACTTCTGTGTCCTGTCATTGCTCCATCTCAGGAAGGCAAGTACCTGCAGGCGGTGATTCAGTATGGGAAGATTGTGTCCTGGCTGGAGATGGAGTATGGCTTGTCAGAGAAGGAGTCAAAAGCCTCTGATTCCTTCCTGCTGGCTGCCTTCCTCAACCTGGCCATGTGCTACCTGAAGCTGCGCGAGTACACCAAAGCTGTCGAGTGCTGTGATAAGGTATGGGATCATTACTTTTGTTTTACTCTTCTTTTCCAATTGAGTTTGTCTTTGCACCAGCAGTGCTTTCCAAAGGGCACTGTGTTGGTGGCATCCCTGCTGTTGGGACACTTAATTATTTTATAAAAGGCTCAGATTTAGAATTGTTTGAGTTGGAAGGGACCTTTGAAGGCCATATTGCCCCATTCTCTGCAGTGCACAGGGACACTCACAGCTCCATCAGGTGCTCAGAGCCCTGTCCAGCTCTGAACTTACATGCCTTCAGAATGAGGTATCCACCAAAATTTAAGAGCCTTGCCTCTTCATTGCATGAGACTTGCTGCCTTAACCCAAATAAAAGTTAGTGATGAGATGCATCTGTGGCTCTCAGGAAGCTTTCAGTTGTAGGGAAATTAGATGAAGCTAGGACAGAAACCTACTGTATCCATTGCAAGCACACTCCTCAGGGTTGCTGGGCTCCTGTGAACTCTGTGCTTGCAGGCACTGGGGCTGGACCAGGACAACGAGAAGGGCTTGTACCGGCGGGGTGAGGCCCGGCTACTGATGAATGAGTTTGAGCTGGCAAAATGTGACTTTCAGAAAGTGCTGGAAGTGAACCCACAGAACAAAGCAGCCAGGTCACAGATCTCTGTCTGCCAGAAGAAGACAAAGGAGCACAATGAGCGGGACAGGAGGATCTATGCCAACATGTTTGCCAAGTTTGCTGAGAGGGATGCAAAGGTTCGTCACACTCGGGTCAGTTTTGAGATACTCAGCAGGGTGATGGGGTGAAAACAGAGCAAGTGGGGACTGGGACAAGGATGGAGGTGATGTATGGGCTGCAGCTACAGGTCACGTATGGGTTCACAGAATCTTAGAGTCACCAAGGTTGGAAAAGACCTCTTAGATCATCCAATCCAACCATCCAACTCTCACCAGTATTTCCCACTAAACCATGTCCCTCAGTACAACATCTGACTGTTTCTTGAACGCCTCCAGGGTTGGTGACTCCACCACCTCCTTGGGCAGCCCATTCCAGCGCCTGACCACTCTCTTGGAGAAGTATTTCCTAACATCCAACCTGAATCTCCCCTGGCACAACTTGAGGCTGTGAGGGCTGCAGCTGTAGGCTGTGCATATGGGCTGACAGAGCAGTGTGGGAAGGAGCCCCTTGGTTCTTGGTCTGTTGCATGCAGAAGCTGCTATCAGGTGCTCGGCTGTCAATTAAAGTATTTGGGACATGGGCTCACGACAGCTGACAACAGATTTGGTGTTTGTGCTCCAGGTGCTGTCCCCTGCCTGTGGAAGTTGATTAGTTTGAGTAAAGTGAAATGTCAGCCACTTGCTGGCAAGGCCTGGGGGAGTCTGAGACATGATCGTATGGATTTCCTGAATCATGTAACCCAATCCTCTGCTGCTCTGCTTATACAAGAGATCACTTTCTCGTAACAGGCTCTAATCCAAAATTCCTCCAAACAAAGACCGATGCACAGTGTACCGTAACAAGAGAGGGCACAGCTTTGCAGTCTGTGTGGGTCGTTTTTAGTATAATCTCTTCTGAACTGGTGTCTGAAAATGAGGTGGTGGAATATATGAGTGCAGTGGGCAGGGAGCAGCTGCGGCCCAGCAGCAGGAGGTGGGTAGGGAGTGGGGCTTTGCTCAGCTGCTGGGTACACTGGGGCTGTGGGATGCTGTCCTGCAGCCGGGGGACTGGCTGCAGCCAAAGGTTGTGTATGGGGTGTGCAGCTATAGGTCCTGTATGGGCTGTGGTTATGGATCTGTATGGGGTGCAGCTATACTTATTTATGGGTTTTAGCTGTAAGTCTATATGGGATGCAACTCTGGGCCGTGTATGGGTTGCATCTGAACTGTGTGTATGGGCTGCAGCTATAGCTCCATGTATGGGCTGCGGGTATTGCCCAGCACATGGGCTGCAGCTTGGTAGCTCAGTGTTTTGGTTTCTCACTCCAGTCCATGTGCTCTCTTGCAGGAAGCAGCCAGCAAAAGCAGGGTAGGAGAAGAGGCAGCAACAGCAGCACATAATGAAGGAAAAGAGACAGAAGGGCACGTATGATGGAGGGGGTGGCAGAAGGACAAGCCTCCTGCCCTCAGCCTGTGCCGAGAACTTTGCCAGGACTCAGGACCTGCTGGTGTTTCCTTGTGAAGTTTGTTCCAGTTTGTGTGATTGTGAAAGCAGAAGTGCCTCGCAGAGATCAGACCAGCCTGGTGCTGCTACCAGCTGCGAGCAGTTGGATGGCATGGGACCACTGCCAGTGGAACAACCACCTTCACAGAGGTGGGGGACAAAGAAATCAAAGCTGCAGCTCCCGGCTTCAGGAGGTTCCTTGCTCTGTGTCCTCTAGGAGGAGCTGGGAGCACTGCGGCAGGATGTGACCAAGCCTTCCTCCTCCTCCTCCTCCTCATTGTGGGTTGGGCTGGGGGGGCTGCAGCAGGATGTCCAGACCCTGCTGTGCTCATTTGTTTTGTTCCCTGTTCCCTTTGGCTGGGCTCAAATTTTTCAACGGGTTTTATGGTATGATCATGGCCCATCGGAAAAAAAAAAATAGAGAGAAGCAGTGGTCAGGGAGCGAAGGAATGCTTCTGACAGAGCCAGTGCTGCATGATGCCATCCTCCGACCCCGTGGGAGGGATGCAGGCACTGCCTGCAGAGAACAACTTTCAGTTTTTTATTTTTAGTCTGGTCTTTGTAATACCCCTTTGGAAGCTGGAAAATAAAGAACTGAAAAAAAGTAAATTGGTTAAAACAATAAAAAAGTGCTTCTTCGCTCCATCCCAGTTGGGATGCATCAGTTTGAGTGTGTTACAAGTGTTAGTGCTGTCCTCTAGGACTGGTTCTGCTTTGGAGTTTTGCTTTGGGGTCTTCCTTTGAAGTTCTACTTCGAGGTTCTGCTTTGGGGAGTGGCTTTGGAGTGCACCTGTGGATGCTGTTTTGAGGTCTTGCTTTGTGGTGCCCCTCTGGGGTCCTGCTTTGGGATGCCACTCTAGGGTCTCAACAGTATAGCCTTTCCAGACTGGAGGGTTTGTTCTCATACCTTTATTTGCTCAGTGTCTGTGTTCAGGAGATGTGGGGCTGGTGCTCTGGGGTCATTGCTTGCCCAAGGTCTGGTGTAGGGGTGAAAAGCTGAATGGAAGTGATGGCTCTGCAGAAAATTTTATTTTATTTTATTTTACAAGCAGGCCAAAAAAGTCACTTTGGGTTAGCTGAAGTCATGTTTTCCTTAGGAAACAACTCGGATTTGCTCCGTGGAAACTTACAACCCTGGCTACGCTGCAAGAGGGTGGCAGTGCTGAGCGCCCCATGGCTCCGGGTGCTCCGCTCTGCATGGGGTGTGCGATGTCCAAATGCCACCTAGTGGCACTGGGTGCTGCAGGGAGCAAAGCTGCAATGGAGTTGGTGCTGCAGTGGGGTTGTATCAAGTAAGGAATGGGTTGGATGCTGCAGTCGGGTTGGGTTGTGTAAGCAATGAGTCCAGCAGGAATCTTTCTGTTTCCTGTGCAAACCAACCCAAATCCTGCGCTTCTGTCCCCAGCATAGAGCGGGAAAAAGGAGACAGTCCACAAGCAAATCCCCCAGCTCCCATTTTATGGGGATTACTGCAACAGCTGTCACTCTCCCTGCAGGGCCGGCCAGCCCTGAAATCCTATTACCGAGTTTCAGAAGAAATAAAAGTTAATCATCTCCTCTGTGCGCTCCTTCTGCACCACCAGCACTGGGGCTGAGGCTGCACCCATGGAGCCAGCTCTGATCCTATAGTGGCTGCAGCGATGCCGCTGCAGACAGAGATTCTCCGCGAGGTGTGGGCCACTGACAGGTGAGGTCCTTTTTTCTCTCCTTTCAATACAATTTAATGGTTTGTCTTAGTGTTATTCTGTTGTTTTTTTGCTTGGATGGTCAGAACCATGGTACTCAGTGGCCTGCAATGGGAAAAGCATTCGTTGGAGCACATTCTCTCTGATTAACCTTGCTGCCATCAGCCCTGTCCAAAGCAGAGCCCAACCTCTGCTTGACCCTGTTGGGATTTGGGGCAGCTGCTTTGGAAAACTGCTATCCCTTTTGGCTCAGGGTCACCAAAAAGTAACCTTTCAACCCATTCCAACGGGGCCAGACATCAGCCCTCTTCTTCTTGTGCCCCACAGCCCCAGCGAGGAGCCAAGCAGCCCCCAGCAGCAGCGGCCAAAGCAGGTGAGGAGAAACCCTTCCATGGGCTGAGGATGGAGGCAGCCCCTGGCCCACATTGCAGTGGGAGTGGAGCAGGGTGGGTGCTCAGCTCTGTGTGAGCACAGGCATTTGTGGGACCACACTATTCTTCTGACTTTTGCATCCTTCCCAAGCCCATCTCCATCCCATCAGATGGGGTCTCAGCTCATAATTAATGCTTTAATTAAGCCTTTCAGCTGTCAGCAGACTCACTTTTGAGGCTGTGACCCCTTCTAGAGGTCGCTGCATTTTGGGGAAGCCCCTGACAGAGGGGTCTCTGCAGCAATCTGAGCACTCTGCTGTAATTAGCAGACTTTAAGTAATGAAGCGAAGGGCCGACCTGTCCCTGTGCTGCTTAAGGGATTAAAGGAGAGAAGGAGCTTTTTTGTAGACAGCTGATGGTATGAAAGAATTGGGGATTTGCAGCCCCACCACAAGACCCCAAGGGATATATGCACTGGGACACTGCAATGGGTTAGTGCTGTGGGGCAGACCCATCCTTTTGTGGTGCTGAGTTGCTGGGAGTTCTGTCTGCGAAGCACCACCCCTCAGAGCAAATCCCTGGCAAAGGGGAGAATGCTTTGCACCCAGATGCAATCAGTGCTGCGTCACTTCTGGGGGACCTCGACCTGGTGCACGCTCCCCAGATGTCCTCTCTCTGGTGCTGAACTACATGCTCTGCATTTGGTAAATCAGCATTATTTATAGCCCAGGGTAAAGAGGATTAGGTGTGCTGTCTCTAATCCCCCGCTTCCTCCTGCCCTGCTTCTTCTGACCTCGATCCCTGCAGCTCTGATATCCCCAACCTGTCTCATCACACAGCCTTCAATCTCCACCCCACAATTGGGTTTCCATAGGAAACACAAGTGGGTAGAGAGGAGCCATGCTCTTTGTAACCCTTGTCCCCATACGGTGGCATGGCATCATGTCTGCCATCCCCTGGACTGGCACAGTGTGGTACTACTGCTCTCCAATCTCTCTCTGCTAACAGACCGTTCTGTTTCCCTTCCACCATCCCTCCATGGGACTGCCCTATGGTAAGTTGTTCATGTAAAAGTGCAGCATGTCTCTTGCAAGAGCTGCCGTGCTCTTACAGCATCCCTTTCCAAAATGCACCAGTGTGCTCCAGCTGCTGTAAGAGTAGAGGTTAAAACATGGCATGGTCTCTGCAGCATGATCTGTGGGGCAGAAGCTGAAGAAGAAGCGGCAGGAGCCGTCAGCAGAACCTGAAGCCAAACCACGACGGCTACGGGTGAAGAAGCCAAATGAGCCCAGGGGTGCAGAGGAGCCACACGGTCTAGCACAGGGTAAGCAGCCTATGGAGACCCTCTGCCAACTCCTCTTCCCCCAAAACTTGTGCCCCCCTGTGCTCATGGTGTTCCTTGTCACAAGGGCTCTTGAAATGTGCAGGGGTGAAGAAGGTGAGGAAGAAGAAGGAGAAAGGAGAGGTGGACAGTGATAAGGAGCCTAGCTCCAAGCCCCCCCGGGAGCCTCGGAAGAAGAAGGAGAGCCTGGCACCTCGATCCCGTGTGGCTGAGGACCTAAAGAAGCAGCAAGGTTAGGTGATGTGGCAGGCAGCAACCATCCCTCCAGGGGCAACTGTTTACAGCATGGTACAACCACATTCCCTCATGCACCATGTGTCCCCATAGCCGATCCTGCCCATAAACTGTTGACGTCCATGCATCATCACGTGTTCTCAGGACCCATGTCCCTGCTACCCACCCCACTGGTGTTCACAGCAACTCTGAATCCCCTCAGGGTGGTTTTTTGCCCCCCATGTCAACCAAACGCATCCCAAGAAGGATGGAACTCTCCCACGTCCCCACTCACCACATCCCTATATCCATGCTACTAATATCTGCGGAATCCCTGTGTAGCCCTACAGTAATTTTTGTCCCCAAGTCAGCCTGATGCATGTCAGGTGGGGACCCCCCAGTCCCATGTGCATCTGTCCCTCATGTGCCACCACAATCTCTCTGCTGTGTCCCACTGGGCAGAGGCAGCTGAGGAGGAAGAGGAGGAGGAGGAGGAAGATGAGATGGAGAGCAAAGATCCTCCCAAAAAGCTGAAGAAGAAACTGACCAAAGAGCCACCTGCAGAGGAGAAGAAGCTGAAGTCAAAGGGTGAACACACGGGGGTGTCTCTGTCCTGGTCCACTGTCACCATGTGACCCCTGTCACTTCCTGTCCCTTGTCTGGCCCTCCAGGTGACAAAAGTGATGCTGACAGCAAAGCCAAATCCTCCAGAAGCGCAAAGAAGGAACTAACGTCCGTGTTCCAGGTGAATGGGGAGAAGGAGAAGAAGGGCAAAAAGAAAGGTATGAGTTCATCCAGCAGCACCCACGGCGTGTGACAGTGTCCCCTTGTCCCCAGTGTCACTGTGTTCCTGTGTCTCCGTGCCTTTCTACTCCCATGTCCCCGTATCCCTGCACCCCCCAGCTACCACCGGCAGTGATGAGGAGGATAACTCTGATGCCAGCACCAAACCCATCCGATCAGGGAAGAAGAAGAATCCAGTGTCACTCTTCCAGACTGGTGGAGACCCCCCCAGGGAGAGGAAAACAAGGAAGAAAGGTGGGAGCAGGGTTGGGAGGCTCCAGGGGCACAGGGGGGAGCTGGCTATGGGGCATTATTACCAGTGTGCTGGTGTTCCCTCCTGCCCACAGCCCCTAAAGCAGCAGAGAGTGAAGAGGAGACCCTGGAGACGCAGCAGAAAAACTCCAACAAGAAGGGCAAAGGGAAGAAATCCAAGAAGGTACAGGAGTGAAATACCAGAGATACCCATAGGGTGGGTCAGGAGCATCCCATGGGGTAGGTTTGCATGGCCATACTGTCCCCAAAACCAAATCCTGGAAGCGTGTGGGGTGTGAGGAGGTGGGAGATGCCAGCAAATGGTGCAGGGCTTGGGATCACCCCAAAAACCTGTGGTGTGGCCCTGCAGAAGGAGGAGAGGCCACTGTCACCCGTCATTGAGGTGGACAACCTGGAGAAGTTTGTGCTGTCCCCGGCACCACAGGGCGTGACCATCAAGTGCCGCGTGACACGAGACAAGAGGGGCATGGATCGAGGCCTGTACCCCACCTACTACCTTCACCTGGATAATGACAAGAAGGTGAGCAGGGTGGGGGGCTGGAGAACATGGGAACATCCAAGGAGTGCACCCACATGGTTTTTAGGGGATGCCCATGTGTACCGCACTATGACCACATGTTAAATTGCTCCTGTCACATTTCTCTTTGGTAATGCCAGTGTTGGTGCATGGTACAGTGCCAGAGATCATGCCATGCATAGGGGCACTGACAGTGTTTTGGGGCTCGACTGTACCACAGCGATGCTGGTGATGGGTCAGTGGTTGGAATTGATGATCTTAGTGATCTCTTCCAACCTTAATGATTCTGTGATTCTATTTAGGGACATGGACTAGTGGCCATAGTGGAGAAGGGTTGATGGTTGAACTGGGTGATCTTAGAGGTCTCTTCCAACTTTAATGGCTCAATGACTTTATGACTTGCACAATGTCATGGCCGTGTCACCGTTGTACAGTGTCATGTGCAGAGGGTACGATGAGGTGACAGCCCCATCCTGGCCCTGTCATGCCCCCAGGTCTTCCTTCTCGCTGGGAGGAAGCGTAAGAAGAGCAAAACCTCCAACTACCTCATCTCCATTGACCCTACAGACCTGTCACGGGGTGGGGAGAACTTCATTGGGAAGCTGAGGTGGGTGCTGCCAACTTTTTTACTCATCAGACATGGGATGGGAATGAGATCAGTGCAAAAGAGGAGGCTCTGGATGGTGGAATTGGGTGTGTGACAGTGACACTGGTGGCACCACATCTTGTCCTGACACTGCAGGTCCAACCTGATGGGGACCAAGTTCACCGTGTTTGACAATGGCGCAAACCCTGATCGGGCCAATGCCGATTGGTCCAATGTGCGGCAGGAGCTGTCGGCTGTGGTTTATGTAAGTGTCTCCCCAGCTCCCCCCAGCAGGGCCTGAGGGATCCCAAAACATGCACCCCTTTGCTGGGGCATTGCTGGGGGCTGCAGAGCCATGGAGCTGTGCAATGAGGCTGCAGCACACAGCAGTTGCTTGTATTATGGATGGTGCATCTCTTGCAGGAGACCAACGTGCTGGGTTTCAAAGGACCCCGGAAGATGACAGTCATCATTCCTGGGATGAACTCAGACAATGAGCGTGTGCCTATCCGGCCCCGAAATGTGAGTCAGACAGCCGAGGACCAAATGAGGATGGAGCCAGCACGCCCTCAGGGCTGGGTTTGGTGGGGTTCACTTGAGGTTCACCTGGTTGGGGCATCCCTCAGTCTCAAGGCACTTCTGTGGGAGGTGGAGGTGTGGTGCTGGTCTCCTCCCAGCCATGTCCTGCTGCAGAGCTGTGTCCCAGAGCACCCAGAGACAGCATCCCACTGGGGAATGCCACAGTGCTCCAGGTGTCAACCCCTTTGCCTTCCCCAGGACAACGATGGGCTGCTCATGAGGTGGCAGAACAAGAACATGGACAACATTATTGAGCTGCATAACAAGGCGCCAGTGTGGAACGACGAGACTCAGTCCTATGTCCTCAACTTCCACGGCCGTGTTACCCATGCCTCTGTCAAAAACTTCCAGATTGTACACGGCAGCGACCGTGAGCAAAGGGGCAGGTTGCAGGGGGGGCTTGGATGACACCCAGAGCCCATTTTGCTGTGTTTTATTTATTTATTGCCTGACTGCTCTGGGGTTCCCTGAGCTCTGCTCCGGCAGAGGGAGCACGTGGGTTGTGCGTTGCCATGCAGAGCAGGGCATGATTCGATCCTGCAGGGTGCTGAACCCCACAACCCTTCAGCTTTGCCCCCAGCACACACCCCACGTGCACTCCCATATGTTCATCTTTGGTGTGCATCACGCCTTGGGGTTGGATCCTTAGGGTGACCTGGGGTGACGGACACAGGATCTGGATGTGGCTCAGGGGTACGTTTGTACCCCCACTGCCAGCAGCACTGCCTGCCCCACAGCAAAGAAGACACAGCCCCATGGCAAGCGTCCCACATGGGGCAGTGCTCAGCCACTCGTCACCTGTCCCGCGCAGTCAGAAGCCATTGGCACCCGCGGGTGTTGAGTTACAGGACAGAAAAAAAACCTGTCAGGGGCCCCCGGTTATTTTTACAGATTTCCTGCCACCCGTACTCTGGTAACAGCGAGTGTCTCATGGGGGGCAGTGGGCTCTGGTTCCCAGGGACAGAGTGCTGGGGGGACTGAGTGCCACGTCTCCACTGAGGTGCAATGGGAAAACGCTGCTTTTTGATTAATTGAGCTGCAGTGCAGTGCAGCAGCAGCCAGTGTATAAGCTGGGCATGGGGCACCTTCTTTGCAATGCCACTTAGAAGGGGGAGGTAGGGGTGTGGGAGCCATCTAACCCACACCAACTGACTCTCCACTCTGTCCTGCAGCTGATTACATCGTGATGCAGTTTGGGCGTGTGGCAGATGATGCCTTCACCATGGACTACAACTACCCACTGTGTGCTGTGCAGGCCTTCGCCATCGCTCTCTCCAGCTTTGATGGGAAGCTGGCTTGCGAGTAGCTCCATGCCACCCCGTCCCCATCCTCTGTCCCTGTGTCTGATACTACTCCATTGGGCACCACTCCATCAGGCACTGCTTGTCTGGCTGTGGACACCTTCACTGGGTGCTGGGGACTGGTCTCAGGCAGAAGACAGAGTTAAACCTGGAATATATCTTCTTTTAACAACAAGAAGAACAAGAAAAAACAAGAAGAGGGTGTGTGATCTTCTTTTGTTTGCGGTTCTTTGTACCCATGCCCAAGGTCAACCCCCCCACCCCACCAGCAGCACCCAATACCTGATTTCATTTAAAAACAGTGAGCAGGCACAAATGCAGTTTCTTGGTGAGCAGGGAGCCCTCATACCAGCCCAGTGATGAAAAACACCAAGACACATTGGATTGTCACAAAATGCCATCCTGGTGCTGCTCCTCCTTTTTCCAAAAGCTGCACGGCTTTGGGCTTCATGAGTCATCACTGCATTGGGGACAGATGGGGCCGTCTGTGATCCCATGTGGGGTTTCATCCCTTACACACGTGGGAGAGCTGGAAGGAGAAACTGCTGCTGTGGTATAGGACCAGCATCTGGCTGGGTACGGCCAGCCAGTGTGGAGGAAAGCTGAAGCTTGCTGCCTGAATCCAGCTGCCAACCACACATCTGAAATTGGGAAAAAAGTAGCTGATGGCTGAGGTCTGCCTCCCTCTGCACTTGTCTCAGTTTCCTGTGCATTGGTGGGAGTCAGGAAGCCAACGTGAAGTGAAAAAGTGGGGTTTGGGGTGGGCTCCCCAGTGTGCTCAGAGCATTGCTGTTCTATGGGAGTTCCTCCCTGCAACAACCCCGAACATTTTTTTCAAATACTACTTCTGATTCCCCTCAATTCCCAGCCTGGGGTGCAGCTGAAGAGAGCAAAGAGCAGCACTGGGATGGAGGCACAATGCCATCCCATCCCAAACTCGTTGCCATCAGCAGTAAGCCTAATGTGCAAGCACCGTGCACACAGCCCACAGCAATTACAGCATCAGACGCCTCCCCCAAATCACTTACACAAATCCTCCTAACCCAAACCAACTGCAGCGTAAGAAACAAATGAAAGCAATTTAATAGGGTGCTGGATGCTCGGGTCCTTTGTTTGCGCTGGCTGTTAACACCAGCGGAGATGAAGAATTGAGGCAGTTGCAGTGTGTATCTACTTTGGCTGATGGAAAGTGTGACAGATCCGCCAGCAGACCAATGGGTGAGGATGAGGATGTGTGTGTGGGTGTGGAAGGAATGCTCTCCACAAGTAAAGATCAAAAAAAAGTAGAGAAGAAGAGGAGGGTTCTTATCAACTTCTGAGGCCAAAGTATGCATCGTCCTCAGAGAAATGCTTTTCTCAATCCTAGGAGATGAGGTTTACCCTGAGGCAGTGGTTTTGAGGCTTCTTATGGTTGAGTTCAGGGGCTGAGGTTGGGCTGGTGGAGCAGGGATGGGTTTAACCCCATGGAGCACATAAGCTCATAGCAGGATCCTCCAGAGAAATGCATTGTATTTTTTGCGAAGATGTAAGGAAGAGAGGGAAGAATGCATCTCACCCTGATGCTGCACATCCCACCTTGATGCTACACATCCCACCCCATTCCTCTCCAATAAGTGGAATGGTGCTACTCTGGGTTACATCCCAGTGGCAGTGTGTGCAGGACATGCTGCTCTCAGTGTGGTAACCAACAGGCAGCACTGGGAAAGCTGGTATTTTTCAACTGCTTTAAGAAAGGAATCATTTTTTTAATTAGCGAATCCATTCTGGAGGAGCGTCAGAGTTTTAGTGTTGTAGCTGTTCTTGGTGTGTTGCCTAGACTTGGATGTTCCGGCCATAAGAAAATATTATTTATGGCATTGCTGCTCACAGCTCTTTTATATTATAATTTGGGAAAGGAAGTTACTGTTCCCACCAGTGGATGAAGAATAGCAGAAATCAAGTTTAGGAAAAAGTCTCAGTCAGCAGCACCGCAGCAAAGCACCAAGGGCAGAACTGGAACAGGATGAGACCATGCTGCAGCCGCTCACTGCACGCATCCAGCTCAGCACAGCAGTAACCCCACTGCTGCTCCCCTGCACAGAGCGCCATGTGTTCCTAAACATTTGCAGATCAGGCTTTTCTTCATGGGCTAATGCATGCCTGTTTGCTCATGCCTTACTCAGACTAAACTCCTATTGAACTCAATTAAGTCTGTCATCTCCAGGAGCAGTCAATGTCATTTTTGACCAAGTAAGGGATGAGTAACGAGTGCTCTGAACAGCCCTTGGAGAATTGCAGCCATTTTGTTGCAATTCTTGGTCCAGATTTTTGCAGTCAGCACCAGGCCAAGGGTGGAAGAATGCGATATGGCCATATTAATCACCCAGATTGCTGAATGTGTTGGATGGGTGTGTGGAGGGCTGCGCCATTGGCTGTCTTGTCCCAAAATGCTTCAATACAACTCAGTTCTGCATGAAAATTAGAAAAATATGTTTCTAAAAGGGATGGGATGCAGGGAGCATCCTTATCCTGAGTGAAGTGCCAGGAGGATCCCGCTCCCTGATCTACATCCGTGTCCATTGCTCCATGTGTAGCCCAACCTACCTATGTCCTTGTTGCGTGCTGAACTCATGCTCAGCAGCACCGGGCTTTTTGCCATTGGGACCACAGATCCCAACACTGGGGCTGGGCCATGGCCAGCGACTTGCATGCAATCAGCATGTTACCACCCCTCATCCCTGCTGCTGGCCACGTTCCCTGGTGTTCCACTGGGAAATCACAGCCGTGTGGGCTGAAATCCCTATCCTGGTGCTAAAGGGAAGGATGGGGGTCCAGGGAGACAGGGGGAACTGTGGGGTGTGGGGGATTGTGGGTTTGTGGGGGAGTGTAGCAAGGGATGAAGGGGCAAGGGTGGGGGTGAGGTGAGGAATGGAGGTGTTTGGAGAGGGATGGAGATGGGGATAAGGGTATGAGGATAAGATGAAAATATTTTGGAAGGGATGAAGGTGTTTGGAGGTGGATGAGGGGGTGAGGATGACGAGGAGGAGAAGGGGAATGAGAAAGAGATTGAAGGTATTTGGAAGGGGATGAACGTGGAGGAAGATGAGAATGTGAGGATGAGGATGAGGAGGAAGAGAATGGGGTGAAGGTGTCTGGAGAAAGATGAAGGGATGATGAGGAGGAGGAGGATGAAGGTGTGTGGCACAGCACAGGGGTATGTGGAGGGTGACAGAAGTGTAGGGGAATGGTTGAAGTTGTGTGCAGGGGCTGAAGATGTCTATGGGATGAAGAAGCGAAGGAAGGAATAGAGGTGAGTAAGAGGCGAGCACAGGAGGATGGAGGTGTGCAGGGGACAATGAAGGCTGGCACAGGGTAGGAGCACCCGAAGCTGCGGGAGGAAGAGAAGGATGAAGGTTCAGAGAAGTCGCTCCGTGCGCCGGGGCCGCGCTGCCCTCTCGCCTCGCAGTGCTGCGCTCCGTGGAGGCCGGACCCCTCCGTGACTCCGCACCTCGACTGGACCGGGGATCGGAGATCGGAACCCGACGGGGCGGGAGCAGGCGGGAGGAGGGAGGGAAGAGCACCGGGAAAGGAGGGAGGGAGGACGGCCGGGAGAGGAGGGAGGAGGGTCGGCCCTGCCCCGCCGCCTCCTGATTGACTCCCAACTTTCTGCTCCTCCCTTGCATAAACTTTCCCGTCCCTGCGCCTGGTTCCCTGCGCGAACTCCAGAGCTCGCAGCGCTCTCGCATTCCTACCGCCCTCCCCCGGCCCATCCCCGGCCCCGGTTCGGTCCCGGTCCGCTCCCGGCTCCCGCAGCCGGCCCAGCCCTCCGGAGCACGGAGCAGGTAAGCGCCGTCGGGAAGAGATCCCAGCCCCCCTTCCTCCTCCTCCTCCTCCTCCTCCTCCTACTTCTCCTCCTCCTCCTCCTGCTCCTGCGCTCCTTCCTCTCGCCCGCAGCCCTCCGTCCGCACCGAACCCGGGAGGGGCGGCCCCGGCCCCATAGGATGGCGATGGGGAGCTGGGTGGGTTGGGAACAGAGGGTCCTCGCTGCCCCCCGACTCCTCCAGCAGCTCTGGGGGGCCTCGGCGTGGGGAGTGCCCTTGGGGCTGCTCCGTGCGCTCCTTCGGGGCCACTCCGCGCTCTTCCCGGACGGCTCTGCGGTGCCCCCACCCCACTCAGCGCCAGGACCCCCCATCACGCATCTTCCCCCATTTCTCTTCCCACTCACCCTTCCCCCTCTCTCCAACCATTTCCCATTTTCCGCGCTGTGGGGTGGTTCATCCCTCTCCAACCCCACTCGTCATTTCTCATCCCAAAGGGTTTGCATTGGGGTGAATCTGTTTTTTCCCCTTAACGCTGCGCATCCCCGGGTTATATATAGGGTTACAAAGGGGCCTTGTGTGCAATAGGGCCTGTGCATCGAAGCGGGCGTTACATAAACAGCCCTGGCACAATGCCCACCCCATCATGCCTACCCCAAAGGCAGTGGGGTCGCGGGGCACGGGGATGTGTCACGTTACATGTGTGTCACACACATGACCATGCGCTGAGTGTATGCTAAACACTTTGTGCCTCGTCACAGGGGTACATTGCTAACGAGTCAGCAATTAGATGTATAATTTTCGGCAGTGTGTCATCTTTATTATTATTATTTTATTTTTGCACTCTCATTTGGTTTTGTTTTGTTTTGTTTTGTTTTTTCACTTCTCCCCTTCAGAAGAAAAATATCACTCAGCCTAAAAGTGCCCCGCAAGAAGTCATTTTTAGGGAGAAAACTGCTGGGAATGGTGAAACATGCACTGTGTGCTGCTGATTCCCACTGGGGTGGAAGGTTTGGGGTTTTTCTGGGGCCAAGGCGAGCTGGACCAGGCAACAGTGTCGCGGCAAAGCGCTAATCTCCGTGTCAGGCACACTGGGGTATTTTGGGCTCCAGCGTCCTCTGCCCCCTCCTATCGCTTTCCAATGTGTGCACCGTGAGTCAGGGCTTTGCGCTGTCTGGGGACACTGTGTGTTTGCTGGGGGGTTGTGGGACGCCATGAGCCCCACTTTGTGCTGTTGTGTCAAGAGCTCTGGTGGCCCCAAAGCTCTTCCCAGCCACTGGGTTTTGCGGTGGTTTTCCCATGAGTGGCTCCCTGAATGGGACCTGAGGGGTTTCGCTGAGGTCACAAGGGATGGCCCTTTTAGCAGGCAGGTGGCAGCTGCTCCCCGAAAGAGGGGACATGAGTGCCCCATTGGGGTTCAAAGTTTTGGGTTTGGGCATGCTTTGGTCTACATGGGGATCTGCTCTTCCCAGTGGGGATGGAACGCTGAGTGGGGATAGGAGAACAAGGGGGCCTTCCCACCCCTGCTGGACCTCCGGCACAGCTTGGGGCAGGGCTTGCCCCCAGGGCTGGCACAGCAGCAGCTTTTCTAACAAAAATAACCCTTTGGGAGCGGCCACATTGCATAACGGCACTGCCGGGACTCTCAACCGTGCTGGGCTGACAGCGCAGAGCATGGGGACTGTTCAACCATAGCACTACAGGGTATAAGAAGGATTCTGCATGGGACCAACCTTCTCAGCCCATATTCCCCTCATGCCTTGCAAAATCTCTTTCATCCATCCAGATCCATCCGTAGCCCACAACAGAAGAACTTACTGGCGTTTCCCATGACATACGGTCACTATTTATCATGATACCGGAAACAGCACTGTCTTTAATCGCAGTTTAACTCCTTGCTTGCTGTGAGAGCACAGCTGGCAGCATCTTGGTGTGCTATGGGGTCGCAAGGGTTGCTGTGGTCACTGCCTGTAATTAATGTGTGAAACATCATGGAGCCGCATGACTCCCATCCAATGCACTTAGTGCGACAAAAGGTGAGGTTGGGATGGGGAGAAATGGACAACATTGGGCTTTCTGTGGGGAAAATGGGTCTTTCTGTCTTTTCTTCCATCTGTGGGAGTTGGAGTGGAGGTGGATAGCAGAAAATGGACTGTGGAACAGTTCCCTAGGTTTGTGTTTACAGAGGTGGGACAGACAGTGTCTGAAATATCATGATCCCAAGGAGCTCCTCTTGTATTTAAACCACCAAGGCAGTGCGAGGCTGAAAGAGACTCTCGTGGTTGGATGCATTGGCCCAACCTTGTGTGCTGCTGGGAAATAGACTTTTCTAGGGGTTGGTGCCCGGGTTAGGCATTGGGAGCATGCTGGAGTGGCCAAGCCCAAGCACCTGTGTTGTGGTTGGGGACAGCACCTGTAGCATGTGGGCGTTCAGTATTGCCACTGTCACGTGTCGTGTTATGAAATGTTTTTTTGGATGGAAGGAGGGAGGGAGGGAGGGAGGTAATGATGGGGTGAGCCGTCGGGGCCGTGCCCCATGGCAGCCTTCAGCGGGCACACGGCGATACAGTGCGGGTTTGGACAGGTTGCTGGGGCGGTGGTTTTACCCATTGGGGAAATGTGTGCAGCGGCTTTACGGTCATCCAGTCCAACCTCAGCCCATCCCACCTTACCCACTGATCGTGTCCCTTGGTGCCACATCTCCCTGGTTCTGAACACCTCCAGGGACAGTGACCCCACCACTCCCAGAGGCCTCAGCCACCAGTGCCCCAGCAGCTCTGTGCCTCAGTTTCCCCACCTTGGTTGGGAAGTGGAGTGCTGCTAGGGCTCTGGGCTCCTTGCCCAGGAGCTCCAATCCGTATTATTTCCCCACAACTGTCTCCTCCTTGCTCCTCATCAAATTAAATCCAGCTGTTCACAATAGCCACTAACTTCTCTCCGGAAGATGTTCAAAGTTTACAACCGTGCCGTGTGTGGAGGATGGGCTGCAGGCCCATGCCAGTTCACTGCTGCTTTCCCCCAGCTGCCATCTCCTGCTGTGTACACAAGCAACATGAGCATTGTTTTTGGAGATGATGATGATGCAGGCTTCATCCCTTGCAAAGCAAAGGCACTAGGCAGGACCCTGTGTCACCCTGCTCATTGGGAGTGGGCTTCCCCCATGACTCCCAGTGGGAGCAATGGATGGGTTGGGCAGTGTCGAGAGGTATGGAACAGAGGGTGATGCTCTGCTCTGGGCATGCACCTGGGTGCTTTACTCACTCACTTTGCTTGTCTGGGTTAGGTGAAGCTGAGCCTAACTATCCCTTTCTGGGAATAAATTGGTACAGCACTCAGTGCTGCTCTATTTCTGCATGGCCTTGGCTTGTAGATGTCCCAAGAGGGTTGGTGACATCGGGGACCTCATAGTAGTGACCCCACTGTCCCTACCTTGGGAAATTGGGCAGGAAAGGTTGCATTCTGCAGGCATTCCTGTGACCCTGCATATCTCTTCCTTTGAGTTTGAAGGGGTTTGCTGTTGCTCCCTTTGCTGCACACCCCATGGCTTTCCTACTCTGTGCAATGTTGTGCTCACCCCATGGAGTTGGTGCAGGCAGTGGTGCAGCTGCTCCAGGGTAGGGCTGGGTTTCACGGGGGTGGAGGCAACAGGGAAGGGGGCAAGTGTGAAGTGCAATGCAGCCTTCTTCCTCCTCCTCCTCCTCTTCCTCCTCTCCCTTGCCTATGGTGGCAGTGGGTCTTGGGGTCCTGAACACAGTGGCCACCCTGAGGGAAATGTCCCCATGCATCCCAGGATGTGTACATTTTTGGGGTAGGAGCAAAGCAAATTCCTCCACACATTGTCCCTGCTGTGTCTCAGGTCACCCAGTGCTATGGATGTCACAGAATGGCCATGGTGGTGGCCTGTCTTCAACCCCAACCCTGTTGTTTCCATTGCACCTGTTTCATAACACAGAGAGTAATTAATGCCGTCAAAGCTTTCTATTTATGAGCTGACGGGTACAACGCCCCGGCTGGGCAGGATAATTGGGGCAAGGAGGGACTGAGGCTGGGGTACGGTGTCCATCTGTCTCCTGTCCTCATGTCCTGGCCTCAGAACCTTGGGTGAAACCAGCATAGGTCCTCCTACGCCAAAAACCAGTGTGGCTGAGGATGGAGGAAGAGAAGGGGATGGAATGCTCTTCTGCGTGCTGGCAAGGAGCATCTTACCTGATGCACTATGAGTTTTGCTCAGGGTCCTGTGCCTTGGTCATGTCTTAATTTTCCAGGGACACATCAATGAGATTTCCCCACTGTTTACCCTCGTGATTTGGAATGGAGCATCCTTGACCAGCCCAGTGATGGCAGCTTTTTGGGGACTGTGCTGAGGTCTGCAGGGTGGGATTGCAGTGGGCACTTCGTGGTTGGGCATGCCATGGATGGGCTTACCATGCACAGGCACCCACAGATGGGCATCTCATGGTTGGGCACCTCATAGATGAGCGTCCCACGATCGGATGGCCCTGGTGGCACTGCAGACCCTGGTGGTATGCTGCCACGTGGCCTCCTGCAGTTTCCCTGCTCCGATTGTTTCCTGAGCCGCCTGCCAAGCCGGAAGGGACAGGAAGTGATAGAGGAAAGGAAATTAGTCGGGCTGCTCTGTGGGGAGCAGCAGGGGCTTGGATGCTTCCATGCCCCCAGTCCAGGTGGTGTCCCGTGGGGTTGTGAGTGGCCCTATGGCACAGCCCTGGGTAGGAGGGAGCAGGGGAATCCCACACCACAGCCCCAGAGCTGCTGGGAGGAGTAGAGTGGGGTGAGCAAAACTGTGACATCTCCAGCCTTGGTGCCCACACAGGGTGATTGCCTGTTGAACATCATGGTTTGGTGCATAGCGTGGGATATCAATGAACAGGGGAACATCTTCCCATTGCTGGAGTCCTGCTAGGAGACCCTGGATTGTCAGAGCATTGGTCACTTCTCGCTGCAGGCAGTGTTCCTCTGTCCAGCTCCCAGCCCTGTGGGATGTGTCATGAGGTGGGTGATCCTGTGCTCCTCCCATCACCAAGTAGCACCGACAGCGCCCGCAGACTGTGTCCTCTGGTGGCTGGGTAGGCTCTTACATTTCACCCAATTCACTGGATCCTGCAGAGTCAAAGCAATGGGGCAGCGCTTCTTGGAACCCTGAGTGTCCTCCTCAGGGCACATCACACTCATCCTGTCCCAGTGTCTGAGTAGCACAACCCAAGGGCCCGGTTCCCACTGTGCCACCAATGGTGGTGACCCTGTGTTGTCCCCCAGCCGGTCCCCACTGAGTGTCAGTGCTGCAGTGGTTGCTGTGCAGGTGAGACTGCACCCGGCCCCGACGCCTGCCCCAACTTGTTGCTGAACTTTTATCCTTTTGCTATGGGGTCCGGGCAGGGAGGGCTGGCTTGCCCCAGGCCCCTGCACAGGGAGGGAGTAGGGTGATGGCTGTAGCCCTCTGTTCTGCATTTGCTCGTGCTCAACCCTGTGTGTCCTCAGTGTGGAGTCCTGGTTCTGCTCCCCATTGAGCTGGGGTAGCTGTCACCCACAGCAGGGCCACCTTGATACCAACAGGAGGGCAGGGATGACAGGCAAGGAGCAAGATGAGGGCACTGGCTCCTGTGTCGATAGCCACCATAGGATAGCTCCTACCTCCAACCATCCTCTCTTACTTTTGGCAGACCCCAAATCCTGGCTTTCTGCCCCAGACAGTCAGGACACGGGGCTGGAGTGATGTGCAGTGTGGGGGGGTGCTTTTGGGGCTGAACATGCTGGAGAGGAGACTGCACCTTGTCCCCAAGCTCAGTGGCACTTCTGGGGTCAAGGTGCCACTTCATGTTCCCCACTCCATCCCTGTGCTCCCCATTCTGTCCCTGTGCTCCCAGCCCCACAGCTGCCCTCATGCCGCACCCACACATCCTCAACCCTACAGTCCCTACCCCATCAGGTTTTGCTGCTCCTCCCCCCGATTGTGCCTTGCCAGCACTCTGATCCTGACCTGGATGCTTGGGCAGTACTGCTACATCCTAAATATTTCCATCCCCTGATCTGCTCATCCCCTGCCTCCTTGCAACCACTTGGGCAAAGCTTTTGGTGCCACAGGGTTTGGCAGGGATTTCTCATAGCGTTTTAGGACTGAAGACCCCCACCTTGGTGAGCCCTTAAGCTGCACTGGGGACGAGCTTGGGGTGAGCGTACAACCCATGGGAGTGCCATGTGTGTCTCCAACTCTTGGCTTCACCTTGGCCATGCCCTGGTGGCCCCCTCTATGCCCGCTGTGAGCACCCATCCTGCTACCTCTTGGGTACCCCATGGTTGCCATGGCGCAGTGAGCATCCCTGTGCCATGGGGTTGTGATCATCTCTGCTGAGGTGCCAGAGTCCATTTGGGATGGGAGCTCTGTCCCTGTCCCAAGCAGAAGCCAGGAGGAGGGACACGCTGAGATGTTATTTTTCCTGCAGCTCTGGTCCCTCCCAGCCTCGATCAGGTTGGGCAGGCTGGTACCCAGGTCCAGCCGTGCTGGTTTCCTAATTGTTCCTCTGGTTGCTGTTTTGTAAGGTTGGGTGGAGCACTGTGCTCGTCTCCTTACGTCAAAGCTGTGACTTACTGCCTGCCTGCACCCTCCCTCCAGGAAATAAAATCCCTTGGCCTGGCCAAAAGCAGGTTCAGTGGAGGAGGAGCTGTTTCCTCGCACCTTGGCCGGGGCCCCGCTTTACCCTCCTCCTCTCTCTGTTTTTCTCCCACTTCCCCGAAAGGGCTGTGCTGGGATTTCCCTGCTGAGGAGGGAGGCAGTGAGATGGGAGGGATTTGGGGGGCTGCAAGGAGCTGGGAGCCCTTGGGGAAGGGGATGGTGACTGGTGCCACTTGTCACCATGTGGGCAGTGGTACCCATAGACCTTTGGCTCCCTAAAGCCCCCATTGAGTGGTGGGGAGGGTGTGGCACCCTATAAATCCCTTGCACCCCAGTTCTCAGGGCTGTCTCCTCCTGGCACCCCAACCCCATGGGAATTATCCTACTGCAGAGGCGGGGATCTCACGTTACTGGGGGTGACTCCAGGCACTGCAGGGCTGTGGACTCTGGGTGCTGTGGGGGCTACGGGGGGTCTTCTCAGCACCATCGTGGGATTTACATGGGAGCAAGGTTCCATTGGGCTGCATGGCGGGGAGGGGCTCAGTCCCATGCGCCAATCCATAGGCAGACCCTCTGCATTTTGGCTGTCCCTCTCCCATCCCATTGTAGGGTTTGCATGTGGACAAGGTCCAAGGGAGCTGCATGGGCTTGGCATTGGAAGGGCTTGTCCCTATATGCCAGCCCCCTACAACATCCATCCCTCTCCCATCTCCGTCGTTCATACTGCAAAGCCCTTCTCCATAGCCCATGCAGCCCCCCAGGGCTGTACTCAGCGTGGGGCGCAGAGCAGTGTGGCCTGCTGCCGCCATCCCTCCCCTGGCTGCCGGCTCCATCCTGCAATCCAGTTCTCCTTATTTGGCCACAGTGCTCGGCAAGAGGGGGAGCGCTG
>VXAB01007077.1:0-20307 GCA_013399175.1 Odontophorus gujanensis
AATGTATCTTTGAATCTATGAATACCACAAATATAACCAACTAACAGTCTTTCTACAAAAGTTTCACTGAATGCAAGCATTCTTGATGAAAAACTCACTGAAACAGAAGAAACAGAGACAATTATTGCAACTGGTCTCTTGCTTGAATAACTCAAAGGTATTTTAAAATAAAGAAATACAAGCTGAAAAGACAAAACATGATTTGATTGATAGGAAATGAGGTTCATTTTTACATGCACCCTTGCTACACAACAAAGAAGTAACACTAATATTTATTCACAGCACTGATCAATAAAAAATAGTTAAGTATTTCCCCTCCAGATTCCACAAATTCTCTTCAGATTAATACTTTAGGAATTTAGTGACATTCCCTTCACATTTCCAGGGAGAATACATAATTTGATAATTCTCTGGCATAGAACCCTCTTTCATGTTCTGGGTATTACTGGAAAATGAAGGAAAACCATAAAAATAAAATGGAATTAAAAATGAAGAGGAAATAAGAGATGAATTATTTTAGGTTTTCCCCTAACACATTCACCTCAAAACTGTATTTTAAAAATTTAGAGGAAGGAAAGGGTATACAATTTTGAGAGAAAAAAAAATTGCTGAGTAGCTCTTTCTATGCTTTGGAATAGCCATTTTCTTATTACATGCATTCTGTGTACCTACAAAGAAGAAGAAATCAGCGCTTTCAGTGACAATGTGGAAGTGAAGAAAATCAGGAGTTTATCAGCACAGAAGGGAAATGCTATCACCTGAATTAAAAGAGTATCTACAGATATACCAAGTACACAAACAAACTAGGTTCCCAATTTTCCTTCACTGTTAGCATTTTAACTCGAGGATTCTCCTGAAAAATAAATCCTCAGAAATACACATGAATATCCATTCAGTGAAGCATCTGAATGATATTCTCTGATTCTTATGGTTAATTTTGCAAAACCTCATTTGCCCAAAAAGGTTAGATGTTTTTCATCCAAGTCTCAAAAAAAAAATAGTGTGAGAGAGTAAAATAGGAACAGCTTGAGGAACAGCCCTAGCATCCCAAAACAACTTGCAGCAAAACTAACATGATTAAAGAAGGAATAAAAGCCAGTTAGGATTGTATTAAACTGCATTAGAACCATACAGTAAGGGATGTGCTTCATTTAGTAGTGAACTCACCATAAAGACTCAAGAACATTTGGGTTAGAAGTAGACAACTGGAAATACTTAAGTGGAAATGCTTATGTACCTCTCTCTATCTCCAAAGACCATAAAGATTTTAAAGTTGTTCAGGTCATTGTCTGACTTAAAGAATTTCTGTCTAATGGAGAACAGGATTTCTGGCAAATGACGCAGATCTGGGGGTGGAGGAGGATAGAATTAACAAAATTCTCCGTCCCATACAGTAGCAGCCACAGCTTAAGTGGATGCAGGCAGTCCAACGAGAAGCCAGCTCCACAGTCCTGCATAACGAGCATCACTGACACACAGCAGCAGTGGCTAGGAAGGCTACACACCTCCCAGTCTGCATTATGTTGAACTGAGGGAAAGGGAAGAATAGGAAAACAATTAAAATCATAAAACATGAGATTAATAATGCAGAGAAGAAATTGAAGTGAGTTCTCCAATGAAGTCATATCAGCATCACTTTACAATGACTGGCTATTTTTCCACAGTCCACTCAAGTTTACAGGTATACAGAAGTACATCTGGCAGAAATGTGGGACCCCTGTTTGTAAACAACATTTTCTGGGAAAATGTTTTAATGTCTTTTCTTTATTTAAGTTTGATGGGGGGAAAAAGAAGGCAAAGCAGAATAAAAGTTTAAAATGATGCTTGTGTTATGTTTTCAAGCCTCCTCCTCTTTGACTAAGCTAATTCTGGCCATTTTCAGCAGAACAGTCACTTTCACCAGCTCATTCACAAATTCATAGATTCATAGCTTCATAGNCAGCAGCTGTTAATAAGACAGCATTTATACTCATCTGAAAGAGTAAGGAGAGTTAGGAAACCAATGTGGTTAAACAGAAAATTAAGACAGTTACAGAATTAAGAATTCATAAAGCTGCAGCTGTTTACAAGCAAAGTGCATAAAGGCAATATTAACTGTGGTAATAAATGCAATACAATAGGTGCAAATGAGGAAAAACTAGCAAAATGATTCAAGATATTTATTTTCATCACGAGGAGCAAAAAGCTCAGCAGAGTCCAGCTAATCTATTAGAGTTATTACTAATTATAATGGAGTGTAGAAGAAGGGCTGAGAACAAACTGAGTGTTGCAAAGAGATTAATGATTGCTGCTCACCGTCAGGAAGCACAGATGATGAAGTGAGGCTCACTGTTTAAGAAGGAGTGAGTGAAAGGGGCATCTCATCTGAGCATCTCTTTGAGACTGAAGTTTCTGAGGAAGACATCACAGTGTATATGGACAAAATGAACAGTAACTAGTTCTCCTAACCAGAATGTGTTCTCAAGCAATCTAAAAGGATAATAAGGGAAAGATGAATTATTAGCAGCACACGTAACTTCTCACTTCAAATATCTTTGATATCAGAGGACTGAAGGCTAAAAATCTTTTGTTCTAAGGACTGCAGGAAACTACATGTTTGTTAGGATAACGGTACCAAAAAGTGAAGTGCAGAGTCAGAGGGTTCTTGAATAAAATAGAAACTAATTGTGAAGCACTAACTTGGCCCTTGTAAAGAGAAGACCCTTTTTTCAAACCTCTTAGGGATCTTTGAAGGGGTGAAAAAACATCAGTATAAGGGACATTCACCTGATTTAGTCTACTTGGATTTCTTACAGCTTTTGACAAATCACCTGAGATTTCTAAGGAGGGTAAGCAACCATGGTACAGAAGGGATAGTTACAATGGGAATAAGTAGTTCATAAAAAGGAAGCTCTTGGATAAATGTCAGTTGATGCAAAGGAGGGAGGTCATCCATGGGCAACTGTGATCTCCGACCCATATATACCTATCTACCCATATATATCTATCTACATATCTATCTATCTATCTATCTATATACATGACATGGAAAACGGGAGGTGAGAAAAGCTTCTCAAGGTAGTAAGAAAAACTGAAGAATTATGGTAAGACCTGGGTGCATAGGTATTTATAGGTATTTTCCTGAAAATGGCAGCGTAGAGCTTGACAGGAGCATCACAAAAAATGTTAAGAACTGCTAGCAAAGAAATGCAAAGCTCTTAAAGATGATATTACTACACTGCTGCGTAAATCTATGGTTTGTCCATGTCTTACCATCATCTTCCTTTTGTAATTATGCTTGAACACTACTGGCTAGGCAACCTCAATACTTCCCTACAGCTTCTGGAACTCTGAGACAACACAAAAATTTGAGTTCATAAGTTAAAGAAGTAGAAGTTACCCCTTCTTAGGGCTGTATACAGGACATATAGAATCAGAAGCATTTCCTTAATGTTTGTTGATCTCAGTTAAGTTTATAAAGACTTCAAGGGAAAATTTATTCAAGCTTTTTTGTAGTTTTCTTTTGAGATGGAAAATTAGGAAGAAAATAATTTTGATAAAACATAAAATGCTTTCAATATTTTTGTCAAATGAATAAACCTTACAGATGATCCTTCCTTGGTATGACCAATGTTGTGCATTCATAACATGACTGCAGAACACTTGTATATTGTAGAAATAAGAATTCGGAGAGAAAATGCAAAAGCAGTATCAGAAACAATGCCAGGGAAAGCAAACTACATTTGCCTTCAGCTTTCAGATATACATTTCCAATCAGAATCTTGAACTGTAATTGCATTACAACCAATAAATTCAGATAGCAATAAAAAAAAAGTATTCTGCTAATGTGTTAGTCTATGGGATATCTTCTATTAAGGACTAATCTGAACTTCACTTTTCTCCCTAAAAATGGATTCTGGAACAAGAGGAAAAGTGATCCATCATTGTGAAACATAGTATCTTGTAACTTGGTAGCCCCTTTAGATATCATGTCAGTGCTCAAGCTCTTGCATTGAATTTTCATTTTTTTATTTTTTATTTTTTGTTGATTGTTGGTTGGTTCTTGCCATTTTCTCGCTACTAGAGGAAATCCGCAATGTAATATTAAAAAAAAAAAAAAAAACTTAACACCAAGATTGGCTAAAAATGAAAGTATTCTTCAGTTTGTCTAGTGGCATATTGTAAAAAACATTAATAAGAAAGCAGTAAGTTACCATTTTAGAAGGATCGTAAATGCATAAAATGAATTCCTCCAGGAAGGACAAATTCATTTTAGATTTTAGACTCACCTGTTCATTTGGTGTAAGTCTACATGGCTGGCAAAGTCCTCAAAGGACCTTGTGCCATGAAGATTTGGGACGTGAGAAGACCTCGCAGGATCTTGTAACAAGAAGATTCACGGCTTGCGTTTTCACTCATCTTAATTTAGTTGGTACGCACTTCACATTGAGAATGCATGTTACTACCAGTGATAATGGTTGTTTCTTCACTATTTTTATGATTCCAACATTTTGGATGTGGAAAAATAAAAAACTATTTCAAGAGGTATTGAGACATGTAATTACTCTTATTTCATCTGCGGCTAGAAAAACTGCACAGGTTCACCAGCAGAGATGTCTGTTCTAGTGGCTTATAGTAAAGATAGTAAATCACTAAGAGTTCCTTTTACAAGTCCCTTGTAAAATTTTATCTCTGCTCAGTAAAAATTTTCACTGAAGAGTAACTTCATTTTGGATTTGGCAGACCCTGTTTTCTTGTTGTTGAGAATATCTCAGAGGAATTGTTAATATTCCATATTCTTTTCCTCTAAGAAAGTCACAGGCTTTTTAAATCTTGTATTTGACTTTAATACTACTTTTACTGATTTCCTCCTATGTCCTCTGCTCTGCCCATCCCACCATGCAACATCTGTCTTACTTGAATAAATCCCAGTTAGCCACAACATGCTCAAAAGCCATAGGAACAATTTCCTGCCCTCCAAGCCCTTCTTCTCTTTATAGCCAAGGTCATCAAAAGCTGTGGTTGTGTGGTTAGTTTCACTTACACTGTCCTTCCTCCATATTCATCACAATATCTATTTCAAAATGGTTTTTTAAAGGTCTCTCCCAACCCAAAACATTATGTGATTCTATGACTGTGAGCTCCAAACTATCTCTAAGCTATTTCAATACAGCACAGATTGGGTGTCCTAACATTGCCTCTCTGTGTGTAGTCCCTTCACAGCATGCACTTAATCCATCTATTTAGAGAAAAAATTAAAAGTATTTGTACAGAGTGTTTCACCTCCCCTCTGCAAGCCTTTCTTTGGAACAAAAATGACTAAAGCAATAGGCAGCTTGGGCATATTAGCCACTCTCCTTTGGACACGTGAGACAGCTGGAAACTCTGTGTCAGTTACCATGTCCAAGAGCAAATGCTGTGCCAAGCCATTCATAAATGCCAGCGTTTGTTTTTTTCCCTCCCTATTTTTTCCAAGCCACTCACTAGCAGGGCTCTTCCTCAGCCTCCATCCACTGGATGATAGTGAGCTCCAGAGATTGCTGTGTCTTTCCCACTCCTACCAGCAGCAGGACGGGGAGGCACTCCAGCCCTATAGCCCTACAGCTGACTACAGGGGAGGAAACAGCCTGGCTAGTGAGGCAAGCTCCGTCCTTCGCCTCATCAAATTCTGAAAGGCAAAGCTACAAGAGAGACCAAAAACAGATGAAGTAGACATCTGGGGGAAGATTCAACTGGGATTTCAAAATTGGCAAGACAAGTGGTGTTCTTCTGATCTGGAAAACCTACTGTCAGCTGTGTTGGCCGCTGAATTCTCATCCAGATTTGCCAAAGGCTCTTGGAGAAGCCTTGATCCCCTGCCCATAAGCAGACAGATTTACCTAACTACTTCTAACAGGGCCAGAATTGAGAGGCTCTACAGCACTACCCTTTGTCCACCAGCTAATATTTGGGACTCCAAGAAAAATGGAATCCTCCATTGCACAGGTCCAAGCTGGGGCTGCTGCTGCTCATGGTTGCAGAGCCACTGAGAGTGGCCCAGCAAGAGGTTTGACACAGTACTGCCTATGGTCTCTGCCCCAGCATCACTGGTCCAGCAAATTCATACACAGACTTTTCCCTCAGCATAAATTAAACATTAAGATACTTTCTAGCTTTCATATCCTATATGGAACCACCTCAAACAGCTGGAAGCATGGTAGACCCCATACTCTCCACCTATACTCCGAAGTGGGGTGAATTTTGTCTGAAAAAGTAAACTTAATTGGTTGTCTTCCACAATTCAGTTTCACTGGAAACAGAGAGAAAGGAAAGGCAGCTTCCCCCCAAGATCAATGCTCTGACAACAGATGTCCTCTAAAGCCACAGGAGATTGGTTACAACACTAGCTATCTCCTTTGATGTGTGCAGGAAACAGATTTTTGAAGAAGTGTTGGGCTCTGTCACAAGTGAGCAGATAAGAAACATCAGCAAGCAGTTGCTGGCAGGAATGGGGTCCTTGGGATCCTCCACCCCACTCAAAGACTTTTCTGGGCCTCCCTTAGGAAGCAGTAATATGCCAGCCCTCCTTCTAGCCTTGGTGGGGGTGGCTTGGCATGTGAATGGAGCCACATTGGGGCTCTGCTTCTTGTGATTGCTGGCAAGAAGGCACTGACCTTCATCAGGAGGTGGTTGTGGAAGCTGATATCTGAAAATAAAAGTCTGTGGCTTCTTGAAACGGGAAGAAAAAGCCTCCTCAGGGCTTTATGGCCCATTTTTTAAAGAAAGAATCAATAGCTCTTTAGTTCATTTAATAAATTGGGTAAAGTAATTCCCTCCCCCCCCCCCCCCTCAAAAAAAAAAAAAAAAAAAATAAAAAAGAATAATTTAAAAAAAAAAAAAAGCACACATTGATACTGTTCGTGGCAAGGACAACTTTAGATTTGTCCTGAGGATTGAACTTGAGGTATACAGTCATCTAAGAAACTAAACAGTTTTTGTTTTTTTTTTCCCACAACAATTACTGTACAGAACCATTTCTTTCTTAAAACCTTCCTAGTTGTCCTTCTAAACCACTTCAAAATCTATGCTGACCTGTGACTTAAGAGTGCACCTGATTAAATGACAGGAAGAGAGCTAAGCACTCTTACACAGAGGTACTCCTGCTTCATGAGGCAACAAGCATTTCTATGATGCTGTGGGCTAAACCAGATCTAAGACAAACCTCTTGTTTTGGAGACATTATTGAAAGAATGCTATCTCTCTTTATGGTTGCATTAGTGGTCTATTACCAAGTCAGACACCAGTGGGTATAATTTTGTCCCTTGTTAGGTTTCTGATGGAGAGCCTTAATGTCTCAGGCAATCTGGAAGCAGCACAAATAATCTCATCCTGGCTTGAAGGAAGAGAAAACTTGCAGGCAACACTGAATGAATGTCCCAGAGAAGCAGTGACCAGTGATTCACTTTGAGTAATGCTGACTCACTTCAAGGTACTTTCCATGTACACACGCACACGCACATGCTGAGAGAGTGAGCAAAAATAAATGCAAGAGAGTTCAAACTAAATATTGTTGTAACCTTTTACTTTACCCAGAGAGAAAAATCCATCTCCTTTTTATGGAGAGAGACTGTTTGGCTGAGCCGCCAAAACCAGTTGTTTTTCTTTTCACAGGAGTTTCAAATCCAGAGATAACTGTTAAGGACAAATTTTTAGGGTGTGTGGGGCAGGCCACAAAATTGCAAGTGCTTAAAGCCTGGAGTATGTGAACAACGGCTTGTGAGAGCTGTAGGGCTTCTGCTTGGACATATGTCTCAAAGGATGGGGCAGTGCCAAGCATGCTGGCAGGATGGTGGCTGCTAGTAGCATTTGCAAAGCTTTGTCATGCTGAGGGTGATACCACAGGTAGGGTATCACAATGCAGTCCATTTCACTGGCAGGCTGACAGATTTCTTGCTTGCAATTTGGGAACCCACAAAACCAGTTCCCCTCTCCCTGTCCCACAGAAATACATTTTCAGTGAAATCTTTCCCAGTCCAAGAGGTACATAGAGTTGGCTGAAGTTGCCTCTCTTTAATATCCTTAGTCCTAAATTAGTTACTTATAAATTACAAGCTTAAGGAACGTTCATTGTTTTCTCAGAACTTCTAAAAATGAACGCTGACTTTTGCTAAGTTTAAGTTCCTATCCAGGAAGGTGAGATGAGGCAAGAGAAAGAACTTAAGGTCAGAGCAGAAACGCAGTATCAGGCAACAGCCACAGAGCTGACCATCAATCACCCCTTGCAGGGCTGATTTAGAAAGCAGAGAGTCATGATGTGCTATGATTTCCCCAGCAGTGCCTCTTGCTGCAATATACTTCTAGAAAAGGAAACACTGCACTTTGTAAGGAACAACCCCAGATACCAGCACATGCTGGTGGTCACCTAGATATAAAGCAGTCTTGAAGATCAGGACTTGAGGTTCCTGATGGACATCAAGTAAAATAAATCCTATAGTATGCCCCTGAAGCAAAGAAAACTAATGGCATCCTGGTCTGCAGCTGGCTAAGTATTGCCAGTATGTGAAGGAAAGCAATCCTTCCTTTTTCCTCATCACTGCTGAGGCCATGCTTGGAGGGCTGTGTCCAGATTTGGGCTCCCATGTACAAAAGAGACATGAGGATACTGGAACAGTCCAGCAAAGGGTCATAAAGATGATAGAGGGACTGGGGTACCTCTCCTAAAAGGAATAGCTGGGAGAGCTGTCACTGTTTACTCTGAACAAGAGGATGGCTCTTTTCAGATGTGCCCAGTGACAGGACAAGAAGCAATGGGCACAAACTGGGACACAGGAGGTTTCCTCTTAACATCAGGAAGCACTTCACTGTGCAGAAAATGGAGCACTAGTCCTTATTACCCAGAAAGGTGGTAGAGACTCCTTGCTTAGAGATCTTCAAAAGGGGCTAGAACACAGTCATGATCTGCCTGGTCTATGAGGTCCTGTTTGAGCAGAGGAAAACGGACCATATTGCCCAGAGTTCCCTTCCAACCTTAATCCTTCTATGATTCTGTGGATATGCTCTTACTTGCATATGAATGCAATGAATCTGGCTGGTCAGACATCGCATGCCAGCCACCTGCAGGGAAGCAAAGTAAATCCATCAGCCTTCAATTACCCCCATCAAATACTGGCCAAGTGGCTTCCAGTGTGTCTGGAGCTGAGATCAGATACTATTTGCCAAAGGGAAGGACAAAGAAACACCTGCTTTGAGATGGGAGCCAACAGGCTCTGTATTAATTAAATCAGATATAAATCAATAATGTCAGTGGTAATAAGAAAGAACTAGAGAGTCCAAGTTATAATATCAAAACAGATCAAAATTGCTGATACATAAAACCATTTCACTGAAAACTGTCCCCTTCCCCTCCCTTTCCTTGATATTGTTTTGGAATTTCTCACATCACATGGAATTAAATGGAAAGCTTTCCCTCTCTGTCTCCTCAAAGAAACATCCCAAACATGATTTTTTCCCTTTCCAAACACAAGAAAATGCCAACATTCCTTCATTGCAGAAGGAAATCTAAAGCATGGGAATTGCCAAGGTCTGAGAGCTGCAGCCAGGACAAATCACTTTTTGCTGTCTGCAACACAATAGAATCGCACCAGTGCAAGGCTACAGCAGCCACACTGGCCAAAGCCCAGGCATAACAGTGACACTTGGCTCCTCAGTGTCACATTCAGAAGAGTAAGCAAGCTCCTCCTCTCGCATATGTCATGGGATGTGAACTGCTCTGTACTTCCTATTGCCTGACTGTGCTTTTTATATATCATCTATGAACACAATTGCCCTGAGACCTTAAATCCCATAGCATGCATGATCAAAACTTGTTAAAAGCACAGGGGGAAATTCACACTTCTAGAAAAACTGTCCAGGTCAGGTGCATGCAAGGTTTTTAGACCAACCCAAACATTTTGCACAGGATCTCTATGTGAAAGGACACTGTCAGCATCTTCATGCTTCAGGCACTTAAAGGAGAGCATGGGTGCTTGAGACATTCCTCCTTTTCATCCATCCAGGACAACGGAGTCAGTCCACATCCTGGGACTCTGGTCATCAAATTGTGGCCCCTCAGCAGCAGATTCTGCCACCATACACAGCAGCTCTGGGGAGCTGAGGCAGTCGGCTACCCTTCCCAAAGGCCAGCTGAGCTCAGAGGTGTCAATCAGAGCAGCAAACACCCTCATTCCTAATTAGAAAGCCCCCTTCACAGGTGATGATGACAACCTGTAGTTCCATGCCCTGGTGCTGGTACTCAGCACTGAGGAGGGCCACTGTAAGGCCTGGTGGGGTAAGAGACATCTCACCTTGCAGGGCTCCCACCGGCCCCATGTGCAGAGAAGGTAGGATACCAGGAAGGGCAGGGCAGCTTTCACTGCTGTTGGTACAGGTTCAGCTGGGTATTTATCCTTCCTAGCAGAAGCAGCAGACCCCATAGACTGCTGGGGGATTTACCAAACAGCTAGGATTCTGTCAGGAATTTTGCAGAGGCCCTTGTCAGACAAAATGTTCTGTGCCTGACCTCTTTGCAGTTCATTTGGCTCAGAAGACACCTTCTTTTGCTGCATGTTACTTCCTCTCCTCTTTCCTCTCTGCCTTTGGCCTTTTCTGTCAAGACAAACAGCAGTGCAACGAGTTGCTCTCCTGAGGAGTGACAGTGTTCACAGCAGAGGGGAAGTCGAGGGCAAGGTTCTTACTCTACCACTGGCAGCCGAGCGGGACCATGCAGCTTTGCACACACAGCATCCCTGCTGCTGCTGCTTGCAGAGTGTTGTTCCAGCTTCGGAGCCAACAGTACTTTCAGAGAAATGAAAACTCATATATGCATAATCTTTGTAGACACCATCAATGGTATGAGGCAAAACAGCTTTGAAAACACTTACTCATGTTCCAGCCACTCCCAATACTGGAAACATCATCAATGATAAATCATATCTTCCAATTAACCTTTATTTTTTTTTCTCCAATACAAAACTAGCCAAGAATTTATCTTATTACAAGTGTATATATATTTTTCCTATCTACTTGCCCTCCCCCATTTTTTTTCCACTTAGGTATTCTGCCTGATTATTTGAAAGCCTCGCGATCTGGGGGAGGGAGAGCTGCATGGACGCCATCACTTCCCGGTACCAGAACCTGCAGAGGAGAGAGCAGATACTTAGGCCAAGGGCTACATAAGTATCACGTCTTGTCAACAGCCTTCACGTGTCAGGAATTTCTGGTTGTCTTGCTCTTGACTGACTGCTGTTCATATCACTCAGTATTAACAGAGGGGGAAGAAAGACAAGCTCTCAGTTAACCATTTAGCTGAGTAATGAGTGTGATCACTTTCTTGCATGGCCTTCCCTCCCATGGGACTCTGACATAATACTGACCCTGTCACTTATACTCGGAAATCATTTGGACCCTGAGCTGCATTTCTGTAAGTGAGAATAGTATCTAATTTTCAAAATATGTCAGTACGCACAGAGACAGGAGACAACGAGCTGGATCTGCAGGAACAGCAAGGTTTTTTTCAGCACTTAGGGGCTTTCCTTCTTTTGAAAAAATCTTCAGAACAATTCCTCTGGATTTAGATCCATAGTAGACCGTATGTCATATGCCCAGTTGACTCCCTAAGCCATTTCAGTATGAGAGTTTTAAGCAACTCTTTAAAAACTTGCTTTTCTCTAGTCCAAATTTTTGAATACATTTAAGCTTCCACTCAAGTATTGCATAGTTTTTTTAATGTCTGTGAAC
The DNA here is from genome assembly GCA_013399175.1 of Odontophorus gujanensis. Taxonomy (NCBI): domain Eukaryota; kingdom Metazoa; phylum Chordata; class Aves; order Galliformes; family Odontophoridae; genus Odontophorus; species Odontophorus gujanensis. The sequence continues at coordinate 11,734 of VXAB01007077.1, forward strand.
ATCTGTTCTTCAGTTTCCCTTGGACACAACAGACTTAGCAAGGGTTCTGTGTTCTCTCTACCTGCTTCCCTTACAACTAATAGTATCTAACCTTGATTAGGACTCCTCAATGCTGCCCTCATACAGTGATAGATTATCCATTTCTTCAGGGAAGTCAGTCTCTTTCATGGAGGCACTTGAGGCTCTGTATGTTTTTGTGCATGCAGTCAACACCTACTTGTCCCAAAAGCCTCAGGAAAGGGCTAGAAGGCATCTGAAAAAAGCCTGCAAATGGAAAAGGGTGAGGAAAGAAGGGAGCAAATACCTGGCCCAGAGTGCTGCCAACTCCCTGTTCCTTCACTGCACATCTGAATTATAAGGCTTTATAAAGACAGGGCTCCTGTCCCTCCGTAATCATCCTTCAGTTTTCCAGTGTCATCTAGGACTGCACAAGTCTGTTCAGAGGAGTTTTATGAATCAATCTTCTCTGAACAGCCAGTAATGGCTTGATATTCATGAAGCCTGACATTTCACTATGTCTAAGAATACCCTGCATCTTATTATGTTCCAGCTTGGACTTTGCTAGATAGCAAGCAGATAGGAAATGTTCTGTATAGTACACATGGAGACAGATTTTGTCAATAAATACCACTGAGTTGGGGAAGGGAAAACAGGGAGGGGATCCTCTGAAACTCTAATGGTGTGCATTGTGGAAGGCATCTCCTTAGTTTGATTTGAACAGGTCTCTCCTCAGGACCAGGTGTACTTGTGAACTCCCTGACTGAGGAGGTAGGGAGATAGGCAGGTTTCGTGAGGAGGCAGTAGAACTGACAGCGAGCTGTCAAGGCACAGAGCACATGCAAGTATCATCAGGAGTAGAAAAGTCTGACTCTACTGCTACACTTCACACACTTTTCCTGCTGTTGGAAATACCTACTTATCTGGAAGCACCCAAAGGGTGCTTAGAGAATGCATGAGCCCTAACTCACTGCAACATACTGTTCATGAGAGAAAAACGAAGTTTGTGAGAGTGTAGGAGGGGGAAAAATGTCACCTTTGAGATATTCCACCTACTTCTTGTTCAGATTTGCAAGATCTTCTCAACAGAAAGCAGAGGAAAAATGTGGATAAAGCAGGAAGTAGTCCCGTTTATTTTCTACATCTCTGAAATAAGCAAAGTTAAGCTTGCAATTGAGAGAACCTTCTCACTATTCACGTAAGAAACGTAATTCTTTTTCTCTGGAAAACATCATCTTTTCATGAACAGGATTAACACTGATGAGAAACAATACATCCCTTTCTCCACACTGAGATCTGAAGAACATTGTTTTGACCAGTTTGTAAGCTGGTGTGAACAACCTTTCCCTCTGCTAGACACAGAAGGTATCTGTAGCTCTGATTTCAATTACAAATGAATTCTTGCACATCTTCTGGTGAAATAAATAATTGCATTTTCATCAGATCACTGGCTGAAAACAATCCAGTCAGCTCCAGTTCACACTTCTTTTTTATTTAAATTTGGGTACCCGCTGTTGATGTTCTAATCAAATCCCCAAGGCTCTTCTGGCTTTCATGCCAGAACTTCAGATCTTCCAAACACAGTTCTCAGGCTGTGAGGGGTGGTCATCCTGACCCTTCTGAGGCACATCCCAAAACCTTCAAGTGACCAAGATCTGCAAAACATATGCCACATACATGGAAAGCTAAAGCTTCCTAAAAGTCATCTGCAAGTGGTTCCCATAAACGGTATTAAAATAGCTTGCTAGCAAACAAAGGAGAAGGGCCAGGGTGGACAGGGACTTGTGCCCCAGGGTGACCCAGCAGTGTTACTTTCTACTGCCCTACTGACAGTTACTACTCCTAGAGCTTGCATGCTCACAGGCTTGCAGAGAAAGACTGGTGCTCTTTCCTGCAGGGCATGTGTTTGACACTGATTTGCCTTCACTGAAAAAGATTAAATAAGTCTTTGGTCAAATCCTTGACTCATGAAGTACAACTTTCCATGACTTCAGAAGCAGCTGTATCATAATGAAGGACAGAATTTGGGTTTAAGCTTCCTAATTTCCCTACAGAACCAACATTTGATGTAGGCTGGAAAGCAAGAAAAGTGATTTCACTAGCTGTTGAATGAGTTGCTCAGCCCTTCAAATATCAAAGGGAAAACAATCAACTAGAAGTACAAATCAAGCTCGATTCCACAGATTAACCTCTGGTAGTGTGTGTGTAGAAGACACAGAGTAGTCCTAACCCACAGTCCTCTGTGCTGAAAGATTCTGCTGCATCCACTAATATCTACTGTACAGTATGTAGCAGTGATGTGTGGTTACACTAGAGCCTGAGGTACTTCATTAACAAAAGCACCACAGCTTCCATGCAGATCTGAAAGGCTGTCTCATGGCCCAGGGATGGCTGAGATGGGACAACATTTCAGAACAAAGACTTCTAGAAAAGTTTCAGAACAATGTTATGGCAATGTTTTGCTGAGAGACTACTTATGCTTGGAGCAACCTACCTTGAACTCTTACTTGATCAACATATCTAAGATCTAGCAACATCCTCCTTTACCCTCACACACAGGTCAGTGACATCAGTAAGCCTAGTACCGTTGGGTGACATCTACGTGTCCCCCATGGAAGTCAACATTTGACTGTGAGGATTTTGCTTTGTCTGTTCTTTCTTTGTCTTTGTTGTCTTATTTGCATGCACAAGTATTTTTATACTGCTTGACTACACTAAAATTAAAATAAAATTTTTATTTGATAAAATATAAATTTCAGAATCAGTGTATTTTGCCTTTCCTTTAGGTGCAGACAAAATAGGTAAAACCCATGCAGATTTGACATTTTGACTAATTTGGGGTTTAAGAATGTTCATATCCAATAAGTAATCTTTTTTTTTAAGAAAAAGGTATGAATTGCACACTGACCATGTGCTACACATGTACTATAATGAGTATGGGTATATTGTCCAGAATTTGAAAATGACATGACTACTCATGTCATCCAGTTCATTCTTGCAGAATTGCCTAGACTCTTGACTAACCACTTGCACAAAGAAATGTGTATTTTTCATAAGCAACTGAGAGTTTTACTTCAGAAGTAAAACAGCCCTCTGAATGCATGATACAAGTTGAAGGAATATTGTTCACATTGTAGAAACTGAATGTTATACTCCCTTTATTCTGAGTATTGAATTATGTCTCAGCCTATTTTTTCAGTTAAATATTTCACTGATTTTAAGACAATGAAGTGCTTACATATGTTAGAGATGACTGTAAACCAAAGTTTCTGTCTCTTCATTCTTAATGTTTGTTTTCCACTTATTTTCCCAAAATTGATTATCAAAATGATATTTTTTGAAAAATGATATTTTAAAGATATTTAGTTATTTTTTTAAATTTCTAACCGTTTAATGATAAGCTGGGTAGTTACTTCCTATCTGATTTTAATCAAGCTCTTTTCTTGCTAAACACTGGCTTTAGCTTAATCGGTGTCCTCCTATACAGAAAGTCCTGTAGGAAAATCTTTTTGCCATATATCAACATTGGTTTTCTTTTCAGGAGTGCAGTGGCACCCCTTCCTGATGAGGGACGAATATTTCCTTCTCTCACTTTTGGAAGGTCATATTCATAAAAACTTTAATGCTATTGATTGGTAGTAATAATAATAAAATACACATACATGCATTTGTATGAAACCAAATGTCAGACTGCACACTCTCTACACTGTTTACAAAAGACTGTGGAAGATTCTTGGATACATTTTATTTCCATTGGTATAGATATCTAGTCAGCTTAGAGGCTGCCTTCTTATGATGGACTTACTGTGTATTTGCAGTTGGATAGCAAGACAAGGAAAAGCAAAGATAATGTTGACCATACCTCTACAGAGTGACAAAACCAAGGATGTGGAGATTGCCAAAGCAGCATTGCAGCCCCAAGCTTCAAGTGCAACTTCAGCCTCTTGTCAATCGCCATGTTCCAAAGATAGAGATGTTGCAACTTGTGGGAGAAGGAGATGGGAAAGAGCTTGGCAGGATTGCAGCCTGCTTCTAGCTGTATTAAGGACAAAGCAGTTTTCTCAAGTTTCAGGCTAAGGCTTCGTATTGGAAAGAGATCCCCTGTCCTAAGTGTCTGTCCGGGGAATGCAGGTTCAAGAGCTAGATCCAGCCTGAGCTGACAGCTTCATGCTCTCCCAGTTTGATGACTTCCATCTGAAAGCTAGATCCTACAGCTATGAAGGTCTCTTTAATTAGACAATATTCATTTCATTAACTCTGCCTTCAGAACACAAGAGCCTAACAGCAGGGTCTGATTATTCTTTTCATTGCGATGTAGATTTTTTTATTATTATTATTTTTTTTTACAATCCAGTTGGGAAATACTTTTGGGAAACACTTGTTCAAAACAAAACAAGCCAAAAAAAAAATTAAAAAAATGAAAGGGGGGATTTTTCTAAGCCAAAAAAGAACACTCCTAAATAAATATTTTGGCTACAGAAGGCTGTGGAGGGGCAGTACTGACGATGTACCTCTCTTTTGGCTCTAGATTCAAAGTGATGGGAAATGCAAGAAACTGGAAACATAGTACACCACGGGGTAATTCAAACCTGCACACAGCACATAGATTTGGGGCTACGTGAGCACTCTCCTGCTTATTCTCCCACTCTGTGTTTCCCTTCTCCACCAGACTCAGAGCACCTTCAAAACCAATGGCAAACTTTCCATCAGCTCACATGGGCTTAGGACTGGATTCTGCAGGCTTGCAGTATGCATTTGTTCAATACTTTGAAACAAAAACAGACAAAACCATAAGATCTGAAGAGCAAAAGCTCCAGATCTGTGCAGTTAATCTGAGAATAAAATAANACCCAGTTTAACTTTTTAGCATTAGCATAGCAATATAAGTGGTACAAACAGTCCGAATTTTTGATTCTAATATCTAAATATTTTAAATACATCTCTTCACTAAGGCATACTGAAAATAAAACACCTTTTCTTCTGAAAGATCTGCTGAGGATAAGCTCAGGAAGAGACAGTGGATGTCCAAATGAAGACCCCACAGTACCACATTTTTTAGCTGCATGCAAAGGAAAGGCTGCAGAGCCTGCACAGCACACATGCGCTGAGGCACAAGGGATTAGACCCCAAGGCAGCAGGGAGCAGCAGGAGTTCCTTAAGTACCCCAAGTTTTACAGCATTTACTCCATTTGCAAAGCATGATTCATCAGGCCCTGGTCAAGAGTCTGGGAGCAGGTGGGAAATTCACAATTTGTAGGACCCAGCTCAACTTCCATCAGTATCATCACTTGAACTCCCAGCTTTATAGTCTCTCTGACTTGTGAGGGGTTCCAACCCAAGGTTTTAAAAAGATAAATCTTGTGAACCTCATTGTAGTTTCACCAGATACAAACTCTGTGTTCACCAACACAAGCAGCCCCACAGTGCTGCTGATGGAGCCAGCTCTGTGCTGAGAACTTTCTGTAACCAAAGAGTAGTCCATGGCAATCTGATTGCAGACCCTGAATCCTACCTACTTAAAGTCTTGAAGAGTGCTTGGGAACTCCTTAGGGATCCATTTTCAGTTGGGTTTCAGTCCATGTGAGCTGCCACTCTGTTGCCTGACCCAAAGCTATTCAAGAGATTTTTTAATCTTTTCTTTTTTTTCAGTTGTTTTTTTTTTTTTTTCCCCTCAGTGGGTTTCATTATGTGATACAGTGCCTTGAAGCTAGACTAGTTGTGTAAATAAAGTACTGATGTATTACTTCATTGTGGGCTCTGCTTTCTAGCCATGCTCCAACTGATACAGCTACTTCTTTGATAGTACTTCTTTGAGGCAACTGATGATGCTATGATAATTGGAACCAACAAGACAATTGGATTGCTCTGTACTATACAGCAAAAACCTGGTAGCTTTTGCCATTGGTTTTCATGAAGCAAGGATTATTTTCTATAAACTTTAGGAGCGCCTCCAACTGAAAGAGCAACATCATCCAGTGAGGATAATGAGACCACCTTCCAAATGCAGTGAATGATAAACTGAGATGAATTTCTGCAAATTTTAAGATGAATGAGCATTTCAAACTGCGTGCACAGCTCTCTTTCTTTGGCTGGAGAGTGTGCATGGAAAAAATCAGGTTGCATAAACAGCAGGATCTCAACTCTGACCATGAAGTGCCAAACTGACATGAAGAAGGCAACTGTAAGAGCCCCCTGCCAGTGTATGAAATGTGTGGGGCTGTACAATTCATTCCTGCTTCTTCTTCATTCATAGTCTTTGTCCCAACTGTCATATTCAGTATTCAAATGAAGACTCCATGCCACAAGTTTTAGCTGCATGCAATATGGTCTAATGCTCTGGATTATGAAAACACAAATGCTATCTGTCTCACAGAGGATATCTAAAGCTGGAATGTGTTTTTTGTCCATGGATTTTTCCCTACCCTTCAGTTGTGGCAGTGGGGTAGACAAGAACATGACATTCTCAGATGCTGTGATGAATCATGAGCAGCAGGAAATATAGTCACTTGCACTGCTGCCTTTTATCTAGGGTTTGGGTGGTATTAATACAGGACCAGGAGTATTTCTCCAGTGTAAAGAGGAAAGAAAAAAAAAAGTTTCCTTTAAAAGAATGCAAATGACATAAAATACAGAATCAGAAAATGCTGAGTGATTTTCACTTGTACTCGTAGATAAGAGGGAGAAGACAGCACCCTCACGTTAGATAAATCCTTGACTTACTCTGTCCCATACCAACAAGGATTTGCAGGGCAAGGACTTCCATGCAGTGGGGAGACATTGCCATCCCACGCAGGCTAAGCCTGAGTGCTCACTCTTTATCTCACCCCATGAGGTCCTTCAGTATGGGAGCACCAGAACAACCCCTATCGTGGAAAGATACAGCCCTGCAGTATGTTATCCTCTCCTCACGTCTCTCCTCCTGGTGACACTGTGGTCAAGGTCTGCATTGTAAGTGCTTTTCCTTTTGTGATCAGTTCTCATTATGTGGCCTCCAGTGCTCTTTTATGATGTTCTTCTCCTCTATTCTTCTCTGTACTTTGAAGTGCTCTTGCATGAAACAGCATGACATAAAATAGAATGACACTCATTATTAACACAAATGAAACATTTGGTTTCAATTATATTCCATCTCTCCCGTTGTGAGGAGTGAGAATTCACTCATAAACACAGGCAGTGCTTTAAGAAATTGCAGACTTTACAGAGCAAGACGAAGGAAGAAAAGCAGACCCAGACACATTGAGCTTGTCACAGTACACAAAATGATAAGACTGAAAAAGAGGCTGGTCCAGAGTACTTCCAACATGCATAATCACACAGACAAGGATAGCTGCATGGGCTGGAAATGAGAGCAACATTAAACATCAAGAAGAACCACTAATTAAGCCCAAAACTGAGATCTGGTTCTGCCACCGACCTACTCATGACCTGAAGAAAGTCACTTTGTCTCTTTGCCTTTCTGGTTTCCCACAGGCTGTGTTTTTGTCTATCTGGCCTGTCAACAGAGAAGCTGTAGGAGGAAAAAATCTCTTCAGTCAAGGCTATTTTCCTGACATATCTCTTTACCAGTTTGAACATTAGAAGGATATTTCTAGACAGAACTTCTCTATCTCCTTTCCAAAACAAAGGAGAATTAACCGTTAGGTGAAAAAATCTGTCTCTCTCCCAGTTCTGCTTGTTTTGCTATCATTTTTTCCCCTCTTCCATTCAGCCAGATAATATTTAACCTTTAAGAATAGCATGCATGTCCTCCTTGAATTGAGAGCAATAAAAAGGCTTAACTGTGTGCAAAAGAGAAATCCATCCAACCTCAGGGTAACACAAGTCTATTATCCCAGCCTGTTCTATAAAACAGCTGACTTGACAGCCCATGTCAGTATGGAATGCAGTTAGCTCTGTGTTTTTTCATCTCTGTTTAAAAATGATCCCACTGAACCTAGGCTGTGATGCACTGCAATTGGCATTCTTAGGAGCTGCACACATCTTGAGAGGAGAATTTGAACACAACCTCTCCAGGGGCTGCTGCACTGGCTCTGGGACACAGCAGAAACATCCCTCTCTCATCCTTTAGTTAGAATAGTTTTAAGGCACACCAAAACTTGTACTGAGAAACAGACAGGGGGAGATGTGGCCAGAACGAGTGGTTTGCTGTGCTTTTGCACAGACTGCACAAGTGAGAGAAGCGTTGACTACTTGTGTGCTTTTTCATCCTTCAGAGAACTCTTCTCCCTCCTGAGGTGCTGCACAGCTGCTGTTTAGAAGGATATAGCTCCACAGCACATGGATGTAAGGAAGGGAGGGAAGCAAAATAGCATGTGCAATAGAGGAAACTTTAAGTAAGCTAAAGGCTATTACTCATATTAGAGCCAGAACCTCCACCCAAGTTCTCTTAGTTTCCTCCAGCAGTGCAAAATGGATGAAAAAGAAAAAGAAAAAGAAAAAGAAACAGAAAAAGAAAAAGAAAAAGAAAAAGAAAAAGAAAAAGAAAAAGAAAAAGAAAAAGAAAAAGAAAAAGAAAAAGAAAAAGAAAAAGAAAAAGAAAAAGAAAAAGAAAAAGAAAAAGAAAAAGAAAAAGAAAAA
>VXAB01007077.1:21088-32933 GCA_013399175.1 Odontophorus gujanensis
TGAGCAGCCAGTTCTAGTTGTTGGCAGCCCTGCTTATGGGGGGGTGGGGGTTGAAACTAGATGATCATTATGGTCCTTTTCAACCCAGGTCATTCTGTGATTCTATGATTCCATGATTCTATGATTCTATGACCTTTGACTATCTAATACTCTCTTCATTAGGTACTGCAGGAGGTTGGTTGACACTGGTCTGCAACTGGGAGAAATGTCTTCCCTGATGCTCCATCAGGACTGCCACCATGTCCCTTCTCTTTCTTCTCTTCTCTTCTTCTTCTCTTCTCTTCTTCTTCTCTTCTCCTTCTCTCCTCTCCTCTCCTCTCCTTACCTCCCCTCCTCTACTGTCATGACCTCTTTGAGGTGAAGGACAGGTGGAGGACAGGTTCCTGGTGGACTGCCACATCCATGGGAACTAAACACTGGAAGAAATTCCACACCCTGAAACCTCAAGGGTCCACACACAATGCCACAAATATATCCTCTTCTATCTATAAATAATAATGAGGCAATTAGGAACAAAGGGTGCATTTTTAGGGAGAATGGGTTTTGTCTTGTTTTCTGCTTGTGAGTGGTTCTGTTTTATAGTGTGGAATGGGAGAGTACACACTATAAATGAGGACAGCTGATCTTACACAAATATAAAGCAAGACAACTCAACAGAATGGAGAAAGAGCCAAAAGCTTGGAAAGGATGTTTCACTTAGGTTTACACAGAGATTATTAATACTTTACCACATGATACTAAATGCAGTTGACCTTTCTCTTTTACTTGTTTTTTTGTTAATAAATCTCCAAAGACATATTTTTTGAATATGTTATACTTCTGCACTTGATTTCTTGTATGGGTTGAATAACCTATGTTTTTCATTAGGAAACTATAATCAGTCTTGCCTGTCTCTCACTACACAAGTAGAGGAGCTGGAGCAGTGCCACAAGTGCACTGTCTCCTTTCTCCCAGAAAACCATCTTCCTTCCTCTGCTAACTCTTAGTTCCAGCTTCATTTTTCACCACCAAAGGGTTGCCCATGGCTCCAGACTTAGCTTTCAGCACAAATTGTTCCAGACCTCCCTCCTCTAAAGGCTGCAAGTCTTCATTTCTCAGCCTCTAATAGTCTCTGTCACTTAACTATGCAATGTAAAAGTCTGCTCGGACACATAGCAAAGCATGGCCAACACATTCCCCATGAACAATAAGCTGTCACCTTTGCCGTAGTGAAGTCTCCAGAAGATGGCACACGTACTGCCTCGGAGAATTTGGCCCAGTTGGTTTTCATCCTGTGCAGCTGGGGAATAAGAGGTTTCTATTGAATGTCAGCTCTTATTTATTAGAACTTGCAGTCAAACAATAGCCCACACACAGGGAGTGCCTGACAGACCAAAAAATATGCATGCAATTCCGTAAACACCTCAGTCTTGTTTTGTATGTGTGTATGATGGCAGAGGACTCTCTCTCTTCTTCATACATCAGATGCTACATCTTGATTTCTACCTATCAACAGCTTTGGTTCTCTGGATTGTTGATTATATATATGCTGAGACTTCAGTGCATGTCCTCTTTCCTGAGGAGCACCAAAAGCAGGAATTTAGGATACTTTGAGCTGGGTTTCTCCGTTAAGCAGATACCGTCTTCCAGTAGCACACTGGTGTTTGGTTATCTTGTTTCTGAACCAGGGCAGGATGTGCCATCAACTGCTGCCAGTGGACTATGCAAGAGTACAGACCTTACAGTTTCTTGAATGTTCTGAAGTAAGAAGCGGCATGCTAGACCATGTGGTTTCAGGAAAAGAAAGAAACACAGATTTAGACAGTTCAAAAGTAGAAAATGTTGAAGGGTATCCTTTTCCCAGAAGAGAAGGAAAATATACTCTCAAGTTTCATGGAAATCTTCATGTGAATGTTTTAAAACCTAGTTCTATATAACATTTGAAGATGAGATAACTGATTTACATTGTACTGTTGAGAGAAAAAAAAAAAAAAGACATTTTTTAGTATTGAAATGTAGTTTTAATGGAGAGAATTGTCACTGGAAAATATAAAAAGAGCTTACAAAAGCAAGTAGGTGATTGAAAATGTCCTTAAAGCACTTGCCAGTATTTCTGCCTTCCTGGACTCATCTTCAAGGCACTGGGAAAATATTACTATTTTCAGTCTCACCTGAGGAAGAGCCCCAGGAGCAATGTGGAGTACTAATGTAAGTGTAGCCACTGAAAAGACAGATTCATATCCTTAGAAGTTTCACTTACTTACTTAACCCAGAGCTATTGCAATCCCAGAGGGATATAGGATGTTGTTAAATGGCTTATCTAAGGGCAGAAAGTCTGTTCTTCTTTCTGAACAGGAGTGGATCCACACTGAACAACAATTTTAGTGCCCAAAAGCTTGCCTAGAATATCAGGAAATGGGTTAGACCTTGTACTATTGACCATATTATTTGACTATTTCTGCCATCTCTTAAAATTTCCTAGACTGTAATTTTATACACCTTTTTCTTTTAGAGGTGCCCACCATTCCTGAGGTGGTGGTCTGCATGGCAATTAGCCAAGTTTTGCAAAACAACGGTTGATTTCTTAATGACAACCTGTTGCTTCTGTGAGAAAATCTAGCCCTCTTCTGTGCCAAGATCAGGCTCCTGTAATCNAAGAAAAAGAAAAAGCAAAAGAAAAAGAAAAAGAAAAAGAAAAAGAAAAAGAAAAAGAAAAAGAAAAAGAAAAAGAAAAAGAAAAAAAAGACATTTCCTTAATTGAGTCTTTAAGGGAATTTCCCCAAGGTGGAGAGATGATATAGGCAGTGATGGTCAGCTTTTCTCTTTTTTTCTTTATGGGAATGATTTATTATATTAAAATCAAGTAGTTTTGTGGAAAGAGGGTAATTGTATAGGTAAAGAAAACATATTTCTTTATAGCTTTTTCAGATTTCTGGATCTCATTTTGCATGTGTTCATCACAGGGCCTTTTTATCCTATCACTTAACTTCAGCAGAAGTCCTGTCAAGCAGAGCTGTATACTGGAAGAGGGAAGTATATTTGTTCTCCTCATCTTTGCTGTCAGCTTACAGTGTTGAAACATAGATAAAGCCCGGGGCAGGAGAGCAAGTATTAGTTTTACCCTATTCATCCCTCCAGCAGGAGATACTGTGACTCTTCCACTATCAGTTTCCTAGAACTGGTAAAACACAGAAGCAGTGTGACCAGTCCTTGGATAAAATCCCTGGAAGGAGCTATCTCTGCCCTAACGCTTCAAGAATTTCGAGCTTTGCTTCAGATCTGTCCTAAGCACCCAAGGGAGCTGATGGCCAGGAGTATAAACGTCTTTAGGGGAGTGGAGTAGCCATTAAATGGTATACACAAAGAGACTGGATTGTGCTCATCCATTTTGTGACTAGTTTAGGCTTAAGTCATGGTCCAGTGACAGTAAGGAAGAGTAGACACAGTACACAGTGCTAGCTGCAGTGACAGACACAGATTTGAGACTTCTTAGCTGTTCCTTCCAACCTTGGCAAGGTTTTCTGGGCATCAACTGTGACATTCCTAAAACTGTAGTAGTTGATGCTTGCTGACTCCTGTTTGTGTTCTTTGCCAGAGGCATGTTAGAGGCTGCCTTCTCATCTCCAGTGGGTATACACATCCCCAGAGACAACTCACTGCAGACTGGTGAGGACGAATAATTGAATGTGCCAACACCCTGAAGTACTTTTGAGGGAACTGGGCTTGTTCAGCTTAGAGAAGAGAAGGTTCTGGGGAGACCTCATTGCATTCTTCCAGTACTTGAAGGGAGCATATAAACAGGAGAAGGAACACCTTTTTACGAGGGTGGATAGTGATAGGACAAGGGAGGATGGTTTTAAACTGAGACAAGGGGAGGTTTAGATTAGAGATTAGGAGGAAGTTTTTCACGCAGAGGCTGGTGGTGCACTGGAACAAGTTGCCCAGGGAAGTCATGGATGCCCCATCCCTGGAGGCACTCAGGGCTAGGCTGGATGTGGCACTGAGCAGCCAGTTCTAGTTGTTGGCAGCCCTGCTTATGGGGGGGTGGGGGTTGAAACTAGATGATCATTATGGTCCTTTTCAACCCAGGTCATTCTGTGATTCTATGATTCCATGATTCTATGATTCTATGACCTTTGACTATCTAATACTCTCTTCATTAGGTACTGCAGGAGGTTGGTTGACACTGGTCTGCAACTGGGAGAAATGTCTTCCCTGATGCTCCATCAGGACTGCCACCATGTCCCTTCTCTTTCTTCTCTTCTCTTCTTCTTCTCTTCTCTTCTTCTTCTCTTCTCCTTCTCTCCTCTCCTCTCCTCTCCTTACCTCCCCTCCTCTACTGTCATGACCTCTTTGAGGTGAAGGACAGGTGGAGGACAGGTTCCTGGTGGACTGCCACATCCATGGGAACTAAACACTGGAAGAAATTCCACACCCTGAAACCTCAAGGGTCCACACACAATGCCACAAATATATCCTCTTCTATCTATAAATAATAATGAGGCAATTAGGAACAAAGGGTGCATTCTNGGCACACGTACTGCCTCGGAGAATTTGGCCCAGTTGGTTTTCATCCTGTGCAGCTGGGGAATAAGAGGTTTCTATTGAATGTCAGCTCTTATTTATTAGAACTTGCAGTCAAACAATAGCCCACACACAGGGAGTGCCTGACAGACCAAAAAATATGCATGCAATTCCGTAAACACCTCAGTCTTGTTTTGTATGTGTGTATGATGGCAGAGGACTCTCTCTCTTCTTCATACATCAGATGCTACATCTTGATTTCTACCTATCAACAGCTTTGGTTCTCTGGATTGTTGATTATATATATGCTGAGACTTCAGTGCATGTCCTCTTTCCTGAGGAGCACCAAAAGCAGGAATTTAGGATACTTTGAGCTGGGTTTCTCCGTTAAGCAGATACCGTCTTCCAGTAGCACACTGGTGTTTGGTTATCTTGTTTCTGAACCAGGGCAGGATGTGCCATCAACTGCTGCCAGTGGACTATGCAAGAGTACAGACCTTACAGTTTCTTGAATGTTCTGAAGTAAGAAGCGGCATGCTAGACCATGTGGTTTCAGGAAAAGAAAGAAACACAGATTTAGACAGTTCAAAAGTAGAAAATGTTGAAGGGTATCCTTTTCCCAGAAGAGAAGGAAAATATACTCTCAAGTTTCATGGAAATCTTCATGTGAATGTTTTAAAACCTAGTTCTATATAACATTTGAAGATGAGATAACTGATTTACATTGTACTGTTGAGAGAAAAAAAAAAAAAAGACATTTTTTAGTATTGAAATGTAGTTTTAATGGAGAGAATTGTCACTGGAAAATATAAAAAGAGCTTACAAAAGCAAGTAGGTGATTGAAAATGTCCTTAAAGCACTTGCCAGTATTTCTGCCTTCCTGGACTCATCTTCAAGGCACTGGGAAAATATTACTATTTTCAGTCTCACCTGAGGAAGAGCCCCAGGAGCAATGTGGAGTACTAATGTAAGTGTAGCCACTGAAAAGACAGATTCATATCCTTAGAAGTTTCACTTACTTACTTAACCCAGAGCTATTGCAATCCCAGAGGGATATAGGATGTTGTTAAATGGCTTATCTAAGGGCAGAAAGTCTGTTCTTCTTTCTGAACAGGAGTGGATCCACACTGAACAACAATTTTAGTGCCCAAAAGCTTGCCTAGAATATCAGGAAATGGGTTAGACCTTGTACTATTGACCATATTATTTGACTATTTCTGCCATCTCTTAAAATTTCCTAGACTGTAATTTTATACACCTTTTTCTTTTAGAGGTGCCCACCATTCCTGAGGTGGTGGTCTGCATGGCAATTAGCCAAGTTTTGCAAAACAACGGTTGATTTCTTAATGACAACCTGTTGCTTCTGTGAGAAAATCTAGCCCTCTTCTGTGCCAAGATCAGGCTCCTGTAATCACTAACTGTTGTCAGAAATGATGGCCTCAAGGATCCTACAAGGTTCTTATAAGGCCCTTTCAAATGCTATCCAAAACCAGTGGAGTTTCAGCAAAAATGCCTTTGTCTCTTGAAACAGAGCTCCAACAGACTTAAAGACAAGATAGACCTAAATTAAGTGTAAAAATTAAAGCCAAGGGAATATACTTGAATTTAATAAGAACAGACATATGATTTAAATCCACAGAATGTTCATAAAGGCCACTGAGCATGACAAGTGTCTTGAGGAGTGATTCCAACACCATCCTTGATAATGGGAAAGGAAGATTTTTGTAGATGGGTTTATAAACATCTTGGGAATTGCTTAAGTAGTAATCTCCTGGGCATGCTCTCTTGCTTGTTCTGTTATATAGACTGCCTGATTGAAAATCTAAATCCTGGGTTGTATGTGTTTTTCCCTTTCCTCCGCTGTTATTGTTTTAAGCTGTTTCCTAATTAGCTGATTCAAAATCTCTCCAAATAAAAGTTTGTGTAACATTGTTGCCACAGGGATTCTTGTCAAGAAAATAGCAGGGAAGATGCTGGCTGACTTGTTGATTCACCCACTCAACAAAAAGCTATGTGGATGATTTTGTTTTCCTCTGAGGTGCAAACTCTGTCTCTTTCCTCCATGTTTTCTCAGACCTGCATAAACCGCATGCCAAACTCAAGCTGCTGCAATTTCTGTTAACCTATTCCTGTCTGGAAGTCAAAGAATCATTTGCTATCAACTTCAACATCTGTCTCCTCTTTCTCTAAATTAATACGCACAGTTTGTATACTTGAATCTGATTTGTATACTTAAACCTGTTTGGTCTTTTTTTTCTTCTTCCTTAGTTTTCTATTGATCTCTAATCAATATCTTGTTTCCTCACTGGGAAAACTGAAGAGATATCGAAAGTTCAAGGACACACTGTAAAGCAATTTTTTAATTTTTATTTTGGATAAGAAAATTAGATTTTGAATTCAATCAACATTTCTCTGCAGCATGCCTCCCTCAGATTGTTCTGGAATTTCAGTTTAATGCCAAAATTTAGGGAGAATGTGGAATTTTGACAAAAGAAAAGCATTTTACTGAAAATGAAGAAGATTAATCACTGCTACATTTTATGCAATGGTGAAGATTTTTTTTTTTCAACTGTTTCTGATAGACATGTCCAGACATTTCAGGGACAAGAAGTTAACTTAGGTCGGCAGGAGGGTATTATTCTGATCCTCCTTCTCTAATCCATATAAACAGCCTTAAAATCCCTCATGGATTACATCTTCAAACATGGATAGGATCTGACTTATAGCCAAAACTTTCTGCCTATATGAGTTTCATCCCATGTGCCCAGAGCAAAAAACCTCATCCACGTGAATTGTAACACAGGAGTTACTCTGCCATGATCTCTGCAGCTTCATTACCAATCGCCTCTCATCCATTTGTCGAAGCCTATGACAGTGGGTTACAAAAGACACGATTCCTTGAAATAAGCACCAGTTCATACTATGTTGTATAGTGGCTTCTTACTGTACTCATTTCATATGTAAGTCATTTCATAATCATTTTGTGTAAGTCTGTGTCTATATAGCTATATGTTGACTGCTGAAAGAGAAATCAAAAAGGTTTTTGTTTTTT
Source organism: Odontophorus gujanensis (assembly GCA_013399175.1). Lineage (NCBI taxonomy): Eukaryota > Metazoa > Chordata > Aves > Galliformes > Odontophoridae > Odontophorus > Odontophorus gujanensis. The sequence continues at coordinate 28,644 of VXAB01007077.1, forward strand.
TCTTTTTAAAAATTGTAGAAATGTTTTTCACTTTTTTTAAATGTGTATGTTTAGGATAGCATTCATTACAAAGGAACTTCTTAAAAGTAATTGTCAGGCACAAACACTCCCCCCACCTCAAGTACCAGAAAAAGTCAAATAATGATAATTCTGATGCCTGTTGAAGTTCCTGAAATTGCCATAAATAAAAAATATGTTTGATTATAAATCACAGTTTGTATGTTGTGCTTTATTTCTTGCATCATGATTTTTATTCGTTTTGATTTAAGTCAGTTATATTTTTTCACCTTGAGGTAAAAGGCGATTACTTTCTCTTTCTGTTGAAACTGTATAAAGAGCAAAATATCTGGAGGAATTAAATGGTGATGTCATTCCAAGAGGGAAACACACATCAGCTGTGAAATTCTCTGTTTCTCACTCCACCTAGGAAATATTTCAGTACTCCTGAGAAAATAAATATTTATTTGACGGCAAGTTGGATAGATTTAATAGTGTTACAAAGAAACAAGGGGGAATGACACATCAACACACCCTGGGTATGCTGAAGTGATTTCTCAGCATAAACAATGCTATGTAATACCCCAATTCCTTTTTCTTTCAGTGAGAAGAGAAAATTCAAGTTATAAACTGAAGCTCTCCCTGATACATCTGTCTCAAACTGAAGATGACAAGGCTTCTATGTTGACAAACCAGGCTCTCTTGTGGTCTGCTACACAGGACATCTGTTTGTCTGAATTTAAAAATTACACATACTAAATAACTCAGATATATGGAAACACTTTCCTTTGCAGTGAGAGCTGCATGCAGTTTTGAAGTTAGGAAAATGAAAACAGCATTTAAAAAAAAGGGGGGAGTAAAGTTTGGGAGAATTTGAGTCCTGGATGCATAGCAAACTTTTTGCATTTGTAAAATTGCTGCTTGAGGCTTACTGTTGGGTTTCAGGGCTCCCTTCCCACACCACACCTTTCCCTTTCCTAAAGAAATGGAACATAATGTAAGAACATAAAAAAAAAGAAGTCATCAAAAAGTCCATAGTTAGAAATCATGAGCATTTAGGTTCACTGGCTGCTTAGCATCATCTTAGGAATTTCTTAGCCTTTCATCCCAATGAGGAATGACCATGTCTTCCCAATCATTCAGCAAAGATCAGGAGTCCTAGCAGGTAATTTGACATGTGTTCCTAATGTAGGACACCAATATAGTGCAACTCTCATGACTGCGACAAAATCATCACAAAGAAAGTCGGACTTTTATAGCTCTCTGTAGACATGCGGAATGGAGTATTTGTTTATTCAATTGTCTAGCATGCTTTCTGAGTCCAGGACAAAGTTGAATTATAAAGCCTGGACCTGAAGCTGGGTCTCTAGAATTTTAACCACCATTGGGTTCCCCATCGAAAGGCAAATCTGAAACCAGACACTAGTTCTGGGTGTCTTACCACAAAACAAGTTAGGTCACAATGGGCCTCCAGAGGTCACCTTATCCTACTCTCTTCTCAAATGGAATCTAACTAGATCTGGTTGCACAGAAATATGTTCATTGAATCTTGAAGCAGTGACAAAGGCCTTTGATGCCCATGCCTTTACAATGTCCGTGTCACTATGCCTCTATCCTATTAAGCAGGGAGTCCACAGTCTTCATAACTCTCCTTTTGCTGACATTGACCTTAAAGGAAGACACTATTCTGTCTCTACTGGTTTCATCTCCTTCTGAGAATGGTTTTCCTGACATCATTCCTATATTCATAAATGGTGTCCTGGTATATTACCAGGAGCACTTTCCTGCTTTCAACCTGTTTCCTTCCTATTCACATTTAAGATGGGGCAAAAGGTTTGTGTTCACTGTATTCACTGCCATACTTGCTGAACTGTCTGCAGTTTTTGTTCCTGAGCTCCTAGGATACTGTACATGAAGATCATCTAGCTTTTCCTTGATCTTCTGGTCCCTTCAATGGCAGTTTCCCAAGTGACAGTGCCAAGCAGGTCCCTGAACAGTCTAAATCTTCTCTTCTGAATCCAGCTTTGTGATTCTTCACTTTATCTTGCTCACTCCTCTCAGCGACTTGAACTCCACCACCTCATGGTCCTTGCAGGCAAGGCTGTACTCAGCCTTCTAGTCTTCAGGAAGTTCTTCATTTTTTATGCCTATCAGGACCAGCAGAATAACTACTCTAGTCACGACAGTGATTGTATGGTTCATGAAATTGACCCCCATATGGTCCAGAAACCTTCTGAATTACATAACACATTGCTAGCTGTCTTTGCCATATGGAACCCTGGCTTTCACAGTCAATGTAAGCAGGGTCATGTGCAAATACATGAAAGATGATAGGTATTTTGCCCATAAATTGCAAAGCAAAATGGAGTTTGTTATCTTAAGAGACATAAAATTCAGTAATGAACTCTCTTAATCCTTTCCAGTGATACATCAAGGGATTGTGTCCTTGTTGTAGGAGTGGGATTGTGTCCTTGCACGTGGGAAAGAAGGTATTTCAGGGCATTGTGGTCCAGCTGCTGTGCATTCTGTGAAGACAGATGGAAACTCTAGATATCCTTTTGTGCTCTTCATGTGGATTAATCCCACAATGTAACAGGTGAAGCAGAGACGTGGTCTCAGAGAAGTTGAGCTTTTGCTTTTGGTCCTTCTTCAGCCAGCTGCATAGCCTCAGCTGGGCTACTAAGAAGTGTTCAAGCCTTTCACTTTGGTAACAGCTAAGATCTTGAAGCCAAAGTAACTATAGGGATGGGAGTGTTATTCATGTGTATAACCTCTATGGGATGATGTTCACAAGCAATTATGGTTGTAAGCTGAGGAAATATCGAGAAGGATCTTCGTAAGTATGTAGCTGAAGAAAGCCTTATAGAACTAGTAGCAGCCTCCTGCCTGAGAATGCAAGATACATCTGCCTGTGGGAACAGCTTACTAAATTGTTCAGAGTAGAAGTTCAACAAAATAACCTTCTACCAAGATGAATTGATTTACTTTGTTGCAGAGATGCTTCATTGACAATTTTTCCAAAGCTCTGCCAAATGCTACTTCATACACGAGAAGCTTCCTTTTCACTCACCACAGCCATCGCTTCTTCTTTTCCTCTCTCCCATGTCACTGCAAGTTGCTAGTGTTGGGTTTTAATTATAAGCCTAGGACTGAGGTTGAAATAAACTTGTTTGTCTGCCTGAGCACTGTTAGTAATACAGAACGAGATGCTATTCTTGTCCAAATTGCTACAAGACTTTGCTGTTGCTCAGAAATGAGGATGATTCAGTGTGAAAGGAGACAATTGAACCTGCACACTAATGACAGTAGCAAATAGCCATGGGTATTTAACTTAGAGAAGCTCTCTTTCATATACCCTCTGTTACTTTGCACAGAAAAGGATTCCCAGCAGAAACTTCACTGTGTGGTTCAGCAGCTGGCACCATGTTGCAGCACCACCAGCACCAGGAGCCTGGAGCTGTCCATGGGAGTGTAGCTGGAAGTCTTGGAGCACTGTTTGTGCTCACCAGCCAGCTTCAAGCTGCTGACTCCTACTCAGTTCCTCTCAGGAACAAGGCTTGGTTGCAAGGCTTGAGGCCTCACAGAGTGCAGCTCCAGGATGACTACAGAGAAAGCTGTCTCCTCATGAAATTTGCACCCATGATCCCACAGTGCCTGGCAAACGTCACACATCAGGAAGGCTCTTCTACCTGAGGTAGGGTGTGTGCTGACATACTAAATTGGAGAGACCCTGCCAAGATGGCATGGGACTACATAGAAACAACAGGCTGCTTGGCCAGACTGCTGATGACACTGCCTCCCATCACTGTTGCTCTGTCAAGTAATATGCCTTCATTTTTGACCAAGCTTCAGGAGAATGGCAGAGCACACACAAGGTGGAGAGCAGCAGAGAAAGGGTGAATGTTTGTCGGTGCTTGAAGGCAGATTGGCTGTGCTGTTACTCTAGCACATAACAGGAGGAAAAGAGAAGAGTGAAAACTGCCAAATTTGCATCACAGACATAGCAAAAGCTGGTTCCTATGCCAGGTTCAAAAGAGCCTTGATAAATGGAGCTGACAGATGGCCTTCAGTCGTTCCTCACCCAGATGCAACCTTTTTCCTTTCTTGTCCAACATTCCCTACCCAATTTCCTGTCTCCTCCAGAGCTCTCAAGTTGCTGCACTCCTAACAGAGCTTTTGTTCCTTGTTAAACCGTACTATTCACTAGAGGTTTCTCAGGCGGGAGCATCATCTCATCAGCCTATTTGTTTCTCACCCTCTTTCATCTCCTGTTTGTTTTCCATTCATACCCAG
>VXAB01007079.1:0-25140 GCA_013399175.1 Odontophorus gujanensis
TAATAATAATAATAACAGAAAAGACTATGAAATGAAACCATGTATTTAGAGAAGGAGATATCAAATTGAGATGATCTATGACACAGTTCTTCTATGAAATCACAGCAGCTGGCAGTCCTGGACAACAAACAAGCAAACAAACAAAAAAGCCTTCTCTTGCAACATTTATCTTTGCTGCCACACAATGATTCTTGAGTTTATTCTCCTCTCAAGAACAGCAAAAGAAGCTGTTGACCAGAAGTACCAAATAGACAGTGTCAAAGAAAATGACACACTTTCTATGTTCAGCTCTTTACTTAAGCTTCCAATTTCCATGAAGAACTGAGCAAAGAGCTGAGTGTCCCTAAAGTCACTTTGTTTTAAGAGCTACTTCCAGGCAAGTAAGGTATTAAAAATCTTAAATTACAAAGAAACAAATAAGAGGATAAGTAAAAGAACTAGTTATTCATGAAAAAGTGACTCACAGAGCTTAAACACTGGAAATTTCTGAGATGCTATAACGATGACAGTGGCACAAGAAATTGTACTGCACAAAGTAGAATGGATGTTCAAAGCCATGTGTGAAAAATGAGTCATGTGATGCCCATTAGTGTCACTGAGAATTTTGCAGTGAAACCTCCATGCTTCTCTGAAAGTGTACTTCTAAATATTTAATGCAACACTTACAAGCAAAATTTAGCACCAGTACAGGGAAATCTCTGCATCCTCATTGTTCTTACTGTGCTTTTGTTTGTAGGAGTTAAGGCTTCTCTATTTGGCCAAACCTTTTGTCTCATCATGCTTGTTTTAGACTGATGGATTTGGCTATACTATTGATACTTAAATACAGCATGTACAGGTTGAATAGCAGAATAAATTTCTGTAAGCAAAGTTATTTTGTCACTGGGAGTTTCTGCTTAAATATTGAATAATAAAAAAAAAGTTGCTGCCTTATGAATGAGTTTGACAGTTGTCAGATCAGACAGTGAGTGCAAGGAGTGATTTTCCTTCTTTTCCATTCTCTACAGCTTCTGAGTAAATACCTCTGTTCAAATACATATGCAGTGCACATAAGAAGCTATTCATGTAGCACATATTTTAGCCAAACTAAGTGAAAAAAAAAAAAAAAAAGAACTGATGCTTTCAGAATTCTCAGTTTTGTGCTATGAGTAAAATCCCACTTAATTCATCACAATGCAAGGGATAATGTCATCTTATCTAAGCACAGTTCTTCACAAGGTTCTATGAAAGCTGATGCTTATATCTGTGAGACATAAACCCCACTGCAGTCAGCTAAGGATGCCCAAGTTACTGACATACAGGAACGTGCAGGGTTAGTTAGTTTATGGGAAGAAAATACAGGATGAGATATATTCCACCTTATTGACAGGAAGAGTTTAAACACACTGATACCACTAACAGGTTTGTGACTGAAAAGTACTGAATTAATTAACTTGCCCTATTTGCAAGTAAAAGAGAGGGAGGAGAAAGTCAGCACAAACATAGTTAAAGCAATGGCAGGAGACATGAGAAAGGAGGATACCTCCCAGATTTGGACAATGGGAGTGGGTGATCCCACGAGAGAAGAGACTGGCAAAGGCCAGAGACTGAATAGGTGAATAGAACTTCCATCTCTAAAAACCGAGGAATACAAAAGGCTGAAATGCTCAAGTTCTATTTAAGGAACTAAGATTTCTCAAGTGGGCTTCCTTGGGGCTGCTGGTGATACCTTCTAGATGATGTTCATTCCTGTGATCACCCGTCACAGGTTGTTTGCTGTTTAACAAGACAAAGTTAAGCATGTGAAAGTGGGGAAAATATTTGGGTATTTATGGTCCATCATGCACCAGCTCAGATGAAAGGTAAGGACTAACAGATTGATACTGGATGCTGAAAGATCTCTGTCAGATTACTTGGCTTTGAGAAGAAGACTGGAGCAACTAGAGGAAATCTAACTAGTTCTATTTAAATATTCAAGAAAAAAATATTTTTGTACTGGTCAGTGGGTACCAGAAGGAAAAAAAAAAAAGGAGAAAAAGGTTGTTCACAGGGTATTTACCCACAATGTTTTGTTCTGAAAGGCATGATGGGTTTAATAACTTTCATTCAAATCAGACTGAAAGAGTAAATATCAAACAATTATAAATAAATACCAAAGAGATTGATGTTGTATGTAGATGAAATGTAAATATATAGTTAGAAACAGTGATAATTGTAAGCAGAAAAATAAAATGCTATTGCTGTTTATTGATGAACAGAAAAGCTTGATTAACCTATTAAGGTAAAGGATTAAGGATTATTATTTTTTAAAAAGAAACCATCTAATCATTGGAATCCTTAATGATATATGAACGTTGGAAACATGTAGAATCAAATACTAATAAAAAATCTTCAACTTACTGAGCAAAAAAATATTTTCTGCCCCCCCGATTGTGCATTAAGAGAAATAGTCCTATATTTTATAACAAGGACTAGGAAGAGAAACTGAAATGGCAAAGTGAGTGGAGCTCACTCTGACCCACTGTAATACACCATGTAAAGTTCATGGACATGGCCATCACAAAAACATAAGTGGCTACCTGATATCTGGAAATAGAGTTAAAGGCTGCTAGAAATTCTATCATGAGTCCAACTGAGCAGTTTTCAGATATCAAAAGACTGTGCAGAATGTGAAGAAAGGGTTAATAGCAGCACAAACAGCACAGGGAAATTTTTCATGGGAAAAGTGTAAAGCTATGTAGGAGAAGATAAATGGACCACTATTCCAGAAATAAATGAAGTATTTATTAGTTAAGTAGAAAACAGCTGCAATGGAATGTGTGGCAATCAAAACCATGATTAGCAGCAGCACAGAAGCCATGGGCAATACTGAAGGAAAATAGATAAAAGCAAATCACATTATGACTTTAAAACTACTTTATTATAAGAAATGACATTTTAGCAACTATAGTCATAAGATTCTTTTAATTGGACTTTTTTCCACATGAAACCCTTGGATTGAGGGATTATAATTAAAAAGGTTTTCCAATAACTCGATAAATACAAAGATACAATATCAAATGTGGCAGGGTGGTTGGAACCTGATGATTTTGGGGGTTCCTTCCAACCCAAGCCATTCTATGATTCTATGTTTTTAAAAATGTCTTTTCATAGAGGAAACTATCCATCACAAGTCTTAAGGGCCAGTAAATTCTTCTGATAATTTGCAAAGCTGATTTAATGTTCTTATAAGAAGGAATAGCAATGAATGTCTATGTTAACATCTAATACAACTTCAAGCATGTCTATTGTGAGACTAGATGCTTCCATAAGCTTCTGCAAACTCAAACAATTGACTTTGTCTGTTTATTTAGTCAACAGAGAGCTTTATTCCTACTCTTCTGCCAATCTTGATTGCTAATTGGTTTCTGAACATTTACTCATTGTCAGAAGTTGTAACAAACTGAAGATGGAGCAGTTATTTTCTACAGGTAGTTTTCAAGAAAACCTTAGAGAGAGAAATGTCATCCATAAATGTTCCACAGAATTTTTTCTTAACAGGGATGTTTCTGCGCATGTCAGACCCAGAAGTACTGAAGGCTTTGGATAATTTTTAAGAAGGAAGAAAGAAGAAAACATAAAAGCTTTTGTCAGTTTATATATACCATTGAAAGATAGTGTAAAAACAGAAAATGCTATTTAAAAAAGTATTTTTCGTCACATGAATGAGCTGAGGAAGCTGTGTAAAGTTTCAGAAATACCGTGTGCTGTCTGTGGCTGATGTTACATTAAAGAACAATTTGTTGTTGTAACTCTATAATTTATTGTGACCCTGCAATCCATGCTTAATCCATTTTGATATATAGGAAAATGAATACAAGAACTTGAACAAGAGAGCACTTGCAGGGACTTAGAATTCTGATATCTTGTGCCTACAGAAGTCACCACAGTTCTCCAGTGAGTTTTTACAGCCCCCGTGATGCACCAGTGGCAGCCATGAGGAGAGATCACAGGACACTCTAGGTGACAGTATACAGAGAAAAAGCAAGCCCACAGTGTTGAATAAAACACACCTTCATAACTCTTCTAGAAGAAAAAAAAATCAGTTCCCAGTTAGACAATGTATACTAGGAAAGTCATAAAAAAAATCTTTTTATAGAGAAATCTTTACATAGTGGAGAAGTAGAACCAGTGATGTTCTCTTGGTTTCAGCTGGGACAGAGATGATTTTTTTTTCTTCAAATTGTCTAATATGATGCTATGCTTTGACTTCAGGAGAAAAATAATGTTTTAACTGCTGCTGACCAGTAATGCACAGAGGCAAGGACATATCTGTTATTCAGTTTCTTGCACTGTCCTGACAGTGCAGGGTCTGGAATGAGGAAACAAGGAGCTGGGAGGCAGCAGAACAAGGACAGCTGACCTAATATGGCCATAGGGATATTTCATATCATATGATATCATATGAAAAAAGCTTGGAAAAATGTAGGGAGTTGGATAGGGAGTCAGCTACTGCTTGAGACTGGCTGGGTATTGGTTGTCAGGTAGTAGGCCATTGCATTGTGCATCATTTTTCTTGTGTATATACATATTTGTACAACATACTATAAATTTATATACAGAGAGACATAGTAACAATATCATTAATACAATATTAGATTTTATACAAATATATGCATATGTGTGTATATATATATAGCTGTCATTAATATTATATTTTTATCTTCCTTTTCTAGCTTACCATTAGTCTTTATCTCAACCCATATGTTCTACTTTCCTGCTTTTTTCTTGGATTCTTTCCCTCATCATACTGGGTAGGGAAAGTGAGTGAACTACTGTGTGGTTCTTAGCTTCCTGTCGGGTTAAAACAGAGCAAATGTTAAAGTAGTGTGTGCAGTCTGTGAAATGGGTAGTGTATATACAGAGCCACTACTAAAAGAGATAGAGTGATCATCCCACTCTGCTCAGTGCTCATCAGGCCACACCCATAGCATTGTGTTCCACAACTCAACAAAGACAAGGGCAGACTGGAAAGGGTCCCAAGGAGAGATGATCAAAGGGCTGGACAATTTATCCTATGATGAAAACTGAAGGAGTTTGGTGTTTTTACACAGGAAAAGAGAAGGCTTAAGCATGACCTCACTACACTTTTCCAGTATTTAAAGTATACTCATTGTACAGGATAAAAACTCTCTTTTCACAAAGAACCATGTGAAGAAAACAATGCACAGGGTATACAAGTTACAGTGAAAGATTTCTTCTTGATACAATACATATTTTATTATGCTGAGAATTATTCACTGAAGCAACCTCCCCAGTAATGTGTTAGACTGCTTATCACTGGTGATTTTCAATGCATGATTAGAGAAGGTGCTAGATGGTCTCACTGAAATGGTAGTTGACCATTGAAACAAGCTTCTCAGAGAAGTGGCGATTTCTAGAAGCATTTCTACAATGCTCTCAGACATAGGGTTTGACTTTTGTCTGTTCTGGTGTGGATCCAGACATGGACTTGATCCTTGTGGATCCCTTCCAAATCAGGGTATTCTATGATTCTCTTTTCTTTCAAGAGGTCCCTTCCAACATGGGCCTTCCCTGAGTCTTAATCAAAGCATGACTTATTTTCAATCAATCTATATGTCTATTTGGCAAATAAAAATCAAACTGTTACTGATACTTAAAAAGACAATCAGACTGGCTTTGATTCTTTTCTAAGAATTTCTGTGCATGTGGTATATATTCCGAATTTAAATCCATGACACAACTGGAAAATAAAAGACCACTCGTGTACCTTGTACATGTGTTTTTCAACAGAAATTTCAGCACAGTATGTGTGAAAGATATACTGCAGTGTCATTGCTTTCTTATATTGTGAAAAGAACAGAATTTATTGAAAAGAGTTGTGAAACATAACTCCCTGGTGACTGACATTAAAACAGCAGCACCATTTATGAGATGATGACTGTAACTTTCAATACCTTTCTGACCACATGAGACTGGCCTTTTACACATTCATGATTGTATACTACACAATTCCACAGAGGGGGTCCTTTCAATCAAACTTGTTCATTCTGATTTGGAAGGAAGTTGAGTTTTTAAAATTCCAGACAGTGAAATAAAACGTTTAAATAATTGTTGAATGTCTCTAGAATTAAATCAAGGGCTTTGATGGTGGTACTGGTAAGTAGGCTTGTGTCTTTCTTCTCACTATACAAGAGAACATTAAACTTAGCACTGGAACAACTTTTTGCCAGCAACAACTTCACTCTGAATGCTCTGGGATAAATTTTAATGTATACTAATGCCTCTAGGGTTAAAAGTCAGTTTGAAAGTTGACAGAATACTCAGCCCCTTGGTTGGCAGTTAGGAAATTAGTAACTAAAGCCTGCCAATAGATCTCATTCAAACATTCCATTTCCCCAGATGCCCGTGGAACTACAGTGAAGTAGATAAAGTTAGAAGAGAAAAAATTGGTTGTCTTCATTATAAAAATGGTGCAACCTAGTAAAATAATGAATATGTTATTGTTTCATCAAGAACAACTAAATGTATCTTATTGAAGGATAGGAAAAAGAAATATATTTAAAAAAAGAAAAAAAAGAAACAGCTTTTTATAATATTAAGCTCATGAGAGTTTTTTTTTCCTGTAAAAGTCATTTCTTCATTAAAACTGTAATTGAAAAGGGACATGCTGTTCAACAGGTCCAGTTTTTATATATGCCATAGAAATCCCACGATGTGTCTAAAAATGAAATTCACATTAATCACTGACGTTCTAATCCTCCTGATATAAGATCTATATTCAGGGAGATGTTTTCCTCTGAAACACCAGAATCAACCCTGAAAATGAGATTTTAGATTAGCTCTTTAGATAGTCTTCTCATAGGCTCATCCATATGAAATTTGCTATGCACTTCCAAAGCATCTGGGGATAAAGAGCTTCTCACAGTGCCCCCATTTGTCATACATGGTTAGAAAGCTAAGGTACCATTCATACACTTCGCTTTGTAGTTCTTCTGAAAACATCAATCACAATCTGCCACCCTTTCCTACAGTGATTGGACAAGTCACTGTTCTGCACACAGAATAAACCTCAAGGTTATTTTTCCTTAATGATTTTGGTCTACACTGGAAACTTCATAAAAAGTTCATGAAAAGCGTTGTGAAAAAGGCAGGTTTAGAAAGAGAGATTTTACTATCTCACATCTTTAAAATGCACTCAAAAGAACAAATAAAAAACAATGCATAGGAAGTAAAGTGAGCTGCTGATTCTAGTAATAAATCTGCATTAGAATTCCATCAGAATTGCCATGCATAAGTGTTTCACTATAAACAGTGAAAGTACCAGAGCCTGCTTTATTTTTTAATTCTTTTCTCCTTCATTCACATTCTTTTGAAAGGGACTTTTTGGTACAGCATTTCTCCTCACATATCTCAGTGGCAATACAGGTAATAAGAATGTGTTACATGTGGAAGGGTCTTTCAGAAAATAATTTACGGTGCTGGGGAAACATTTCAAATATATGGAAGAACCAGTCAAACCAATGAACTCCAGTCCTTTTAAAGAACAGATTGGACTAGCAGAATACAAATCTTTCAGTTCATAAAAAGAACTACACTGGATATAATGTTCATATCATTCAAACCTTTTTAAAGTCTTACTATAATAATTCAACCTAAGCTTTACAAAGCAGTAATCAATTTAACTTCAGGGGTAATTTCTTCACTGTTTTCATATTTTTATAGTAGGTAAATACTTCTACACTCCTTGTAAGCAGAAAAGTGAATAATACAATGCAAATGTACTTCCAGAAGTACATTTCAGTACTGTATTTGTAACATCTGTGTTGTCCTAAACACTTTCTCAGCAGGCTTGGAAAATGCACAAAACTCCATGATTTTTGCGAGTGTAGAAAACTAATCAACTTCAAAAACAATCTATGCATTATATGGATGCTATAATGTTTTCAGCTTTAAGGATCAACACGAACAGATTTCAGCCACCTTTTGGGATGATTTAGAAACTAACATTCTCATCAACCTTTTAAAAAACATAATAGCATGTTCTCTACAGATGTTCTAGGTAAACTACCAATACCTGGGAATAAACATTTTTTCATTAAGTATAGTAGGCCATGTGTAAACATAGACAATTGGCATCCCTCCAGAGAAATTCAGCTATTGTATAAGATTCAAGCTAATCTAGTACATTGTAAAATACTTTCTACTTTTCAACTTCCTTCAATTTACTATAAAATTATAATTTATACTACAAGGCCTTAACATAGTTGGGATGAATCCTAGTACTAGGCCTAAGTAGAAAGAACTGAAACCTCATATGCTTTGCATTGTAAACCAAGATAACTAACAATCAAACAAATTTATATTGCTTTTCCTTTCCTAAAAATGACAAACTCTATCCCCCTGTCTTGCATCAGTTCACAGAAATGGTAGCCTAACTGTTCATAAATCCTAGACAGAAAGGTTAATGTTAATTTGCTGAAATTCACAAAGGCATATGTATTGAATAACAATGACAATTTTGTTCCAGCATTCTCAACAAACTCAGAGTTCTCTGAGGTTTTCCTCTGTCTTATCAGACAGCTGTTCCTTCTCAGCCTTCAGACTCACTTTGTGTTTTGCAATGGGAGGCATCCCACTTATTACAGAGGTCTGTGGTTTGAGAAGTCTTTTCTCCCTGTATTTCAGCTCATATATCCCCAGTTTCTTTATTCAGGTCTCCCTCCATTAGTTTTCTTCTGCACTCATACTAGTCAAGGAGGCTGATTTCCCAGCTCATAAGCTGCAGGTAACCTGATTTTTTATTGCAACCCATTTGCATAGGATGATTTCCAAACTAGCACCCCTTTGTTCGTCATCATGTAGAGTATACGTGATGCAAGCTCTACATGGTAGATTATATATACACACAAACAAATAAATTCACTAATCAACAAGAAATAGCGAATGAGAAATGAACTAAACTTGTACATTTTAAAAATATTTTTTTAAAATTTAAAGTGCCTTGCAAAGAGATGAGAAATTTCCAAGAGTTGTATCTATATGCATGATAGCTAGCAAACATTAAACAGCATCTCGTTCATTGTTTCAGGATGAATCTGCCCTTTTTTGCCTCTTGGCCCAAGATTATTACTTTTCAGATTCGGACAAAAGAAGAATTCTTCTACGAGAAATGCATAAAAGTGCATATATAAGTTTTCTCACATTCTTAAGCCACAGTGGAGCAGCTTAAAATTAAGCTCCAAAGGTCAGATATTCAAAGGAATCAATATGTGTTAGTCATCTTACCTTATTAAGAAATTTTTAAAAATTCCATCTGTGCTGTTTGGCAGCTAATTTTTTATCTGCAAAATCTTCCTGCACATGGATGACCTCAAGAAGTCTAGTGGTTTATTATTTTCTTTGAGGCACAAACACCTTAACCCTTACATGATACTGAAGCATTCTGTCAAATTTAAGAATATTTCTTGCAGGTTTATGATGTTTAAAATGTGAATTTCAGATATATTACAGAGGTCTAGGGCCAGCAAAAAATGTAAGCAGCTCTAGATTCTTCAGTTGAAGGGGAAGTGCATTCATTTTTAGGAGCTGAGGGTCTAACTCAAATCTTTTACAGCTAAATTAATTATCAATTTATTTGTTAGCTTTGAGAATGTCACACAAGTGGCTATACAACTACAGGACAACTCGACATTTAGCTTTTGCCAGAAGTGCTTCTATTAAAAAATATGTATGCATGGTATGCATGGAAGACCTGCTTCCCTGCTGACTGGTGCATGTGAAATAAGACATTCTGAAGGGAAGAGAAAAAGCATGAGGGAAATTAGAAATTGTAATTTCATAAGAAAGAGAAGTAACTGAATTAAAATAACTACAATCAAGCATTTTAACAATTGTATTAATTAGTATTAGTTTGGGGGATAAAGCAGGGGAGTATATTCATACTATTATTTTTAATATAGCATTAAAAAAAACGTTGTGTTATGGCTTTGCACAGATATGGAAATAAGGAAAAGTCCCCAGGCTTTCTGTCTGCAGCATTGAACTCCATCAGAAGTCACTGACTTGTTTGTAAGCTGTGCCTCTGTCCTCTCCCTTTCTGAGTTTCCATGGTGCTAATGCATTTGCACAGATTGAGTGGGACCTGATTCTCCACACTGAAGAGCATGTGAGGAGGTGAGAGGATCCAGTATTTTAACTAGTAGCTTAAAACTGTGTGAAGTCAGGAGACCTTTAAAAATTTAAAGTGTAATATATTATCTTACACAGTGCAAATGAATGGACATCCCTAGGAATCTATGAAATACACACTAGCTAAATGAAAAGCCTTCCTGCTGATGAACATGTAAAAAAAACACATACACATGAACTGAAACTACTAAAGATTTACTCTGAATAATGTACAGCTTTTAGTTTTATGCTACTTGATCACCAACCTTAGCAAATGTAGTTAGAGTTCATAGGAGTAGGAGAGGATCCTCAGGAGCAACTTCTGAAAACATATTGGCCCAGTAAGGTAGGATAAGCCCTTAAAAATCACCTCCCATTTCCAGCAGATCCCTGACAAACTACAACAGTAAGCTGTTTCCCACAACAATGCTAAATCAACTCCTCAATCATCCCACCCAGTATGGTTCAAATCCAGATGGCTTTGTCCCCAGACAGTTTTGAGGAAGAGTGAGTGCACAGGTGATTTGCGGTGGCAATATAACCCTCTGCAGATAGAACTGGGAATTTTTAAGACAACGTAAATGATGGTAACAACTGATTCTTATCTGCCTCAGAACGCCATATGTGAACTGCTGCTTTTGCGGGGTTGTTGGACTTGATTTCTAGAGGTCCCTTCCAACCCCTATAATTCTGTGATTCAATTTTGTAATTGCTCAGGCTAGTTACTTTTAAAAGAACTATTAATCTTTTAAGTCTGTTGTTCTGATCAGTCTTCTACATCACAGAACATTAAAAATTTAAAGGAGCACAGGAACTTATTTTACTCTTCTTACTAAAACCATGCTGACCATAGTATAGCTATGCACTTCTTTAGAGTGTTGCTGGATTCATTTTTGAGTATATTTTTGACAATTAATGATGATAGAATAATTTAAAAAAATCACTTTGCACTTTAATATATTTATGGACAAACAAAAATGCGTAAGCCTCAAGAAATCAGCAATGCAGCCAAATAAAATTTTTACATGTCAAAAGGAATTATCTATGTGTGCAAGATTATCTGCAGACCCAGTATAAAACCAAAGAAGACATTTTAAAAAAATACATTAAAAAATAAAATAGTACACTAGCACACTGACTAAGACACATATGTATCATCAGGCACATGACCCTTGATGGGTGATCTGGCATCCTGGAGATAGAAAATTAGCTATATGAAATCAAGAGTGACATGAGGGAGAGAATGTGGAAATTCTCAGTGATTTCTTACAGCTTGGCCAACTTTTACAGCTGGTGACATGAAAATTGTTTAAAATAGCTTTTCATTAAAAAAAAAATGTTGCCACAAAAAGCTTCAAAGCATGACTTGCAAACTAGGAAGCTAATTAAGTTCTTCCATATGTATTGTTAAATACAAAAACCAATGAGACTTCTTTTTCGAACTTGGGGAAAGAAAATAGGAGATCATTAATTCATAATTTTTATAGGGACAGCAATTAGAGGTGCTGCCTAGAACCAAGAAAACAGTGAACAAAATATGTCCACTGCTGCAGGTACTTGTACCTCCTCCTGCTCTTTGTTCAGAAAGATCATACGAATGTGAGTTTCCATGCTAGACTGATCCCATGGTTCACTCTCAGCCCTTATGCCCATTCATGTTCAGCGTGAATTGGGGCAGCCAACTTGGCTGCATAAAGATACTTGCATGCAGTGCAGAGAGACAGCTCTAGAGCAAGTATGCTCTGATGAAAGGAATAGCGTGTTGGTCTCTTAAGAGTCAAGCTGTTTTCTGTGCTGCTCAGCCTGGCCAGAGTTGCCTGCATTTCAATATAATTTAATATAAATGCAGTGAATTAAAACATTTCTTGAGGAACAAATAAAGTGATAAATAAAAATAATGGATGGAGATTAGGATTGTCTCACTCTTCACTGGCATGTGGAATGGCTTGGCCTCAAGGAAAGTCATTATGCTTCAGTGCTCTTCCTCAAGCCAGCAGGTTTCATTGTACTTATCCAAGTGAAATCCTCATTTTAAGTGCCTTCAAGCATAGTCTTCAGTAGCATCTGTTTTTTTCTTTCCAGCTGCATAAAAAGTAATAATTCCTGGCAAATTGTAATTGCATTTCATTAGCTCAGAATATTTATGAAAAACAACCACAGCAAAAACACCAAGTGAAGTAAGGCATAGAGGAAACAGGGAGTTTGTTTCTGCATGTTTCCTGTTAGCTGTTGAGGATGTGAACATGGTTTCTCTCTCATTCACGCTGAGGATATACATTAAGAACTGTACTGAAAAAAAGTAATGCAACTTATTTCCATGAAGTTTATTCAACTTTATACATTATTAAATAAACACA
Source organism: Odontophorus gujanensis (assembly GCA_013399175.1). Classification (NCBI taxonomy): domain Eukaryota; kingdom Metazoa; phylum Chordata; class Aves; order Galliformes; family Odontophoridae; genus Odontophorus; species Odontophorus gujanensis. The sequence continues at coordinate 12,507 of VXAB01007079.1, forward strand.
TGATGAAACCTGTGTTTTCTCAATATTGTGTTTACTACAATTTTGAGATTCAAGTAGGAAAGACTATATGCTAAGCATATAATCTTTATTTTTGACACATACTTAATTTCCTTTTCAGACTTTTCCTTGTTCAATTCTGTGAAAGAAATGTGGAAATATATGCTGAAGTCTTTAGTTAATTTTGACTCAGCCTTCAGAACATTTTCTTCTTCGTTATACAGATACTCTCTTTTTTCAAATGATCCTCTAAGACCTAAAATGTTAAATATGTCACTATTTTGGTATATCTCTGTAACTTTCTATACACTGATGATTAGGACTATTGCGAATAGCAAAAAATTTAAGAGTAAATATTAATTAAATATTAATATGCTTAATTACTCATGTTTATTCTATTACTCATTATTTCTTAAATTGCTACAGTAAAAAAAAAATCGAATAGTAATAATACAGTAGTTGTGTTACTAAAGTGATAGAAAGGAGAAACATTGTGTTGTGGTTCTACCAGCATTATAAATTAAATTAAATTAATGCTGCTACTTTCTGAAGGACACAGTAAAATGTCTTCTGTATACCAGAAAGTAACACAGTACATATTAAATTTTCCCCAGCTCCTTTCTTCATATCCTGACCCTGCTCAAGTTAAACAGAATGTTATAACTGACTTCCAATAAACCAAGATTTTACCTAAAAAATTGTAAAAAAAAAAAGCAATCTAATTTGAATAATAAATATGTTAAGAGTTGTTCTAGCATTAATATTTTAAGGTTCTATTTCCTAGTAAAGTATTAGTTAGTTACTTCCCTGACAAGGCTTTTGATTATCAAATAATGGCGATGCGTCTGGATCCAACTGATGCAGAAAGACTTTGTCAGTCTCTTCTTATAAAAGGCTGATTTTATTTTTTCTCATTTTATTTCCACAGTGTACAACCAGAAACATACTCATCCTGTTAACCTATGTATTTTCCTGGATCATCTAAGTAGTATCATCATTAGCATAATGGCATTGGCCCAGTGCTTTGGAACAAAAACAAGCTATGTTTCATTTTAGAATTGCATGCACAAAAAGTGCTAATAATGCCCTGCAGAAACACATAATGTGATTTTTATGAATCACACCTAGCAACTTTTTGGGAGCTTGTGCCAGATGGATTTTTTATTAGATTTGAGCTAATTTAGGAACCTTTCTACACTAAGAGATGTCCATTTATATCCTGATGAAAAATGCATGGACTGATCAGGTAACAGGTGATACTAACAGCACTTTTAATTTGTTGAGTATTTCAGAAAACCTAAATAAAAGATTATTGGTTTTATACTGTATTCTCTTGTTGGTCTTTGTTTGTTTGGCTAGGATCAAGACCTTACAGCAGGTAGACCACATCTACCTGAGGAATGTTTCACTGTATACTTGTTCTACATGCTTCCTTGATGGTTACATGGGTAAAATATGGTAACACTAAAGTGTTCCCTAAAGGTCTGTGCTGTCCTCCACTTAGAGGAGTACAATCTCTTCTATAAAAGGACTTCGTATGTTGCAGGAGATGGACAGATAGGCAACATCATGTTTAGTCCCAAAAATATTGATGCAGTGTAGTAGACAAATAAGGCCTCCTTTTCAGGTCACTGGTATCTTTTAAAATGTAAAATAAAAATAAATAAATAAATAAATAAACACCTTTACAGCTTTTAATAAATGACTGCATGCTCACAGGATTTCCACATTAAGTTTTCAAGAGCATTTACTCATCCCTAATTGTTGTCAATTTAGTAGCTTTTTTAGTCTTGCCTCACAGCACAAAAATATCTTCTATTTTTAACTCTGTATAATTTATTTTCTAGCCTAAAATTTCACATGCACTCCTATTGTAATCTTATTACTCTGATACCTTCTAAATTACAATTAAATCTCTGTATGCAATTCATATGCTTCTAAGTAAATTACATGACTTAAAAATACAATTTTCCCTTGGTGTTTCAATACAGGAACATCTCAAATGTATAAAGATGACAAAGAACTCCAGTGCACAAATTACCAAACTTCAGGTGATATGCACAGCATTAAAAGCATAGTTTTTGTAGTAATATTTTATTTGGAATAAAGCAATAAAAAGTACCTAGTGTCATCAAGCCTGAGAGTTATTGTGAACACGAAGTGAGTTTTGAAACTTCAAGATAGAGGGTAACCACAATTCCATTAAAGTAGGGAATTGAGTCAAAGACACTCCCATTACTACTGTACTGATATAACAAAATGAAATATGGGGCTATTTCTATACATCCATGTAGTGTTGAATGACAATGTAAATGTAGATGCACCCAGAAAAACACAGAGCATACAAATTTTTTGCCAGCTATGAGTGATGGGAAAATACAGATCTTTTTAGATCAGAAATGTAAAAGACAAGAAAGGGGATTATAAATATTCACTAGAACATCCTTATAAGGGACAGTAGATTGAAACAAACGGTGTGCATATGCTAAGAAAAAGACTTAGGGTACAGATACTGGAAATCTGAGGGAACTAATTGTCACCAACATACCTATATCAACATTTTGTAACATTAGTCAACACTTTCCACATGGAAGTGGTTTAACACATTTTTTTCCTCTTGACATGCAAAATAATACATTATTAAAACTTAGAAACTACAATTATTCAAGGGAATGGTTATGCATATTAATGTTTATTGGACTGAGGACACAAAAAATAGCACAAAACCTCAAGTTAATTCCCTGTTAAACTTGCAAAATTGAGCTCTCTGAGGAGACTGGGCTTTTAAAGTAAGCGGTTTCTCCTCAGGCATTAGCTTGGCCATATTGCAGGCAGAATCATATATTAAGATTGCATTTGTGATATTAAGAAATGTAATTCAATTTAAATTTAATTGGAAACAAAGGAAAGAAAATCCACCACATTACTATTCATTGATTCATTGATTGGAATGCCTGAAGAAACCATTCTGATCATCTATGTGAATATCATAGGACTGTGCTCAATAATTTCTGCATAAAACTCATAATTCATGCTTGAGTAATATAGGCATTGTTCTGTATAAATCTCTGTTATTGTGTCTTCTAAAAGGACCTCTAAAGTTCTCAAGTGATGAAGCTATATCCCAAATTATTAATGTGATCCTATGTTATTCATGAAGTACTCTGAGACCCAGGATGAAATCACAGCTTGCCTGTGCTAGGGACAGTACAAGTATGTTCCAAAAAACACTCTCCTTCAAGAAGATTGGCTTCAGGTGGCAGACAAAATTGAGGCATATGGATTGCCTGAAGGTCAGCAGCAGAACTGGAAATACGGAGTTCTGCTCTAGTTGCAGAACTGTACTGCCATGAAACAGAGTAATCTCTGACATGCTGTCCTTTTATTTTGTTTGTTCTTTTTTTTCCAATGTATTGACCCTTTTGTGCTTCTTTCCATGAACTGAATTTCTCTTTTTCCACAGGATTATGCTGCTATTTTCTGTTTTAAAAACAATGAAAATATAAAAGCAAGTCAGCAGATTATATTTATTCGTTGACTACTCATTTCTGATAAATGCTTCTGCAAAGGTGCATCTACTGTTAATTTTGTCTGGTGAAATGTGAACTCTGTTTCAGTGATAATGGAGAAGTGCAACATGGCAGATTTTTACCAGCAACAGACTTCTGGCTGTGTCAGCGCCTGAAACAGTTGACAGATTAGCTATGCTAGTTCCTTTCCTACTCCCATTTGAATGTCATTACAGCACCTATTCTGCAGTATCTTTCACTGAGATGTTAAAAATCTTGCATATCCTACCTCTATTTCACGTATCAGTCACATTGAACCAGCCTGTAAGTTATCTCAACATGAAATATTTCATCCTAAATTGTACTTTTTTAACAATAATAATAATAATAAAAATAAAAATCATTATATACATTGCAGAAAAAAGAAAGAGAGAGGAATAATCACATTTGTTTCAATTATTCATATTTTTGTCACATGAAAAGATTGTGTGCTGCTGAAACATAATAAGGCCTGACAGAAGGCAGCTCAGTACACAGGGTGTAAGTTCCCTGAATGGAAATTCCAGGTCTCCCTGCCGATTATAGACACAACTTAAGGCAGGTTTTGCTCATGTATCTGTATTGCAAATACTACTCTACGTGGTATGGGTAGGTCTATGTGGTTTCCCCTGGACCCTTGTGTTTTATTGCAGTGACATAAAGCTTTCCAGCCTGCATTCCATCTCCAGAGGAGACAGGACCTGCATTTAACATACTTCCTATGGGAATTCTCCTCTGGACATGGATTCTTTCTTCCTTGGATCTAACTGTCTCTGCAAAGCATGATAGAGAACAAGTTTCATTTCATCTGGTCTCATCCATCTATACTTTCACCATGGCACATGAATTCACAAAGACTCTTAAAATCAACAACTCTACATTGGAGAAGTAGAAGACGATAGAGGATTTTTGTTATAAATCAGTCTACAATAAATGACAAGAGTGGTGAGGCTCTGGAACCTGTTCCCCACAGGGCTGATGGATGCCTCAACCTTGGAAACATCCAAGGTCAGGATGGATGGGGCTCTGAGCAATCTGATGTAGCTGTAGGTATCCCTATTCATTGCAGGGGAGTTGGACTAGGTGGCTCTTAAAGGTTTCTTCCAACTCAAACATGATATTGTCTTGATATAATGATATAATAAAACCTAATTTTATTTGACTTATTACTCTGGAAAATAGTGACCACGTAACTGTGCCATAAAAGACAAAGGGCTCCTAGAGTGGAACAAGGGTGAAGCAATTGAATCTAAGATTTTAGAAAAAAAAATGTTTCTAAAGGGGTAAAACATAAGGGGTTATCATAATGGCCTGAAATAATTATTTTAATGAAGATTTAAATTAGTAGTCACAAATGAATACAGAATGAACTTCTATTATTTCGGGCTATTAAATATGTGACCACTGCAGATTAAAACTATGCAATATGTCACATGAATTATTATTCTCTAATGAAAAGAAAAGGGTATATAAGATAAATACATTATTAGTTAAAATAGATTCAATGAATATTTAAAGCATATTTAAATAAATTTGTAAAGACCTAGAGGTTAGTAAATAAGTAAAATAGTTTACAGTAATTGTTCTGTCAAGAGGAAGTCTGAAAAAATGCTAGGAAGAATTCAAGGCAAATCAATCATGAGTCAGAATTAAGATCTGTTATGTGGGGGACACTTCATATTGTATACTTGTATATGCTTTTATGGACATAAAATGCATATATTTGTGTGCCTGTGTGTGCATTTGTGCACAATTAATAGAACAGTGAACAAATTTGGTTTTCTTAGTATGTAATGTGCACTGAGTTGTCAGTTGTGAGCAATTGATATCATTTATCTATGGTACTTGCTCTTATCTCTAGCATCCAAACAGAAAATTGGTTATTTCTCAAATTTCTAGCATAGTGTAGTTCTAAGCCTGGTATTTCCATAGTATCTAAATTCAGTTGGGAAATGAACATAAAGCTTTGTGGCAGATTTGAGGCTCTAATGAAGCTATTCACCTCAAGGACCCAAGATTTCACAACCTGTGTCTAGGCCAACCTCAGAGTGGTATTTTATAACGGTTAATTTCTGAGGCTGAATTGAAAAGCAGTTCTACTTTAACATATAATTCAAGTGGGATTTTATATATATAAACAGTTTTAACAAACAGAAGCCAGTAACTTAGCATCTTATTGTTTTGTGAACCAAAGCATGTATTAGGAGAAAAACTGAACAGAGTTTCAATTGTTAAGAGGTATGACTACTAGAAGGGATTTTAGAATTTTCCAATTACTTTCCATTATAATCCATTTAACTCTGGACACAAATGAACTGACCTTTACAGCAACTGACTCTGAACAGAGTATGTTCCTTAATTCATTAGAGTATTTGCAGTTTTTACTTTGATTTTCCTTCCAATTAAATGTAAGAAACCTGCATTCTCTTCCTTTCTGCTTCTGTCTCCTTGTGACGCAGGAAACATAATGAAAACTGAGTTAGTGTGATCTCTTGTTTTCCTCATCTGTGGAGAAAGAGTATGTACTGATCAGTGGCCATGTTTGCAGAGGGAATGGGCAGGATCGCCAGGAAGTGTAAATCAGGTGCAAATCAATTCAAGTTGATAAAACTATAGCATCTTATCCAAGATGATAAATATTACTGTATTTTTTAAATTATTTAAAAGAAATATGGAATTATTTTGGAGCAATAATAACAGAATACTCATAATCTAATTCATGTTAAAATTTGTCTTTCAAATTAACTAAATGAGTATTTTTCTTGATATTGGAGTGGCCTGGAACATACTGGCTCCTTTTATATCAGTACCTATGCAAAATTTCCCAAGCAGGAAAATAATGGTATGTAATGATCCTCAAGTACTTTTTATTTTTTAAAAAGTATCTTGTGTTTATGATATAATGAAAAGAACATTTGAGATAAATTTTTCACTATAAAACTCATGGAAGTATATGTTACTAACAAAGAGACAACATAAAATTCTTGTCAGACTTAAAACTGTACAAATTTTCTTCAGGGCGAGTAGATAAAGGATTGTTGAAATGTCAAAACTCTGTTGGCAAAATAAGTAACCCTCTCTGCGTTAAAAGCAGCAGTATACACTGCCTAGGCAATCAGTAATAATTGACATTTTGTTAGAATACTACTATTTATAAAGGATGAGCACTTTCTATTTTCTGTTTCTAATCCATTCTTTGTAAAAAATAACATACAGATTATATTACTGTTTTACCTTCCTTTTAGATGCAACAAGCTGACTATAACAAGGATAAAGCAGCAATCCAACTTACTGCTTCCCATTGTGAACACAGCACAGTTGACTTGCTCACTTTCATGTCAGTGTCAGTGCTCTGAATGGCATGATGAAAGTGTAGACTTTTAAAGTACATAAAAACTTTACAAGTTTGACATTATAATGACACAATCCAGTTTCAATTAAATGACAAGAATCAAGGATTTTCAATTTGAGATATTTAATATCAGTTTGAGCCATCAAACCTAGTGAAAAATATTCAAACTTAAATGCCAGTGAAGTAATCCTGACCACTGCTACAAGTTTCTCTTAGGTACTTTAGTCCTTGAAATTAAACATTCATGTTTGAAAATGTTTTCTTTAACTTGCTGCTATTTACTGTCTCAGTCAAAAAAAGGGAAACAGAAATGGTTCTGCTAACATAACCACGCTTACTTGTCCATATACAGAGTTCATAAAAGGGGGTTGATTTTACTTCAGATTAATTATAGTAACAGTACAATAGGAAAAGCAATATTGATCAGGCAATTCAAAATAAGATACTGATTTGCAAGGAAATCAAAAGAAGCAAAGCAAATCTATTAGTAATAGAATATTGTAGCTTTGAACTTTGTGATCTAAATTAACTAAACTGATGTCTACCTTAAAACAAATGACAAGTTTTGACCATACTATTTTGATAAATATCCAAAAATGGAACATAGCTCATGCTTATTACCCCTCTTTGTTAACTGCTTTCATGCAGTTTGCAGAAATTTGCTTTATTTGCTTTCCTCAGAACAGTCTCCTGTCCCTGACTGTTGAACTCCTTTACACATTCTCAGGTTTCAGCTTGCTCCTTTATTTCATCTTCTCTGATCAACTTTCTGTTTTATCATTCTCATCACCCTCTATATTGAATTTCCTTTTCTTCAACACGAATCTTCAAATTAATTTACAAAATTGCTCATGAAATCTTAACAGATCTTTGCACACAGCATGAAAGAATTGCATATGTCTGTTTCACCCTGGCATCATGTGGATGGTTTAGCATAACCATATTGAAACTAAACACTTCCAGCCTGCAAAACCAAAATTAAAGGATGAAAATGAAAATATTTGTTGATACAGAAAAAGTCCAACAAGTATTTTGATCTTTGCTAAAATTGTATTTTGAATAATTTATGTTAAATATTTTCAGTAGTTCTATAAAGAAAGGTTACATATACTACACCATTAGTTTTTCAACTCACTTCACATTAGTAATTTTCCTATAATAACCAGAAAACGAATTGATTATTTTTCTTCTTTTTAGAATACTATCATGTTGTTCCTTTTTCTATCTCTTAAGCTTTATCTTCAAAAGTCAGCAATTGCTGTTCCCAAAGGTGGGTACTATAGGATGATTGGAAGGTGAATGTGTTTTAGGGAGCAATGCAAAAAAAAAGGAGTTCTTTCCAGGACTGTTTGGTAAGCTGCCTTTACCTTCAATGATAGGGCAGACTTACTCCAGAAAGTTGCAGAACTTCAAAGCCTCCAGGTTTAATATGACATGGAGCTTGAATCATCAGTCCAAGGTGCTCTGGTCATTTGAAAATGAGAGCAAATTAAAAAGAAGTAGGCTGTAAGAACATCAGCTCTTCCTAGGAGTAAATAAGTCCAGTGCAGTTGAGGTAGTAGAGGATTCTACATGTAATTTTGTGTGATCTTTTTAACAGATTGTTGGGAATATATTGTAATAGATGAAGTTCAAAACTGGAGAAGGTGTAGATCAGCATGGTGAAGTCTAGAGGAAAGACTGCAATTTCTTGGACTACCTATCAGACATTTCATTGAAACAATTGAAATCTTTATTTGAAAATAGATTTATTTAGAAATACAATTGTGTGCAATTAATAGAGGACTCTAAGAGGCAAAGAAATCTCTCAGTTTTCAGAAATGTCACTAATTTCAGAAATTCACATTTTTAGCTCATTTTAGGATTAAACAACAACCAGATCACTCTTACATATGGTCTATCAATGCAAGACACAGTGTTGTTCATTTAGTTACTGAAGAATAAAGTTGTGTGTTGCCAGCACACTAAAACCCTTTCAATCCACTGAAAGTAACACTCCCTGTTGCTTGATATAGCCCCCTGAATAAGAAGTCTGATGGATTTGACTTCCAGCATGCCTCAGCAACATGCCTGTGAGGACAATAAGATGTTGGACATCACTTTCTCCAAAAGGATGAGCCTCGATTTGAGATAGAAATCTCTCTACCACAAAGGTAATTGGAGGTAGTAAGTAAAGATAACTGCATGATTAAAATATTCAGCAAATGTGTTTATTTTTAGTCTTGGACACTTAGGCTGTGACTAGACTCATAAATTGAACATGTCTGGAATCATACCCTGGCACTGAAGCCAGTTGGCATCAAATGGCCTCTCTATACTATCAGACTAACTTTTCTGCACAACAACTGCCTTTCAGGTCTGTCTTTATCTTCCAAACATACTCATGATTTGTCTGGAGAGTGTTAACCAGTCCATTACAGATCAAAGCAAGTGATTTTTCCAACAACTTAACAGTATAGACAACCGAGATGTGATGTCCTGAATAATCTACTTCCTTAGCTCTTCAGTATATTAATTTGAATTCATTGTATATATGTAGCTGTATAATTCAAGTTTTCTGCTCTGCTTCTGCTCTGCATGGAAGCTCAGAAAAAGAAGCTAATATTTTTTATTATTATTATTTTTGTCCAGTCAGGCAACAAATATGTTTTTGTGTATTTTGTTTGTTTTGTTTGTTTGTTTCCACAGATTTTTGTTAGTTCAATCAGGAAACAGTGACAGAAATTAGGGATTTAACATCTATCTGACTCAAGTACAAATAAGGACACAGAAGCTATTGGTCAAAACGAAAGAGAAGTTAACTCAGTATACTCCCTCTGACAGTAATATCTGGTGCCTATGGAACAGTAAAATAAACAAATAGTGGTGGTTATTTATGATACATGTTGTCTTCTACTGCTACAAGTAAGTCATATATAGAGGAAGGATTAAATAAGTTGTTACCTGGAGATCAATTAAGAAAGCTTGATTTTTTAATGAATGTTGCACAACACGTCCATTTGCAATATCCCAAATATGAAAGAGCTAATTCCCTCATATAGAAGCTATGTAAATTTCCCAGATTCCCCCAGAATGTTCTCCTGTAATGACAACTCTCTCCTGTCTTTATCTCTTTCTATGCTATGCATTTACAGTCCAGTTTGTTCATGATCAGCAAGACCTAGAGATAGTTGTTGTGCCTTCTGTCAGACAGGATACTAGTTTCTTTTTTTCAGTACTGATTCATAATAAACCTTTAATTTACTACTAAGCCTCTGTTAAATTACGTTGTGATTTACATATTGAAAAGTCAGTAAGACATTTCCAGCAACCTTACTGTTTAGATGGAATTGTCATCCTTTCTCATTGTACACATACATCCAAAAACATTGGTGCTTATATTGTTATACTATTCAGTACATTAGTATGACTAATAAGGATTCTTTATAGATTTAAAAATAGCAAGTGACTTAGATCTAATAAACAATAAATTTGACATAACCATAAAGTGAAAAAAGGAGACAGCTATTATTTTCATTTTACCTGAAAGGCTGAATGCTGAGTTAGTAAGCTACCATGTTTGTATTTGGGAGAAGCAGTAACAGGGTCATGTATGTCCTGTCAAGTAAGTTTTCTTGCAGTTACCAATAAAATTTCTAGCAATCTCAGTAAATGAAAGCAACAGCCATCCACCTGATTCTCTAGTATCACCAGAGTGTGTGGGAAAACTCCTACTGACTTCAAAACTTGGGTTTTGGCACATTTTCAAAGCCATTGCTTTCCATCAAGTAGTAAAGACACAGAACCATTCTATCTTTACCTGTACCCAGCTGTCATCCCCATATCTTTCTTCTTTAGTCAGTTTTTTGGCCACAATCTGCCTGGTTTAAGAATGAGATCTCCATGCAAATCCTCCTACCACATACTCTGACTTCTCTTAGAAGGAAATGCAAATGTAGAGGCTGGGAAGATTCTGTACTGTGCTCTAATAAGACTGAATGATCAGAGGATAAGGACTAGCAAATCTGTGTCAGAAAGAAATGATGCCAGCTGCTGTAGACACAGCTTGGGCTCTTACAACTTGTTTAGTCTTTGAAGCACAGCCTTGACTGCTGCTTTGAGAAAAACTCCAAAAGAACCACTCATTAAACATAACATTTACATTAATATCTAGTTGTTTTCACAAGAAATTCTCTATCTGTATGCAGAAAATGCATTAAATCATCTAATTCTTATTCATCACACCACAACTGCTTCTTTTAAATGTACATCAAATCAACATCTGCACTAACTGTTTTATTTCTAAAACTGAAATAAAAAAAAATACCTGATACAGTCTTCAAATTCAAATGTAATAAACTATTTTTTCCAGCTAATAAAACAATAATATAACATATAAACTCTTGCATTTTTGTAGAACTAAACACTGTAATTTAGTCAATGTAATCAATTTTGGGGGGAGGGTGATTACACTTCAGCAAAGAAACTATTCATGCTCACACTGGAAAACACTCCAAAAGTCAGGCAAATATTTCTTCAGATAAATACATTTTGTACATAATCACAAAATACAAGGCTATTATAAGATGAGCCATTACAAGCATGAATATATGAGACAAAAATCCCTTAGCATGAATATTTTGACCACTACAAACATTTTACATTAGCTGTACACTGATTTTTTCCATCCTGACAAACTTGTTTTAATAGATTGCACAGTTCCCACCTCATTAACTTATCCACTGAAGTGAAATGAAGAAGAATTTAAAGGCCAGTAAACTTTGAAAATACAATTTACTGAATTTATTGCTGTTCTAAATAAAATGAAATTAAAGAACCACTCTGTTCCTTGCCTTGATTTCTATTCACCATGATACCATGCACATGGGCACAAGAAAAACTTTTCCTGTCAGAGATGTTGTCACATGAGGACACAAGTTTTCAACTTTTTCAGCCTTCATGGAAACAAATCTTCAGAACCAGGTACCATTGCTTTACTGTATAGTGTGTCCTAAGAAGCATATGCCGTAAATTTTTTTTCTGTGACCTTTTCAGTATTCTGTGTTTTGACTGACTGTCCATTCTAGTCGCAGGCTGCTGAGGTTACAAACAGAAGAGGATAGGATTGGCAAGCGAATCAAGTTATAGAATACTAAAAAGGTCAGAGTAGTACCCTTTGTATTACCCTTCAAAGAACAGATGAGGCAGGAAAAGTTACCTGTCTTGAGACAAAAATTATAACAAATTTAGTAAGCAAATTCAAGTTTATGTCAAAAAATTGTGCTATTATGTAATAACTGTAATATCTAATGCCCACTCATAGTATTGTTTTTATACATAGAGATGAAGTTTCTCAGAAGTTCTGTGGTTCTGTAATAGCTTAATTAATTTCAGAAATAAATATTAATAAAATGCTCCTAAAGGAAATTACAAAATAATGTGCAACAAACAAATGGTTTGCCTATATTCACAGCTTTTTCCAGCTATATTTTATATGCATTGCAGAAACATAAATATGTTTACATAAAATTTTGTTGGTTTTTTTTTGGAAAAAACATTTTTAGATTGCCAATGGTACTATTAAAAATTTCAAAATTCCTTATAAAACTTAAAATTTTCTAACACATTTGGAATTGATGCCTATCAGAGCATGTGATTAGTATCGGTTTGTGTCAATGGTTTACAGGTTGGTTCAGCCCGGTTCCATGATGATTGCGGTGAGGGAGCCACAGACCCATGTCCCAGGGAAGGGGAAGGG
>VXAB01007080.1:0-93043 GCA_013399175.1 Odontophorus gujanensis
CTTTGGCAGGGGGTTGGACTCCTGTGCCACAGAGCCTGTCCTGGGCTGGGTGTTACTTGGCTCTTAGGGAGGAAAATAAACATCCTCCTCCAATTATTTTCCCTTAGGTAATTTTTATTGTTGTAACTCCTAAATTATCAGCATGCAACCACCTCCAGGCTGAAATCTTTGCAGCATCACCTACCACCTGATCTGGAGAAGCTCAGGCAGTGGGGCTGGGGCTCTGGGAGCTCTCGGGCAGTGGGGTTTTGCTCTCAGAAAAAAAAAAAAATATACATAATGATAATAACGATACCCAGTGAGGAAACCATTTGCTTCCGTGGGATAAAAAAAAAAAAAAGCCAACAAACCATACAAGCAGAAAACCACCGCCTGTGAGAGCTGTGACGGTCCCACGCTGTTACTGTAACACCCAGACTGAGATTGGCAGGAACTACATCAGCACTACGAGGTGTGGGATAATGAATGCAGCACCACAGCCATCATATGGCACAGTGCATCTCAGGGAGCACGAGCAGCTGCCATGTCAACTTCTTGCTCTATAGAACACTCCTTTTGTTGTGGTTTTTTTTTCCCCAAATACTGGTGTTTTCGGTGCGTGCTGGTGGGTGCTGGGGGTCCTGGTGGGCTGCCACCTGTCCTGATGCATGCAGCACGTGTGGGGTCAGGGTGTAGCCTGAGTGGTGCCACTTTGAGGTGGGTGTGAGTCACAGATGTGGCTTGGGATGGTCCTGGGGTGTCATACCACGTGCTGCCCTTGGGTGTTGTTTATTTTTTCCCCTTTTTTTCATGTGTCCAAGGATGGGAAGGACTGGTGTGGATGGGGGAGGCCCAAGGGCACGGCCAGAAGTGACTCACAGCATTGCTCCTCTGCTGGCACTGTCATCACTGCTGAGAGATTCTGGCTTTGGTTACCCAGGCAACTTCTGCTGGGTTTTCCAGAGCCTCCGTCTGAAAACTCCTTGGAGATGAGAAGTGCCTTTAGTCACAGGTGTGCATGTGTGTGTTTCACCCTCCAGGTCAGCGTGGAGATGCTGGCATCCCTGTGTTTCAGTGACTAATCTGCACACAGCCCCAGCCCATGGGTGTCCCCACAGCGTGGCCTTCCCTCGAAGGGAACGGCCGTGCTCTGCATCCTGCACCGAGCGGCGGCCCCAGGTGACTGGAAACCTTCCTCCCCTGTACAGTGTGAGGCATCCCATCCGCTTCCTTCCTGTGGTTACCTCACCAGAGTGACTGAGCTTTACTGAAAAACTCACCGCCAAGCTGACACGGCCTTTTTCCCCAGGCAGGGGCAGGTGCTGTGCTCCCCGGGCTCCTACCTGGAGCTGCTGTGTCAGGTGCTGTGTGCCCAGGGCATGTGAAAGGGGTGAAACTGAGAGATGGACATGGGCTGGTGATAGTGTGGGGTGGAAGTGGTATCTTCAGTTTGAGCTGGGGTCGAGGCCTTGTCTGGTTGGGGAAAAAATGTGAAGCCATTGAGTTGTTGAGAGTTGAAAAGACCTGCAGGATCAGTGGGTCCAATCCCACCCCATCTTCACTGTGCCCACTGACCGTGTCCCTCTGTGCTGCCCATGGACTGCACGGGGTCAGAGTTTCTCTGCCCTAACCCAACAGCAAAGGGATGGCTGGCAGGAGGTTTGTTCCAGTGCATATTCCATCAGAAATTTGCATTTAAATGAGAGGCCCGTGGATCTTCTTGCTTTTCTGGTTGTTAATGCATGCACTGAGTCCTTGGTGGTCCTCCCCGCATGCACCCATTCCCCGTTGCCTCCATACACAGCCACATTAACAGCTTGGAAGAACAGAGAGGAGAATTTGTTTGGCACAAAGTCTTTATTAGCAAAAATAAAATCTTTCTTTCCACGTGAACTCATGGAGCATCTCACACGGTGACAGCAGCTGGAGCTGTGCTTAACTCCAGGGAGGATCTGAGCACGTGGCTCCAGCAGTGCCCTGAGCCAATGGCACTGCACTGGGAATCCTTCCCATGGGGACATCCTTCCATCTCCATACACACAAAAACAGAATAAATCATGTATAAATAGTCACTTTTCTGCAGTAGTTTACAAAGTACAGGAAAGCAAACGCTGAACTGATTGTGTTTCATTGTCCTGGTGCCATAATACTTCTAAATATTAGAAGCAAATGCGAAAGACACTGGGACGTTCCTCCATCTCCTCTTGCAAGTTAGAAATGAAACCAACTATTACCAGTGCAACGTGCAGCTTTATGGATTTGAATGCAAATTACCCAACCCACCTTAAAATGGTGGTTCATTAAATATCCTCTAACTTCTAAAAAGAGAAAAAAAAAAATACAAAACAACGAATACTGAGTGAAACTCAACCGAAGACTGAAAACTACCTGAGTTAATTCTTGAAAGTGCGGAGTGCCCGACCCAGCAGCTCTGGAAGCCAGGTGATGGCAACACTTACATCGAGTTCTATTAGAACCAACTGCTTAATTCTGATCACTGATTCTCTTTAACCTGGAGCAGCATGCAGCTGGGGGCAAGAGCCAGGTTTAACTGAGCTATTGCTGAGGCAGAGTGGCATGTTGCTTGCTGGAGGGCAGCTCCTCTCCTCCATGTGGTTTTCCAAGCAAAGCAGTTGAAAACCAACCTGCTTGCAGTTACTTGTGAGGTCACTTTGCTCAGCACAAGGCTGGGTGATAATTCTGGACATTTCAGTGCCCCATTGCGACTGTAACACCAGAGATGGGGACGTGGTTATGCAAAGGAATATTTGATTGCATAAATGGATCATAGCTGCAAAGAAGAGGAGCAGAGGGCTCGTCTGCTGGTTGCAATTGGGCTCTGCTGAGCCCAGAGCTGGGTTTGCTCCTGCCCAATGCTCAGAGCAGTTGCACTCAGGGTGAACTCAGCTCACTGCCCGAGGGATGGGTGCTCTGAAGCAATGAAAACAACAGAGCTGTCACAAACGGTACAAAGCACTGAACAATAAATAGTTCACAAACTAACAATAAAATACTGTAAACATAGACACTGAGGTATTACGGGAGGGGATAAAAATAATAAATATTAAATTCATTTGGAAGGAAGGAGGGGAAAAAATAAACAAAACGCTTTTAAATAGAATGCTGAACGTTGAGCTGTGAGCCCCAGCACAACGCAGTGCGCCCCGTGACGCCGTGGGGTTGGGCTGAGAGCAGCCGTGCGCGCTCACTTCCTCCTCCTCATCAGCAGGTACTCCTCGATGTAGTTGATGAAGATGTCAAACTCCCCCATGGCTTTGTAGATCCCGCTCTCATCCATCTGCAGGTGAAAGTCAGCCTGTGATTCACCGCCCGCACGGCTGCACGTGCCGTGCACAGTCCCCAGAAGTGCTCTCCTTCCACCGAAACCTCCGCTCTCTCCCCACCCACTGATGGAAGGCAGCGGCTGCACTGAGCCACGCTGCTCTGCGCTGGCACGGCGTCAGCACCCTCCTGCTGCAAGCCAACAGCAACGCCCACCCACCCCGCCGGCACCCACCTTCTCGAACGTCTCCTTGATCTGCTTGATGGCTTTGCTCCTCTTCTCGCAGGTGAAGAAGCGGTGCTGTGGAGGCGAGAGGCAGCGGGTTAACTCAGAGCTGTTCCTTTCTGCTGCTCCTGGGGTGACTCAGCTCGTGCTGGGTGCTGGGGGTCACAGCTGCTCCAGCAGCCACAGCACTGCCGTGATGCNAAACAGTGCTCTGAGCATCCCCCCTATGGCTCTGATTATCAGGTGGAGAGAAGGGAGAGGAGAAATCCCACCCCAATGGGGTTTTGCTTGCTCCGATTGCTCTGCTCCCCATCTCCCTGCCCCGTGGTGATCCAGGGACCAGCTCTGCAGCACAGAGCCCACTCACACAGCGTCGCATCGTCGCCTTCAGGCCCAGCAGCATGTTGCCCAGTTCGACCATGCTCTGCTGGTGGCTGGTGCTGGTCCTCATGGCACGGGGCAGGACCTCATCCGTGTAGAAGCGCAGCATTTCTGACACTGACTGGCAGCCAAAGGTCCCCTGGAGAGAGGAAGGGGGCACGTTGGTGGCACTGCTTTTGCAATCTGAACCACAGAAGTGGTGCTCTGAGGCTGGGGATGAGCGTGTATCAGCCCTGCTGCGGGCACCTTGCTGGAAGAAGGGTCCATGGACCACATAGAACATTAGGAAACATCCCAGATTAGGATCATTTTCCTTTGTGGAAAGGATGGAGGACAGCAGACTTGCATTGGAGTAGTAATCCTTACCTTAAATTCATCCAGCAGTTCGGAGCTGAGCAGTTGGATGTTAAGTTCATCGTCTCTGGATTGCTGTAGGAGAATGCAATAGATGATGATCTTTATGCAGGCAGTGCTGTTTCCCTCTTTGCCTCACTCAAGGACTGCTTTGCTTGCTTGCATTTATGCTTTAACCCCACTGCTGGCATCCCTGCATGTCCCCATCTCCAGGGGCTCCTCTGTGCCTCCAGCTCTGGGGCCAGGGCTGAGCTGACACTGCCCAGAGCATCACCCCATGGCACCCAAGTGCTCCACAGTTTTTCTGAGAGGTAAGCAAGTTTCACTCCTAATATTAATTGACAGATTTGCAGCAAGCTTTAAGTCTGAAATCCCACAGATCACATACATTTGATTAATTAATAGAAGCCATCCCACTAGGCTGGGGTTTAATCTGGAGAGTTATGTTGCTCTACTGCTAAAGCACACTGGCATTAGCTGAAGGGGGAACCCTGGGGCTGAGCAGCCATCCCTGCAGCCCTGCTGCAGCAGCAGGTGCTCGGGCACTCTCTGCAGTCCTCAGGCTCCGTATGCAAAGCACTGAGCTTTGTCATAAAGCCATCACTCAGGCTTCTGTGGCTCTGTCAAGGGAAAGTCTGTAGCAAAAGTTTTCAGCCAGCACTGGCTTCAGTGGGGCCGGACCTCATTGCCCTGAAGAATTTAATCCCTTGCTGCAAAGCCAGTGCATAATTTGCTCTGCAACTTTTAGGGGGAAGTCTGCACAATGAGGCTTGCATTATGAAATCTCTTGAGTTCATTATAACTAAAACCGGGAAGAAAAGCCATTCATGTTATCTCTCAGCAAGCAGTGAAACCGAATGGCAGCCCAAAGCACAGCACACAGCCAAACTGCTCCTGCCTGGAGGAACCCACTGCCCCCTCACCCAAATCACTGAGCTCTGCAAAAGAACCCAATGCAACAAAAGGAGAAGGAGAGCCTGGCGGGTGCCATACTTACAAAATAGTCCTTAATTTCTTCAAACTTGACCCTCAGCTCCCGGATCCGGGCGGGCAGCAGCTCAGAGAAGTGCAGGCAGCCAGGCTCTGAGCAGTGGGCAGGCAGGGAGCAGGCAGCCAGCAGCAGCAGCAGGGCCTGGCAGCAGGTCTGCATCCTGAGGTCAGCTCCTTCCTCCTGCTGCTGCCCTCGGTTGGGTGCCACGAGAGGGCAAAGCACAGCTCTGCAGCCTTCACCTTGATGGAGCCCCTCATTTATACTCTCAAAGCATCTCAGTTTCCTTTCCCCGCTTCCTGGCGAGCAATATTAAGGGTATAAGTCACTCACTCATTAAACCCAAATGTCACTTGGGTTTCCCGTCAACTTTGGGTTTCCTGTTCTCTTGACCCCCCTCCCCTCCTCACTACCCATCAAATCTTTTGTGCTTAGACTCTGCATTTTTTTCTATTGCTTGCTTCTTGTAAATTTAAATGAGGAGTCAGATATCAAGCGAAGAAGGAAAGGTGCTGTGTGAGCTTACATCTGCATTTCACAACCACTTTTTATTTTTAGAGAAATGCTCTACTCCTGGGGGAAAAAAGTGTTTCTATTTTCAAGCCTCTCTACAAGCTGACACCTATGCTCCCAGCACTGAGCATCACTCAGCAGCACTGCTTTTAGTGAACCCGTCCAGGTGCTCCTCTCTCCAACACTGCTCTTAACAAACCTCCAACACCATCAGCTCCTTTAGCACTGTGATGCAGATATGCAACCCTCCATGTCTTTCTTTTTCCCTTTAAACGGAGCTGAAGCAAAGTTAGCATGAACGCTCACAGGCTCCAGCCCTCAGCTGGTGTTTTACCCAGGCTTTAACACAGCCAACCCTGTGCACAGCACACTGAGATGCAATGAGGACTTGGGCTCCCAGTGTCAGTTCTGCATGCTTCCCTGCTAGTAGTGAGAGCAACTATCACTTTCTTAAAGTGTTTCCTAGCAGCACGTGCTGAGTTTTATTGCATTGTGTCACAGGACCTGCTGTTTGTACATGGATGTGCGCTGCTCACGTGTCCAAGCTGGACACAAACATTTTCTTTTCTGGTTCTTGGTTGCTATTTCGTTTCCAAGAAATGGACAGCAGCCCCGGCTGAGCCCCCCAGCACCAGCTCCATGAACTGGGTGTGCCCTGCTTGCCTGGACTCCTTGTCCCCACTGATAAAGTCACCATTTCAGTGCTGAATATAACTCCACTGACGTCTCTTTCTTCCGTTTTCCTTTCCTTCACACTCCCTTTCTATGTAGTTTTATACTTGCTTCCTTTCAGTGATAAGTCTGTTATCCAAGAAAGAGAAAGCGGAGATGAAGTCGGCCTTTCCTGGGGCTTCTTTGAAGGTTTTTCCCCTATTTGGAAGTGGCATTCCCATCAGGCTGCCTCCAGTTCATTGCCTGGAACAAATCACTTCAATTCTCATTTCTTTCACCGCCCTGAGCCTCTTTCAGTGTGAATTTGCAGACCTCTGTGAAGCAACTTGTTACAGCTGATGCTGGAAAAATGCAGAGTGTTCTTTATCACCATACATTATAATTTCATTTAGAAAACAAAGAGAGGAAAGTTTTGTGTTAGAGCACGTGTGAGTAAGAGCAGATGAATTGTCTATTTGTAGCCAGGTGGGGTAACTTCACTAAACACAGCAGCAGTGGGGGGTTTTGTCAGGTTTGTTATCCTTCTGTTGGTGTTGCATCTTTTCCAAGGGCCAAGAGGGGGAGTTTTCCCAGTGAATCACTGCAGGGACACAGCACTTCAATCTGAATCACAGTGTGTGTCATGGGGACCCTGCCCCGCTTTTCTTCCCCTGTTTGTGTGCCTCAGTGTGGTTTCTTCCCTTGACCACCAGCGCTGAGGTTGGGAGGCCATGAGGAAGGAGAAGGACAGCAGCTGACTCGGACCAAAATGCGTAGTGTTCAACGTAACCCGTTTCACTGGCACTGTCCCACAGCTCTGTGCTTTCCCCCCACAGTGTGAGATCTGACTTTGGATTAACTCCGAGCTGCCTCAGGTCGGTAGAGCTGTGTGAGCGGGACCTGGTGGCTGCTGAGTTCCATGGGGACACCAAAACTCTCCTGCTGGGGTCCTGCAGCACCTGGAGCTCACCCTGTGCGGGTGCAACTGGAGTCAAACAGTGACCTCAACCCCCAGGGTTGTTGCAATTTGGGAACTCTCCTTGCAAACCATGCCCTGCTCTGCAGGGTTGCTCAGCACAGATCTGAGCGCCGTGCTCATGGCTCAGCGTTGGCATCTCACAACCCCTCCAATCTCCGGCACTGACCCTGGGCTCTGGCCATGGTGCTGACTGAGGGGTCCCTGCCTGGGGTCGTGCCACACTTTCCTTCCTGCCCAGGAGCTGAGCTCTTGTTTCCAAACTTCCCTTCTTCTCAGCAATCGTTGCTCTCCGTGAAGTCATCTCAGTTCGATGCTCGGACCGTTCGGAGCAGCGCTTCGTGCAGTTCCCTCCTCTCTGTTTTGGAACCTGCTTTGTTTTTCGGCTGCGCACAGTGTAAGCCAGATGCGTCCATTCCACAAAGGAAACTGCCCTGCGCACGCACGATGCTCGCTGTGTTTACCTGCGTTTCCTTCTCCATGGCAGAGATTTTGACGGTGCAGTTTCGCTCTGACTCACCACTGCTTACTGCTGTGGAAACGCGTTGACTCTGCAGTACTACGAAGCAGTTGCATGAATGAATAAAGCACCTTTCCTAAAGAGTGTCCAAGGACGTGGGTGTATTTCTAAACCTTTAGGAAACAGCTTTCATGATTGCCAAGAAGGTCGTTTCAGGAAGGAAACGTATTACTCAAAAGCCTTTTGCACACTTTGGTGCTGGCAGCATCCATGGGTGCAACTTTTCCCCTTTTTTTTTCCCCTCTGGGTCTCAGGCACTGCCTTTGGACAAGGGAACATGGTGTATTTTACGCACTGTTATCGATACAGCTGGAGGAATTGCCTACATTTCCAGACTGCGTAACAGCCACGGTCCTTCCTTTTCTTCCCTTTCCCCAAATTCCCCATTTCTGATCCGTCCCTATTTGCTGTCAGTGACACCAGGGAAGTGGAGACTTTGCTCCCCTTCATTCACCCGCTATGAAACGCCCGTTTGCTCTCTCGGCAGCACCCTCTCTGATGACTAACAGTTCCTGACGCACGAAACACATTGCTTTTCTTTCATGATCTTTTGCTGTCAAGGCACCAAATCAGACTTTTCACTTCTGGAAACCTGCTTTCTAGCACTTGTCGGAATTTTCAGCTTGACTCATCCCAACCTCAACAGGTAAATCCCAAATTACTCTTTGGAAATTTAACCCATGTCATTAATTGTATTGTCATGTAATGCCTAAGAGTCCCGGAACAGGTTACTAATCATGAGTAGACACATCGTTGACCTCTAACATGACTTCTACTATGACACTGTCTTACATAAGAATTTCTTAGCAGGTCCAGAACTTCCATCTGAACTAAATCAAGCTGGAATCCTAACCTAGAAACATCAGACAACGGTGGTTCCTCTGGTCTGTAAATTCAATGCTTTGGTGATTAATTAATCCAGGAAACACTGACACTTCTAAAAATTCATACATAGAAATTCCAAGATTCAAAGCTTGTAATGTTTTTTTTTTTCCAATTAGATGAAGGAATGAGCTCTCTCTTGAGTCATAGAATGGAGTGGATTTTTCTAGGTAGAGACTAAATAGAATTTCTAAGTGGAGTTTCTGAAGTCGTAAGGAATGGTGCTGTGCATTGTTTAATGCCGTGTGCTGTTTGACCAGCAGCAGCTCAGCACCAAACAACCCTTTGCCCATTGGGATGGGGGAGAGAATTGGAAAAAAAATAAAGAAGCAGAAGTAGAGATGAAGTAGAAGTTGAAAACTATTTTCTAAGGTAGAAAAGAAAGAAATAGCAGCAGTGATGATAGTAATATACACACACAGAACAAGCAATGCAGAACACAATTGCTCACCACCTGCTAACTGATGCCCAACCAGTCCCTGAGCAGCAGCTCCCACAAAGCCAGCTCTCCTCCATTTTATAGCTATCAGCATGGTGTCGTATGACATGGCACACACTTTTGTCCAGGTCAGTCATCTTCCTCCCCCCCCAACCCCCCCAGCTCCTTGTGCACTCCATCTCCTTTCCTGCAGGAGAGTGTGAGAAGCTGAAAACTGAAACACCCTTGACTCTGCAGCACTGCTCAACAATGTCTGAAGCATTGGTGTGTTACCAAAACTGTTTTTCTCCTGAAGCTGTAACGCAGCATCGTTTTGGACACTGTGAAGGAAATCAGCTCTGCCAACAGCTGTAGGCCCAGCACATCACGGTGAGCTGCAGCTGCTGCACCTTGGTGGTGCCGTGTTCCCAGCCCTGCTCTCCCTGCTGCTGGGCATGAGGCTGTGGTTTTTTTGGCTCGTTGCATGCTGCAGAGCAGTTGAGAAATCCTGGGTTTTCTCTTCCAGCCTGTAGCACTCAGAGCAACATGTGCCAGAGGTGATGCAGAGTGGGCATGTGTTGTGCCCGTCACCCCACAGCCCCTGGGATTCCCCCCCGTGCCATTGTCACCTGCCCCAAATGACAGCAGGATGGAGTGGGTGGGACTGCCCATCTAGCACTGCTGTGAACTGAGCTCAGGGTTTGGCAACACGGTATCCCTTGCCTTGGACAGAAACGTGGTGGCCATGCCAGGCTGAATTACAGTTGATATTTCCAAGGTAAAGCCAAGGTACAGCTTCATGATGCAGATTCCCAGCACAACCACCCCAAATTCACTGCTGCCACTGCTGCTCCTTCAGAACACAATGCAGCAAAATAGAATTGCCCAAGTTTTTCCTCCTCTTTTAAGCTGATGGTATGTATTTATCAGCCACTTCTTAGTTCCTCCAAACTGGGATACACACAGTGGCCATGGAGCTCAGCACGGGGCTGCACTTCACTTCTGTGCCACTTCCAGGAGGAGGGAAATAATCAGCATTTGACCTCCTGTGTGTAAGTAAGCAGAGATTTCTGATTAAAAAAAAAGAAATATGAAATCTATTTGAAGTCCACACGAATTTTAACATTCTCATGAAGCCTAAGGTACCTCCTGCTGGGTGCTTAGTGCACAAAGAGGCAAAAGAAAAGTGAATTTGGGTGCTGAGATCAGCAAGAGGAGGACTGAGGCTGCGCCGCTTTGGACGTGTCCCTTTGGACGTCTGTAAGTAGGAAGTGGGAGATGAGTCTGAATGGTGGAAACTCCACCATGCTGAAATTAATGCTTAAAAAAAGAAGAGGAGTGGGGGGGTGTGGGGAGAAAAGAAGAAGAAAACAAATTGGAAGCGAACTTCCCCTGCTGTCTGCTGCCTGCTCGGGTCAGAGGAGTGTGGCCATCCATTGCCCTTTCCTCCTGCACGGCCACATGTTTCAGAAACTGTGAGGTCAGGGAAGGGCTTTTGTTGGCCACTTTGTGCATGGCAAAAATATGCACCGATGGATGGAATTGCCTTTTCCAAGGGATTCATATGGAGACACACACAGTGGGGGTATAGAAGCCCTGCGTCCTGCTGGGCTGTGTAGTGTGAGTGAGCTCGAAACCTCAGGGCTGTGAAATCTTCACCCTGAGCTGTGCCCGGGGCAGTATTAACCCCAAACTGAAACCTGCATGTGAGCGCTGGCTGATGCACAGCTCATGCACTGAAACACGTTTTGGTTTTGGTGAAAGGTAAGTTGGGATGTGAGTGTTGCCTGGCCATTGGGTGATTCATTTCTTCCCCAGTTAATTGAAAAAATCAAGCTGATAGCTGTCAGTTTCTCCTCCATTAGGCATCATTCGGTGCCTGCGCTGTCAGCATGTTTCTCAGACCCAGGCAAACTGTGGCTCTGTGCTCAAATTTGGGGCTGAGTGCAGATTTCTGAAAGGCTGCAGCTGGTGACTTCTCCCTCCTCACCTGGAGGTCACTGCTCAGGTCTAGAGCTGTGCCATGCAGAGCTTTGTCTGCCTGTAGCCTGCAGGGAGTGGGGGGTGGACTGGGGGAAGCAGCCCCTCTGGGTACCAGTTAACCCCTGGCTGCACCCAGTGCATGTCAGAGTATTTCCAGGCTGGACTGGGTTCTGAGCAACCTGGTCTAACTGTGGACATCCCTGTTCATTGCAGGGGAGTGGGACTGCACGACCTTTCAAGTCCCTTCCACCTCTAAGGATTCTATGATTCTACATGGCCTTCTATTGCTTATGGAAGGTGTGAGCTCCATGTGGTCCAGGAAGTGATGCCACATTATGGGTCTGCTCATTTGAACTGTCAAAATGAAGAACCTTTCTTTGGTTGTGGCTGTGCTTTCTTTTCACTGCCTTCATCCTCCACCCCCATGCATTGCAGAGCACTCACAGACCTGGGCACAGCCCCACTCCTCCAACGCTTCCTCCATGGACACCCCTACATGTGGAAGACCACAATAGATGGTAACAAAAAAAAAATGCAAATCCTGATTGCAGCTCTGATCATAAGAGAGGAAAAAGCCTATTACATCCCAATTCTGCAGGGAAGATGTGCAGGGGGATTCGTGTGGGTTTTGAAAGTAGAAGTCAGTGTGCTTCAATTGCTTTTTAAGCACAGCTCTCCTCCCCCCAAGGAATGCAGTACAGTACAGTTTCATTTCCTCATGAGGGGCTGTGCCCATTGTGGCTCAGTGTCGCTGCGCTCCTCTTTTCTTCATTGGTGTCACCATTTGTTAGAGCAGCCCAGTCACTAATATGTCAGACACCCACATCAAAAGGCTCCTGAAACCTCCTGGAAACTGAGAAGCCTCATTGATTAGGGCTGGGTTTAATCTCATTTGCTGGTTTGAGTCTCTGATATTATAGACGTGTGTGTGCTTGAGGATGGGTGGGCAGCTCAGCGTGGGCTTCGCATCATGCATCAGTGGGAACTTTCCTTCATGTTCAGCAGCAAGGATGTTTTTCTCAGGCTCTCTAACCTCAATTTTTGCTGCAATGTTCCTTGACACGATGATGAGGAAAAGGGAAAAAGCGATCCATCAAAACTCACTGCAAAATCACGCTGAAACCATCACGAGAGCACTGTGTGCTCGAGCAGGGACTGCAAGACCTTCTGGAAACCTCCCAGGCTGCTGTGGGGTTGGGAAGGGAGCTCTCTGAGAGCAATTTGGTTCCCCATCCGACTCCTGAAGTTGGTAGGAATGAGTTCCCTGCCTCATGCACACTTGGTGCACCTGCCTGGCTCACGCGGTTAAGATCTGCCATGTGCATTTCCCTTTGAGGAAGATGGAACCTATGACAACCAAAACACGAGTTCATGCTTTATCAGAGCTGGGTTAGCACGTATGTAACCCCCACCACCCCCTACCCTCCTACTCTGGTGACTAAATTAATGGTTTTCTGCAGAACAGCTACGCCAAATCTTTTGCACAAAATCCTTCCACGAAGACGAATCTCAGAGGAAAAAAATTAAAAGTCTCTATCTCTCTCTTTTTTTTTTTTCTTTTTCTTTTTTTTTTTTTTTACATTTATTTTTAACCTCTTTAGGTAAAATCCTGGCTTGGTGGCAGCACTGCCAGCAGTGAGTCATGTGTGTGACATCACACCGGCACTGTGAAGGCGGTGGCAGAGGCAGCAGCACTTTCTGTGACGATGGGGACCTCCAGCGTGGACAACGGGACATCGGAGCAGAGGATGGGACATGCAGGGCTGGGCTATTGCTACCCTACATTGCTGAAAGAGCTGCAGAGGGACGGTGGGGGGTGTCCCCTCAAGGGATGCTCTGCAGCAAGGTGGTGACACACCTCAGGGACAAAACCCCCGTGGAAGTGTTGATGGTGGGGCACGAGGTGCTCTGTTTGCACGTGTGATGAGCAGTGACATCCCTGGGCTGTGTGTTGCTGTCCCAGCCAACCCAGGCTCTTCCAGGCACACACTCTGCTGAAGATAAACTTAAGAAAAGAAACATGCCTGGCAAGATGAAACACCTACGGGACATTTCAATGAGAAGCTTTAGGACAGCAGCTTTGGGTGGAGGAAGATTAAAGTTTTGGGGCATTTTTCTCACGTCTCAAGCCCCGATGTGGCCCCTTGCAAGGCCACAGCACTGATGACAATCTGGACATCAGCGTGGCTCTGGTTCCCCGGGCTTGGGGCATCACTGATGCTCCGGGTGAAGCTGAGCCTGGGAGGCAGAGAGCAGCCTGAATTTCAGAATTATTTGAGTGGTTTTGGTTAGAAACGTGACTGAGAAGAGGGCACACAGTGTACCACACCTATCAGCCAATTACTCTGTGCAGAACTCTCTCTGAGTCATTTGACGAGTTTACCGAGAAAAACAATTTTCTACTTTTGTCAGCAGCTGTGGCTGAGCGGGCGGGTGAGGCTGCTCTGATAGCAGCTCCCTGGTTTCTGTCGATAATGGATTGTACTAATTAAGAGAGAGGAGAGCAGCCTGATTTTCAGGGCTTGGATAGAGCACATTTTGATGTGAGCTGCAGCTAACAGAGCACGCGGTGCTGAGGCACTGTCCTCAGGACAACCCCTGGGTTTGGAGTCCCCATTAGTTCCAAAGGGGCTCGAGATGGGCACATTTACCCTGCGTGGCAGAGCTGGTCTGTGTGGATGTTCTGAAGCACAGCATGAATTGCTTCCAGAGCTCAGATACTGTCACAGCTCTCCACTATTACATCTGGATTTTACTTTTGTTAAAATGAGTGCTGGCATCTCTGTCATTCATGTCGTCTCGTTCTGAGGATCTGTGTACAAACCATTATCAGCTTCAGATCTAATATGGTGGAGTACCTAAAACTGCTGTGAAATGAGTAATGCTACTGAATGACAAACCAAGGATGGTCTGCAAAGCATTATCAGCTCTTATAGGATGAAACTACATTGAGATGTGCTATTGAAACGTGCATTATCACTCTGAAATCCTTTACTGGAAATCTAGACTTAACACATGTGTGCGGTCAGTCATTGGCAGAGCAGCTCCTATTTGGGTCAGAGTATCTTGGCAGAGGTTTTTTGTTTCTGGTTGGTTGGTTGGTTGGCTTTTAGGATGAAATAAAAGCTCCTGGATCTCTGAATGACTGTGGTGTTGGGTCAGCAGGGGCTGCTCAAAGTGCTGCTTGAAGACTGCTTTTCTCTCTTGGGTTGAGATCTGGAGAAGAGTTAGTGATGCACAGGGCTTGTGCTCTCACCTTGTAACCCCTGATCGTGGTGACAGTGGAGATGGCAAACCATGTGCTGCTGTGACATGTTATTTGGGTCCTAGCTGCTTTCTGGGCTGCGTGGAAGGACAGAACAGGGCAACATCCCCAGGGTGCAGCTGCTCATCAAAACCTGAGTGACACTGGAGGTGCCCCAGGCAACCAGTTCCCACTTCACCGTCTGATCTCAGCTGTTCCATCACACTGTGCTTCAAAAATCCCTATTTCATTTTTCCTCTTCCTTCCCAGACAGTATGAGCCATGGTTTGCTGGTTTATTGGGGATATCCTCCTGCTGCTACAGCTGGCACATGGACCAGAGCCTCTGCTATGTGTACTGCGAAGGGAAATCAGAGCATCACCCCCATCACCCATTGGCTTCCCACACGGGGCGTATTATGTATTGAGTTTCTCACCCACTGGTGCTTGGCTCTCTTGCCTCCTGGGCTCCAGTTACCAAAAAGGAAAAAGTTTGGTTACCAAAAGGGAAAAAGAGAAATCCCTTCTTCTCATCTACAATTTACATAATGAAGTAAGAGCTTGCTGCTCTTCCTTTGTTTCCCTGCTGGGCTGGGTGTGCACTGGGTGCCTGGGAAAGCTGCAGGCACGTTTGGGTGCTTGCATGCCTCTTCTTCCACTCTGAGCAAAGCTTCTGCTGCAATTTTACGAGCAGTAGCTGGGGATTCAGAGAGAAAGGTGCAGATTAAGGGGCATTTGCTGCTGAGGATTGCCCCAGTGCTTCGGCAAGGTGACATGCAACCCGAGGTGGGTGTGGAGCTGCCTTTGGCTGGTTTCCTTCCTAGGGGCAAGCGGAGCATGGTGGGTGCATTTGTGGCAATTTCATCTGTGTGCAATACAGTGATCAGTCTGGGCATAAAACCTATTTGCCTGCCCTGATGTGACGATGGATATACTCTCGAGATTGAGTTTCTTTGTCAATGAATTACTCACCCAGCAAAACCCGATGGCCCACAGGTGTTCACACCCCATCTGTGCATTGCAACAGCTGTGTGCCCAGCCATTGCTCTGCACCATGGTGGGGATGGAGGTGCCCCCAGGTCCATCAGTACGTCCCCGCTGGGTACAGGCAGCCTTAGGAGTTTATTTAACTACTCATTTGTTTGCAGGCTGAGTGTGGCTATGTCCAGAAGGAATGCACAACCAACTAACCAGCCTGGGCTGTGTGTAATGATAGCCTCCATCACCCGTGCTCTTGGAAACCAAGGGACTTCTCATGGCCCCAGGGTGTTGTCTCAAAACTTCTTATACTCAAGCATCAATGGCCCCCTAATACTGGGGACGTGCTTGTGAACATGAGCATCCACCCCTCCCAGGAGCAAGCCTGGGGGCAGGGTCCCCCTAAAACAAAGGACGAAGGTCCCACATGCTGGGACAGTGCTGGAGAAGGGGCCCAGCATATTTCCAACCCCAGCTGCAGGACCAGATGCCTCCCACCCAGGGACACCCCGATGGCTGGAGGTGCCACCCCAGCATGGTGCTTCCCCTCCCTCCCATCCTCCCAGCGCTCAGTGCCAGGATCTCCCGCCCCCAGATGCTAGGGAAACACCTGTGAGTGAAGGAGTTAGTCCCTATCACTTGCTAATTAATTCAGAGAATTGCAAAGGGAAATAGATGTTGGGAAAAGCAAGAAAAGTCCCAAAACTTAATCCATGAGCTGTTTCCTCCTGGTACCTGGATAAAAACACGTTCTTCGGAGCTGTTCGGGACAGACGTCGGCAGGACAGGTTGACCCACGCCAACGAAGCAGGTAAAGTGCTGGCTTTATCCTTCTGCCACGTGGCATTGGTATTTCTCTAGAATGAGTTTCTGTAAAGGTTTTATTTATGAATGTCAGCGCAAAAACAACCTACGTTTGAAGTCTCCCTGCAGCTCCACAGGGAAAGCGTTCTCCTTTGGGAGCAGCCTTTGGGGTCTGCTGCTTTTGGTCACACTTTTCAGCCTCGATGTTCCAGTAGGTCGTCAAATGCTTTATTTATCTGTACTTCCTTTATCTGTACTCAGCAGGTGCTCCAGGTATGCCAGGCTCCCGTGTGCTGCTCTGCCTCTGCTCCATGACTTGCTGCCTCACCCTGCTGCCGGCAACTGGGAACACAATCCTCCACTTGGGCCCCTGCAGGATTTCAATGAGCATGAGTGAGATCAGGACCAGCTTCACCGCCATCAAAGCCAACATTGTAAGTCTTGCTGTGGGCTCCTGGGGAGCAGCCTGTGTTCCTGAATCCCCAACACATCCCTCATTGAATCTCTCTCCATGCAGCAAGCCCGGGACCCCATCAGGTCACTAAGCATCCTGTCCCACCCGCACTCCCTGCACAGGGTCCAGGTGGGTGTTCTCACTGCTCTGCTCTGCCTCATTCCATCCTGCTAACTGCACTCAGGGCTTGGAGCTGCTGATATCTGTTATCAATATATCTCAAGCAGAGCTGGAAAAGGTTTATACACCACTGTCAGCTCCAGTAGTGGGTGGCAGAGAGGTTTTGTTCTCGTGTTGGGAAATGGTCTGTGCCAATTGGGTTTGAAGCACATGGGAAAAGTGGAATTTGTCACTTAAGTCTTCAGATAAATGCTGCATCATCCATAAAGTCTTCAACTTCTACGTGGACAAAGTCTTCAAGCACTGCCAGACCGAGAATTCCTACGTCAACCGAAAGATCAGCAGCATAGCCAACTCCTTCCTCAGCATCAAAAGGAAACTCGAGCAGTGTGTGAGTCTCATGTTGCTAAAGTTTAGTTTCAGCTGTTGGCATTTGGTATGCAAATAAACCCAAGCGTTTCATAAGTTACAAAACCTTTATTTAGAGGAAAGTTTTTACCAAGAATGGGAAGGAGCACGATGAGAAGGGTTCAAGCGTTCATTGAGAAATCGTCGTGTGCGCTCATTCACTGCCTTGGTAGCTCTGAAAAGCAGCACCTGCTGTGTCCCTGGGTCTGTTTGAGAGAACTGTTCCAAGTGGAGCCTGATTTTGGGGCCTTTGGCACAGTCAGCTTGGTTCTCTGTCTGTGTAATAGTTCTGAAAGCAATCACTCATCCTTAAAATGCTCGTGTTTAAGAAATGTATAGATGTTGTGCATGGTTTTGTGGGAATTATTGGTGGGAGGTGGATGGTTGGGCTGGGTGGTCTTGGAGGTCCGTTCCAACCTCAGTGATTCTGTGATGGGTTCTATGAAAACAAAACCCTCCAGCTTAATGAATTCAATTTTGTTTTCCCAGCACGACCAAAATAAGTGCTTGTGTGGACAGGAACCCACCGAGAGGTTTAAGCAGATACTTGTGAACTATGAAGGGGTAAGCTGATGATTAAGCCTCGTAATTAACACAGCTATTCATTAATGCCTCGTTACACTTGGTAGTACCACCATCTTTGCTCACAACCCTCTCCTTTATATCCCTTTCAGTTGAATGTTACATCTGCAGCCATGAAATCCCTGGGCGAGCTGGACATCCTGCTGGACTGGATGGAGAAATCCCCATAGAGAGGAACCGTGTGCTAACAGAGCTGCTGGGAGGCTACACACCCTGGGAATGCTCTGTCCCAGAGCAATTTGTCACTGACTGCAGCTGATGTTTGATCAAACACTGAGTGTTCTGCCATGGGAATGGGCACATGCACCCACGGGGTCTTGTATTTAGATGGCAACGCAGAGTCCTCTTGAAGCAACAGAGCATTCACATCTCTGACTTCTATTGAAAGACACTTTCCAAGGGGAGAGTTTTAAAGAGCTCTCTTGCTAGCAGGCATAAGCTATAATAACTTAATAAAAGTGTTGTTTAAATAAGAAACTCTTTGCTTAAGGGCTGTATGTTCATGAGTACTGAGAGCCAGGCAGGGACTACTCCCACAGGACTGATGCTACGGATCTGCATTTGCAGCTCTGGGCTCAGCTCCTGCTGAAAGGAGGTGATGGGTGATAAACACTTGCAGGAATAGGTCCTTGCAGGTACTACAAGCCAAGGAAATCTGTGTTTCCTTTTCAGATGACATTTTCTGCAGTATCAGTAAGTGTTCTATAGAAGATATGTGGTTGCTGAATAGAAGAAACTTCTGGTGTGCATTTACTGACACTCAGCAGGAGGCTTTGTGGAAGGCTGATGCACTTACTGTAAACAAACCCAGCCTGAAACTGTGCTGAGTTTGTGCTGAATTCTGTCAGAATTCAGAGGAATTGTACCTCAAGCTGGTGAAACTCAGCTCACCATGGTGCCCTGTCAGAGCAGGTACAGCCCATGCAGCGATGTGATCAGATGCACCACATAACCTATGGCCATGACTCTAATGTCAAGTGACTTCTGTTTTTCAGGGAAAAACCAAACCAACGCCAACAAACTCATAGGTGATGTTGGGTTATTTTCATTTGTAAGAGCAGTCAGGAAGCAGGAGGTGTCCAACTTTGCTTTCCAACACGAGTGGATGTGTTGGTGCAGTGGAGACAAAGTGCAAGACCTCCTCCTGCAGTGGTGGGGCTGCAGTGGGAGGAGGAGCATCCTGCAGTGAACCCCCCCACCCCAGTGCTGGCAACTCCAAAATGGAAACAGGAGCGGTGTGAAACCAGCCCTGTTTGTCCATGGGATCACTTCCACTGAGCACGACGTGTAGCTCATGCCCATCCCCACCTCTTTTGTGCTCTTCTGGCCTCGAATGGCTGTGCACACAGTGATCGCTCACTGTTCTTGCTCAAATATTTGCTTATGCCAAAAAGGAAATGCTTTCAGGGTTTCCTTCACTTCGCTTTCTCACGAAGAGCGTTTTGAAGTGTGACTTCCATGCTCCTATCCATGCACTCTGCTCCCGCAGAGGAAAGGCCACCCTGGGGCAGGTGGAGGAGGAAGCTGCTTTGCAAAGGGAGAGAGAAAGGGGTTTTCTCCTCCTGGAGATTTCCAAATCGCAGCGTTCTCCTGCAGCTGTAATGCTGCTCAGCCCCTGGGGACGCGTTTCTTGTTGCACCAGAATCGTTTATTCACTTCCAGCAAGCACAGGCCCGTCCTGCTCCTGCTGCTCCTGGGGGGGATGCAGTAATGCTCCTTATTCTTTATATTTCACCGCTCACTGTCAGGGATGCACATAACCCACGCAGAATCAGGGAACCTGAACAGGAGGTCAGTGCTGTTTCTGTCGGTCCCCTCCATCCCTCTCTGCCCTGGGGACGTGCAAAGCCATTTGTGTTCAGGGCAAATCTCTGCTCCTTTGTCACATCTCCACCCTCGCTGCTCCTCTGCACCAGGACCTGGCTTACAGGCAGCAGTGTGCACAAGTAAATTGCTTTTCTCTGTTGAATAACCCACTCTCGAGGATAAGACCAGGAGACAACACTGTTTTAATTACAGCCATCATTGCTTCTACCTGGACAAACATGGAACCAAACAGGCAGACTGACAGCTGGTGCCTATTGCCTAATCACTTAAGTAGGTTGTCATATTAATTAATGTCACTCCGTGCTTTCCCCCACGTCCTACCACAGACTGAGAGCCCTCCTGGTCTGCTGAAAGCTGCTTGTATCTTTATTGGTCATTAGCACCTCCAGGTACTCCTGGTCTGTAGGTGCTGCCCTATGACCAGGAGAGCAGAGGGGAATCAAAAGCAAAAGGCATTGTCCTAAAGGGATTTCAAGGGGAAAAACAAACAATCAATCAAAGATTTAAAAAAATATATCTTCTGGTCTTTGGATGCGTTGCAGAGGCTCTGGCTGCACTGTGGCTGTTGGGGCTCAGTGATTCTGGCTGAACCACTGCACCAAGCTGAATTTAAAGACACAAAATCAAGTGATAGCAAATGGGGGCAGCAGCAAGCAGCACAGCGGGCTGAGCTCCAGCAGGGAGCCTCATAGCAGAGCCACCCCCAGCTGTGTGTCCCCATCCCTCACACTCAGACTGAGCCACCCCAAAGAGGGGGGGCTGCAGTTGGGGCTGTGTTGTCCCCCATGGGGTTCTGGGTGGTGGTGCTGGAGGTGAGGAGCGAGGCGGAGTAGGTGAGGTCAGCATCCTCCTTGGAGCCCTGCAGGAGGGAGGACACGGTGAGGGGTGGTGGGGAAAGGGTGCATGCAGAAAGCATTGCTCATCCTTTGCACAAAAATTGCCTGAGCAACTCGCAACTACAGCTAAACTGCAGCTGGGGGGGATAAAGAGATGCTCTGACCTTGTGCTGTGTCTGTGCCACACTGGCAGCACAGACTCACCCAGGGCAGGCATGGCTTGGGATACGTGGGGCTGGAAGGGGTTATGATCCCAACCAGGGGCTAACTTCCTGCAGCTGGGCTGTCTCAGCCATGGAGGAGGCACCTGGCTACGAATAGGACCCGGGGGCTGGGGCAGCTGCTTTGGTGATGCTGCAGGGCTGAGTTGGAGTTTCAAGTTAGTACTCTTTCCTGTGTCCCCTTACCCGTTTTGCCTTCTTTGTCTCAGCAGTGCTTTCAGTGTTGGCTGTTGTGGGGACAAATTCTGCACAGACAGAAAAGCAGGCATTAGGGTGTGATATCTCAGCAGCTGTTGGGCTTCTGCAGGCCCTTGCTGCCTTCACCAAGGGGTTGGAGCAGTGCCATACCGTCCCCTCCCAGCTGGGTCTCCTGGGTCTGCTTCATGCAGATGTTGTCGTTTGCTCCGTACTCCTTTGCACTCTCAAAGTCCGACATGCTGACGTTGGTCCTGTAGCTGCCCACTGACACCAGATCTGTGCAGGAGAAGCAGTCAGCCCTCTCTGCACAGCAATGCTGAGAGCAGCTCCAACCAGAACTCAGCAAGCAGCGGCTGCTGCCTTCATCTTAATATCAGTGATGTGCTGGGGCTTACACAGGGCAGGGACTCACCTGATCTCCTGATCTGACGGTATTTAAAGACAGCAAAAGCTGTAGCGAGGACCAGGAGCACTGCACCAATGGGACCCAGGACTAAAGGAAGAGTGTTGGAGCCAGAGCTTTGCTCAGAGCTGAAAGAGAGCAAGATGGAGCACTGAGTTGTGAAAAGTGTTTTCTTATGGAATCATTCCACACTGAACAGCGTACGTAGATTTCCATCAGTCCCAAAGTCTACATAGGTGGGACATCTGAGCAAGTGCAATGCAATCCAATTAGTGATCTGATCTGGACACATCGCAGGAGGAGAAGTGAAGGTGCTGGATGCAGGCAGTGCCCAAACAACTGCAGTAGCAGCTGGGTAATAGCTGTGTGAAGGAAGGCTCTCTAATCTTGAAAGAGATGCCTTTAACTAATTTTTCTATACCTGGAACTTCCAATTGTTTCTTTCTGAGACAGTGTTTACCTCATCTAGGAGGTAATTTCAAGTCTTTCACCGTGATTTTTTTGCTCCTTTTGGTGCTTTGAGCTTACTTCTTTGGAGAAAAACAAAAAAAAGTACATCACTAAACTGTGTGCAGAGTGTGCAAACAGTGTGCCAACAAGAAGTTAACTCTGCAAGATGAGAGAGGCTGGGGAAGGACTGACCTTTCTGAGGCAGCTGCCCTTTGCACCCCAGCATCACTGTTGGCTCTGTCCTGAGGAACAGCCCCATCAGGAGCAGCAGCATTGCTGGCTTCCAGATCCAGGAGCTCCGGGCTGATGTCGGCAGCTTTCCCTGCATGGTGTAGGTAAGAAGGGATGTGAGGTGTGAGCACCCTAAAATATTGCCCTCAAGCTGACCATGAGCCCCTTGACAGCTCTTCCTTTCTCCGTCCCAGTACTTTTTCATCTGTGATGATAAATGAGCTCTTCAGAGCTACACTCAGCTCTTCATGCGACAGACGTTGGAGGCTGCATCATTTCAAACGATGCCATGAATTGTGAGAGCAACGATTAGTAAAGATGGGGTGGAAAATGGTGCGGGAAGAAGTGACTGTGAGAACTGCAGGGTTTTGTGAATGGGAACTAAGGCAGCCGCTCCGGGAGAGCCCTCATGAGAGCATTTCTGTTTCGAGGTGCTGCTACCTAGTGGACAAGAAGAGGACTCCTCCCTGCAGCGTGCTCCATCCCCCGGGTTTCATTCCCTGGGGCTCACCTCCATCCACACGCACGGACACTGCCATGGTCTCCCCGTAGCGGCCGTTGCGTCTCACCCCACACCAGTACCACCCCTGGTCCTCCACCGTCACAGGGTCGAGGCTCAGGATGAGTGTTTTGTTGGCGGTGTCACAGCTGATGTCCGGCCCTGGGTGGCTTTGGTCTGAAGCAGTCAGTGGGGTGCAGCCATCGCTGCTCCACTTGCACCAGTACTTCTCGTAGGAGTAGTACTTGCATGTGTAGGAGCATGTTAAGTCGACCCGTGAACCCACTTTTGCCTGCACTTCCTTGCTTCCCGTTAATCCCGGCTCTCCTGTGAGGGCAAACAGAACGTGAGGCTGCAGTTAGTGGTTTGGCAGTGGAATTGGTACCCAACAGGCATAGCGCTGTTGGAGAGAGAGAAGTAGGAAGTGTGACCTTGAGCAAAACTGCTCCCGACATTGCTAAACTAATGGTGGGGATCCCTCATAGATGCTGGGTGAAAGCTGGTTTTTTGTGATATTTCTGTTGAGACCTTTTTGCAAACACTTCCCCCTAAGGCTGAAACCTTGCATTTCCATTCCAAAGCTGCAGGAGTGTGAGGGGACTGTCACGATGTTTTGCCTCATGGCAAAACTTCAGAATCACTACTCACATCTCTTCCCAAAAAGTGAGATCTGCTCCATGGTGGAGGTTGGATATGATGACCTTAGAGGTCTTTCCCAAACTTAATGATCCCATGGAGCTTGGGAGGTGGTCTTGTTTTTATTGCGAGGGCAGAACTACTGCTTATGGGTTCATACCTTCTATGATCTTCAGCTCCTTCGATGTTTTCCTCTCCCTGTGATCATCTGTCATGCACCAGTAGTAGCCCTCGTCGCTGCTGCGCAGCTGGTTCAGGACAATGCTCAGTGTGCCATTCTTTGGGTTGTCAAACATGGCCACTCGTCCTTCGTAAGCAGCCGGCAAGAAGCCGGTGTTATCTATGATCCGAGCACACCCTGCCGTTCTCCATTTGCACAAATACTTCAGTGAGTAATTTTTGGTCGGGTCGTAGTGGCATTCAATAGTTGCTGAACTTCCGTCCACTCCAAATATTGTGTGCTTTCCTTGTGGAACTTTTGTCCCTGGAGATGAAAAATGAAATGAGCGGTCAGATCTGCTGACCTCGTGCCTGAGTGGCCAAGCTAAATAACAGCCAGGGGATGCTTGGGGTGCAGGTGTGAGGGGATCATTCTGGCACTGCCAGAATTGAGCCCAAAGAGTCTGCCAGGCCTTTCTCTTTTCAAATGCTCTGGATGGTTATTGTCTTAGCAAATCAGCCTTTCTTAGTTTTGTCCCATCTGCTAGATGAAGGGTGATCTTAAAGTCCTCCTTGACTAAGTAAGTGAGATTGTTAGCGATGCTTCTGAAGAAAAGCAGAGGTGAAGGGGAACAAAGCAAGTGGGTACAGCTCACTCACCCTCGTAGACGTGCAAATCCAGCTCCTTTGTTTCTCCATACTCTTCGTAGAAGCCAACCCCACACAGGTACAGGCCAGCATCTTCCCAGTCCACCTGGGTTATCATGATGTTGAACGCACCCTCTGTGTTTTCATTGCTCAGCAGGACTCTCCCTTGGAAATCCAAATCTATATTCCCATGCGTATCGATGATGTTGCGGCAGCCGCTCTTCTCCATCTTGCACAAGTACTTCCTCGAGCTGGCATAGTCCTCCCCGAAGTCACAGCTCATGCTCACAGAGCCCTGCAGCTCCACATAGAAGAGCTCAGCTTCCTCGAGTGTGTTTGGACCTGTGTGATCAGAGAGCAGTCAGTGCCTGCCCTATCGGAAGCCAAGTGATGGGCTTTCCCAGCAAGGTTTGTGGCATTGAGTTTTGTGTCTGATTTCTATGTCAGATTTTTGGTCAAAGAAAAGTCTGTTCTGTAAGAACACGAGTGGGTGGGGGGAAAAGACCCTGCTGTTTTCTGAAAGGATGGAACACCTCTTGGTGCTCCTCCTATGCAAACATCCCATGAAACTCTATCAAAAAGGGAAAGAAAAACTGAAAGAAAAGGCTGTGATCACCTTCAGAAATGTCCAGGCTGACCCTGTAGGAGAGCCCTCTGCCGTTGATCCCGACACCACACTGGTAGGTGCCTTGGTCTGCCAGGGTCAGCTGGGAGATGTTGACCAGCATGACACCCTGCTCCGGGAAGTCGGTGACGGTGGCTCTGCCCTGGTAACCCCGTGCCGTGTACCCGTTGGTGGACACCACGGTCACGCAGCTCCTGGAGGATTCCCTGCACCAGTACTTCCTGTCGTGCTGGTTCACCGTGGTTGGAGGGTAGAAGCACTTGATGGTGACGGAGCCATCAATCAGCCCGTACACCTGCCGTGGTCCAAACACTGGGTTTAAGACTGCAAGAAGAAAACCCAACGGGTGAGCGTGCCACATGCAGTGCAACCACAGCTGTGGTTGCACATCCTGGAAGTCTGGGGACCTTTGAGAGGTCCCTTGGCAGTGCTGGGTGTGAATGGGGACCCCAAACCCTTCTTTCTCCCGTAGGAACACATCACCTGATTTAATGCAAACCTCTGTCCCCCCCCAGGCTGGTTGTGCTTACTTGATTTGGGTGGATATCTACTTCCTGCAGATTCAGCTGAGAGGAAGGAGAGAAGGAGGATGAACACCAGGAAAGTCATTCTTCTTGCATTCCCTGGGGAAGGCACAGAAATTGGTGAATTATAGTACTTATAAAAATGGCCAAGTTGCCTGATAATCTCTGTGCCTGGAGGATATGAGCACTGTGGCTGTTAGACCTAGAGGGAAATACAACTTAGCAACAATTTAATCACTTGTCAAGCAGTTTAATAGGAAATGGGGAGCTGATATCTGTCCTTGCCTGTTTTGCTACGTGACACTGCAGCTACCTGTGCATCTCAAAGCAGCAATCCTCAACCACGTCAGATGGGAGGAATTGTTTTTACCATAAACCAGGCTTGCAGGCTGACAGCAGTGGTGATGTGCACAGCACAAGAAGCAATTTTGGCCAAATCAGGCTTGATTTGGAGTCAGAAGTGACATTTGGGTACACAGCAACAGCCCATCAGAGGGCTGAAGTGCACAGATGGCCCAAAAGCAGCTGAGCCTTGGCAGGGCTGGAATTCAGGGTGACCTGGTGCTGGGCTGCTCATGTGACCCTTGCCAGGAGATAATGCCACTTATGATGGTTCGTTGCCCATGCAGTGAAAGAAGGGTTTGTTCCCCCGAGAGCCTGGCTGCCAAAACCACTCCTTGGGAAAACCTGCTTGTGTAGAGTGGTTCCTGTCTGAAGCCTGTATTTGATTTCTGATCACTGTTTCCCTGTTCTCTGGAAAAATGTGGTAGAGTTGGGCCTTTTCTCCCCTCGGTTGCTGACAACGTTGGTGAGGTGCAGAGATTTAAACCCTGTGGAGAAGCAGACCTGTGTAGCCCTGGTAGGACTCAAAACGATGGCTTTCCCTGCTCATTCCCTGAGATGTGCTCATAGGATGAATATTTGTGGCTTTTCCTTGTTCTGATATCAGTGTTGGTCCAGGGGAAGCCAGGGTTTTTAATTCACAGTGATGTGAGTGTGCTGGAGGACTCTCCATGGTGAGAAGATGTGTTTCCAGGCTGACGATCTACCCATTCATTATTACAAGCTATAGAGAAGACGACAGATGACAAGGAAAGTCTTTATAAACAGAAATTTGATTTCTGGGCATCAGGTGATAGGGTTTGTTTTATTAGGGGTAATTCCCTGTAGAAGAAAAATGTCTTTGCTTCCGTGTAAAGATGAAAGGCGTTCTGTTTTCTTTCTTCCTTGTATTGTGACTTTTAATTGCTCGATGTCCACTTGTCTATAGCTAATAATTAACCTACTGAGCATGAAAAATGCTTCTTCATACTTATCCCACAGACAGCCAGCAGGGCAAACAAACTGTGCGCTGCAGAAAGCAAACAGTGCAGCACAGCACAGCCCCACGGGGCTCCTGTGGCTGCTGCTCTCCCACTCTCACTGCAGGGTGGGACAAGGACAGGTCCTGGGTCAGCTTTTCTCCCTTCTTGGCAAGGTTTGTGCCATGTGTTGGTCTGATTCCTTCCCAAAGCAATTGGCTGCTTCGGCAGCATCTTGCTGGGCAGTGAGGGGCTACGGAGGGAAAATGGAGATGAAGCTGTGCCCAGAAAGATGTGCCAGAGTGGCCTGCATGTGTGAGAGCAGGAAGGTTTTACATCTTTGAGGCCTCAGGGTGCAGCTGTGCCTCCATGAGGGTAACAGATTGCATGCAGCACTGCCCACACCTGCAGCTCTGAGCTGCCTCTGCTCCTCCACTGATGCTAATGCCTTGCTTCACCTGCTGAATGAATGGAAATCTCAGATCGCAGTTAAGAGAAAGTGGTGCTGAGCTGTGTGGGAGTGCAAGCATGTGGCTGTGCATGCAATCTGCATTAATACGGCTCCCATGGGTGGTTCTGAGAGAGCCCTCACGTCCTCGTGAGGTCTAGCATGAAGTATGAGGCTTGTGTGCTCCCAGCAGAAGCCAAATTGGATCACCCCATGCAGGAAAGGTTGCGCAGACTTCATGGGTACCCCCATCCTTTGTGTGGGGCTGCATGATGTGGCTGCTCTCATCTCTGAGCTGTCCCATTGGGCTCAGCTGGCAGTTGCACTCTGCTCCTGTTGCACTGCACTGTCTTTGCACTGGGCTCCTTGTGCCCTTGGGGCAGGAAAGATCTAGCACGGGACCACGGTGTCCCCATTGACTGATGGGTGCTGGGAGATGTGCTGGCACCAGCCCTTTGTGAGTGCACCATGTTGGGCATCATGCAGACTGGTGGGATCCTGATGGGAGCAGCACTTGTGCTTTGGGCTGCTGATCCCAGTGTTTTGAATATGCTGACTTAAAAACCTGATGTGGTAAAACCTGAGTGTGAGATTGTATGGGAGGTGGTGAC
Source organism: Odontophorus gujanensis (assembly GCA_013399175.1). Taxonomy (NCBI): domain Eukaryota; kingdom Metazoa; phylum Chordata; class Aves; order Galliformes; family Odontophoridae; genus Odontophorus; species Odontophorus gujanensis. The sequence continues at coordinate 27,360 of VXAB01007080.1, forward strand.
ATGGGCTGTTGGGAGAGGAGGAAGAGGGAGCCTTGTTATTCCCACTGGGAGGAGTCTTTGAAGCTGCTCTGTAGCACAGGGCAAAGAAGCTGCAGATGGGAAATGCTGAGCTGGCATTTGGGATATTCCAGCCAAATTCTGGTGCTTAGCTTAAAACATTTTGATGGGTAAAGTGAGGAAAAAGGACAGGAGGTGTCCTAGTTTTTACCCTCTTGATGCACAGGATCAGCAGAGGAGCAGCTGCTGCTGGAAATTGCTCCTGTGTTCAAGTGGCTGTGTCCCCAGTGGCACCAACTCCCAGTTCTGCAGCAGTGGTTGTCTTGGGATCAGCACCAGCTGTGGGCTGGGGATGTACTCGTTTCCTTTTGTTCTTTTTCAGATACAACTCAAATCTTGTTTTTCTGAAGTGGAATCGACTTTCATCTTGCAACATCAAAACTGCTGGCTTCTTCCTCTTTCCTGCCCCAGCATAATGCATTTCAAAGTTGAGCAGCACAGATCTGTGCTGCAGTAGAACCACCAGGCAGGCTCCATGTGCTCTGCAGGAGCCTTCCTCTCCTAAGGTGGGTTGACCTGGCCAGTAAGGAGGGATGTCTTCAGATTTGTGATGACACAGAGGACATCAGGACCTGAAACAACTTACGTGCATGCAAGCAAGACACTGCTCTGAGTGTGTATGAAAAAGCAGAGTTCAGTTCCCAAATTCTGCTGATTCAGATGCAAGTTTCTCACCTGAGAAACGGCGTACTCATGGTGCAGCTTGCAGGGGATCAACAGAGTATAATCTATTAGCCATTAACTATTGCTCTTAACAATAACTAGTGTCAAGGACGTGCACTGGGATCAGTGGAACACAAAGAGCTGATTGCCATAATAATTCTGTTTTGCAGAGCATTTGCTATTATTCCCATAATCAGGAAATAACTCACAGAATGAAGTAGTACAGATATGTATATTTTTCCCCCTTTAAATCCTTTTAAAAACAGACCCACTGATATTGGGGGTGAGCTGCATGGATGCAGGCTGCTGTGGGTATGATGCTGAGCAGAACTGTTGGGGTTGTGTGAGGAGGAACACGGACATGGATGCTGGTGCCTGGAGGCAGAGCATAGCAGCATGTATCCTGCTGCCCACCACCACAGCTCTCTACATCCTCATGGGGCCCATCACAGTGACTTTGCTGATGGGGAAAAACCACCCATCCCTTGGACAGAGCTTCGTGGAGGTGTGTGAGCAGTGAACTCGTGAAAAGATCAGCCTGACCCAAACACACACAGAAAATAAATCCTTGTTCTGAATTGATGCCCTCTTTCACAGCATGGCGAGGGTAAGCAGGGCGTGCTGATTTTGTGATACTATGAGCAGAGGCAGCTAGGCAGATCCTGCTGGAGATTATCAACAAAATCAACAGCCTTTGGGAATCCCTGCAGGATTCATTATCTCCCTAGCTAAGAATCCCTTTTGTTCCAGGTAAAACTGTGCCAGACATGCACCATATCTTGGATAACAAATGAAAAAGAATGCCCAGATGATCCTGGTGGTAATGACTGAAATTTACCCTGATGGCCTGATCCAGTGCTCCTCTAAGCTGTTAGATGTGCCCCCTCCACTGACATGTTGCTTTTCAGATGGGATTCAAACCGTTCACTTATTTCTTTCTGGGGCTGGAAAGTGAAACCGAGACTACAAACTACTCTTCTAGTTTAAAACTGTGAATATCCCTGGAACCTCTGATCCAAAACGTTCCTGGCACAATAACCTGAAAGTGCTGCAGTGGTGCCCCAGGTTGTGCTGTGAGAGCTGGGTGAGTGAAGAGCACCTGTGCACCTGCCAGTGTGACTGCAATTAGCAAGCATTATTTCTCTATACAAATGCATTCAAAGTCTTTGGGCTTTGCGTGGTAAGAATTTAGATGTGCAGAAACCCACCCTTTGCTGTGGTACATTTCCAAACCTGTATCCTTATGATGACCATCTCTGTGCTGCCAATCAGAAGGATGTAATGACCACGGTAATGTTTACTAACAATTCTTTTCTATCAGATCAAATATTGTAATGGTAATTCAACTTATTTCCAGAAATGGAAGATTAGAAGTCTACCACAGAGAGGAAAAGCAACATTATAAGCTTGATTCTCTGCTTCTGACCTTCTTCTAAAGTAAATCAGCATCTCCTTACCAGCAAGACCTGCACGTCCATGCATGGCTGTTCAAAGCTGCTACTTTGAGGTGAGTGAATGAGAGGAGGACAATGGAGAAGCATTACTTACACTTCAGGTTGCTTCTGCAGACCGTTTTGCACTTCTTGCTTTCTCTCTGCTTCACCACTCCTGGCTTCGTGGCTGACCCCAGGGCCTCCTTGTATGTGTGTATGTCCGTCCTGCCTCCCTCCAGGACACCAGGCTCGGGCAGTGCCAGCCTGTTTTAAATACTCATACTTCTAACCTCGCATTTCCACCTGTTGTGCCTTAATGGGACAGCATCCAAGCCCAAGTGAGCCCTGAGCCACGTGGGAGCAGGGCAGCCAATGTCCCTCCTGGCTCTGCTGGCACTTGGCTGCGGGTGCAGCCTCCCGATTGCACCCTGCTGTTGTGCAACCAAGGGTGGGCTCTGGCTCGGGGTGCTGCCCTGGCACCTCTGCTGGCTTTGGGATGGGCTTCAGCCTGATGTCAACTCACGGGTCTGCTTTGTGTGGTGCATGCTGGGGTCCTGTCCCTGTAGCTCTTCCCACTTTGGTGCTGCACTCTGAGTCACGGCCACGTTTCCCACCAGCACTGCAAGGATAACTCCCCTCTGTATGTTCTCACCTAGTTTTCCAAGTTGTGACATCCCTAACCAACAGAGGAAGTGTTTTATAGGACAAATCCAGGCAAGAAAACCCCTTTGTCATTGGTTTTCCATTTTTTGGAAACCAGTGTCCTGAAGGATACCCAGGCACGTTGGCTTTCCAGGTAGGGCAGGTTGGCCTTGCTGCCGAGGTCTGCCCCATCCCTGCCCTCTGCCTTTACCTCCTCCTGGGGAGAGTGAGGTTTGGATTCATCTGTGCAGGGCAAGACCTCTGCTCACCCTTTAAAATGAGATATGTGTGGGTGCTTTGCTGCTGCTTTCAGCCTTGCTGCTCTGCTCTCACGAGGGACCCAAACAAGAGTCCCTTGAGAAGAATGGGGTTGTCAGAAATGGAAGCCTAAAATCAGAGGCACTTGAATTTTTTATGTTGGACGATTCATTAATTTGCTTTCCTTTATTCTAATAAGGCAATAATTTTTATTCAGGGCCACTTGAAGACATTCACACCTGCTCACAGGGAAAGTTGAGGAGCTGGAGCAGGACAGAGGCTCTGGGGTTTGCACTTGGCCATGATAAACACAGGTGTGTTTGCTTTTTGTACACCTCCTGTTCTCAGGAGAGCTTTTCCTTTTTGGATACCTGTGTGTTGCCTTTCCCACCACCTGTCTGCCTGCTGGCATGCACAGAGATGTGCTTGGAAGGAGCTGGGAATGGTGGCATAGCTGTAAGGAGAGGAACCCCAGCTGAAAGCAACTGGAGAGGACCTACAGCCACTTGGGCACCATGGACAAGAGGCAGTTCCTGCCAGATTAACAGTTTCTTTATCCAAGCTTCTGCCTTTGCCCTTGAAGTTTCTGGTAAAACCAATCCTTTGTCTCTGAACAAGATGGAGTTACGCAAATATATTTGCTTTAACAGACAAGGAAGCGTCGTCATGCCAAGCCACAGGTGCCAAAGCACTTTGGCATCTCCAGAACACAAACAACCCTTGCTTCACTTTTTTTTTTTTCCAAGCTGAAGCATGGCATGTAGTCTGGGCTGCTGCTGGGGTGAAGCCTTTGGTGTGATTGGGCTGAAGTTCGACATGGTCTGTGCTCTGTAGAACAAATCCCTAAGGACGGGGCTTTCCAGAATTCAAACCTGCAGCCCTGGGGATCCTTCCTTTCTGTGTCCAGCTCCCCATCGGGGTGCTCTGCTCTACAGGAGGCAGTCAGGGCTGCATACAGGAGCAGTGTGGCTAGTGGCCTCGTTTTGTTCTCTACAAGCCACAGAGTTTAGGCATTTGGCTGCAGAGTGGGGAGCAAGCAAGAAGTGCTGAATGCTTGGAGGTCGTAGCTGTATCTTGCCTTGCAAAGAAGCTTTTGAGCTTATGTACATCGTGCTTTGAGAGAAGGGGGCTCTACCTGAGATCCATCAAGTCTTCATCATTCATGTTGCAGAGGATTTTTTCCACCAAAATCTTCCTAGAGAAAAAAAGTTGTTAGGTGGTAGTGCCTTTACAGTGCTTTTGGAAGTGACTGTATCAGAGTTTGGTTTTTTGCTCATCCCTTTGACGTCTACACTATATGATCCCAACACTTTTGTAGGTGTCTGTAGATCTGCTTTCTGCTTCTGATCGAAGTCAGTGCATGTTTCAGGTGTAAACGTCCACGCATTGGTGTGTTCCAGAGGGCACAAATTGTCACAACCAATTTCCCTTTGCAACAGTATGCCTCTGAAATATTAGCAGCTACTTATAGCATCAGAGAGCTCGGATCTAAGTGTGCTGTGATGAGAACAGGATATGCCACCACTTAACTTTCTGAACTACTCTGACAGTACTGCTGATATTCATTTTGTGAATGGAGAAGTGCATTTTGCCGACACAGATTTCTGCAGGTTGGGTATAATTTGATGCACCTCCTTGGGGGTTCTCTACAAGAGTAGAGGTTAGCAGTCCTCCATGGCAGCCCCATTGGTTGTGTACTACCTGGTGTCAGACACTCACGTACAAGCTGGTCCGCCTGAACCTTCTGAGGAGAGCACATATTATCCTGCAGATGTAGGACAGAAAAAAATTAAACAGTATGATTGCAACACTGATCAAGAACTGTTTCTGTTTAATACTGCAAGAAGTTGCAAGCAATCACATTTTGTTGAAACAAGCAAGCAGGAAGAGCGATAACGCGTTCATAATGCGTCAGCAAGAGTTGTAATTGACACTAAAATAAATTTATAAGCCTTGCATAGAATTTAATCAAATTATTTTGAAGATTATGGCTCAGTGCCTCTTGGTAAGGGATAAAGACAGCAGTTCCGGGAATGCAAACTCAACGTTTGTCTTGGTGAGATGTTTTACACGCTAGGCAGCAGGCCACCTTCTTAAAATTTGTTTTGGGTCTCTCTCACTAAGGCGGCTGGCAATTGCAGCACCAGTTGGAAGAAAACACCCACCGACATCTGCCCGACTCTGTCTTGCATCCATTGGTGTTGTCTAGGCTGCCAAGTTCCCCCGTCCCTTCCTCTTCTGTGGAGCTCAGCACAGCTTCTGTCTGCCCCAGGGTGCTTCCTTCTCCTGTACAAAATATACATATGTGGGGGAGGGAGAAGTTCTTCCAGTGCCTACGTTTCATCTCTGAGCATGACACTGGAGTAGCCTCTTGTTTCCTAGTTTCGTTCTCATAGATAAATATTTGTGTCAAGAACCCACCACTATATTCTCACTGAGTAATGGCCCTAAACTTTTACCTAGAGACACAGCATGCTGCAGAATGAGAGATATGTGTGGTTTTGTTTTTGGCAAGAGTTTTTCTGGCACCTCGCTCTGCTGTGCACCCAATGGGCCAGGTTCATCCCCACAGGGCACAGCAGTGTCCCTGCCCTTTATGCTCAGGGTTCCAAGCACTGCAGAGCTGTAAAGCAGTTTTTTCAACACACTGCTCCCCAAGAATGCAAGCAAAACCCTTCTGGAAGAAACAGCCACAATCCTAAAGATGTTGCCTGGCCAACTTACCCATCCCCTTCCGAAGCTTGATTTTGGTAAGGACCAGAACAGTGGTAATGATGAAAATCAGCAAAACCAGAGCTGGTACCACAACAAGGAGCAGGGAGAATTCATGGGATGAGCTGGAAAGAGGAACCATCGGAATTTGAGTCAGTCACTGAGTGGTTGAATGTAGGCTGCAGATTTTATGGCAAATAGCCTGATTGTCTCAAAGAACAGTCAACAAACTCACGTAGACTTGAAATCATTTGATCTGGAGTTTGGCTTATGAGGAAGTAATTTCTACATCTCTGTCTGCTCTACTGTACACACAGAGTTATCCCCTTCAAAAGGAAAGGGAGCTATTTCCATCCTGCAAGCTCCCAAGCAAGGCTCAGGCTCTCTCTGAGCTCTAGTGGGCTCTCATCTGTTGCAGGGTGTCTACATGCTGTCTCCTTGCAAAAATGCCATAAACACTATCAGAGCTCAACACACGGAGTGCAGAACCCAACCCTTTATACAGGATTGTGAACTGAGGTTGGCAATGTGCTCTTTTTGGCTTGAAGGAGTCTGCAGAAGGGGAGAGTGGGGATGGAGCGACGGTGCTTTTTATGCAAGCTCCAAGGTGCATGGGGTTGCTGCTCGAGACATTGGGATGGATCTGTGGACTTTGTGGTTTTTCTTCAGTTACAACTGATACTGCAGTATCTGATGTGTCTGTGCCAGCTATGCAAATCACCTGGTGCTGGATGGTGCCATAGGTGGGGGAAGGGTCCAAAACCTGCTCACCGCTGTCCTGGTTAGCAGGAAGCACAGGAGCTAAAATCACAAGGTGAGCAGCGTGGCTTTTTGTAGAGAAGTGCCATCTAGTAATTACTGGCCAAAATAGCTCACGGCCTTATGCTTAACCTCGTCCAAAGTCAGGTCCTTATGTAATGTGCCCAAACACTGCAGTGCTCCTGGCTGTCTATAATGACCGGGATAAGGTGGGCAGTGAAGCATGAGGCTGCTACTGATTCGCCAGCACTATTGCTCAAACCTGATGTTACCCAATGCCCTATCCCCATTCTAACCAAAGGAAAACAGGTAGGAACACATCTATTGACTCTGGCATCTGATCTACAGGAGTGACCAGCATCAAAAATTCAAGACAAGTTCAAAGACCCACACCACAGACAGACACGAGATATGCGTGCCTACTGCTTTTCAAATCGCTCCTCTCTTCTATCAGAGTTTATAATCTGCAGCATTCGCACCGCCTGTGTAGAGCCCATGGAAACTGGGAAGGTGGCAGAGAAGCACTGAGGTTTTGCCTATGGGAAACGTGGCCATGAGCTTACCTCTCACTGTAGGTGTCACTGTGGGAGGTCACAAAGGTGCTGGGGGGGAGAACTGGAGGATGGGGGCTGGTGTTGTCAGTGCTGGTGCCCATGCTGCGTGCCAGCTTTGTGGTGTGCGTCAGCCCCAGGGTGTATGATGGCCACGTGGTGCTCCTCTGTGTCACCATGCTGTTGGAAGCTGAGCTCAATGGCAAAGTGAGGTTCAGAGAACTGTGCATTTCTGGGTTTTGTGACGTGAAGGTTTCTGCAAAGAAAATGGTTTAGGGGCTTAAATATCCATCTTTTTTTGTGGAGAACATTCCAGAGTTGCCAAGGGTTTGCACATCTCATCTTGCATCTGCTGATGGAAAAAACATGCGACATCATATGACCAAACTCAAACATTTCTATTACAGAAAGCAGCTTGGGAGTACTAATGAAAATCCATCAATACTTGGCCAGTATTCCTACTTCAACCTCACTTTCTGTCTCTGACAGCTGAAGAGTGAATTGCATCTCTGTATTCGCATGCTACAAGAAAACCTTCAGGATGTCATGTGCTGGTGTTTTGTATCGTGAATTATCAGTGATCATTTTCAAACAAACTAGATTTCTGCAGAAAGCTCAAACGTTTCCAATAATGCCTCTACATTTCTGCATGGAACAAAAGAGAGTGTTTGGATGGGGGGTGTCCATGAAGGGGTAGGGTGATCAAAAAAAAGGGAAAGGATTGATTGTGTTTCCAGCCACCCTGTTGCCTACCCTTCTCGATGTGCAGTTTCACAGAGGTTGTGTGCTCTGCGTGCCCGTTCCTGGCCCCACACCAGTACCACCCTGCATCCTCCTCTCGCAGGTGGCTCATCACCACGGTGTAGGTCCCGTTGTCTGGCTCAGTGCTGCTGATCCATATGCGCCCTTTGTAGGACTCGTGCACAAACCCGTCTGCATCCACCAGCAGGGAGCATCCAGCATCCTGCCACCTGCACAGGTACTTGGTGGTGTAGCTGCCCGCAGGGTTGTGCTGGCACCTGAGGGTCAGCGAGCCCCCCACCCTGCCATGCACAAACTTTGCTCTCCGAGGCTGGGCAGGGACTGCAGGTAGGAGAAGATCGTGGTGAAGTTTGATGTGGTCACTATGAGCCCGTGGGGCACAGCAGCTCCAGTGCTCCCTCTTACCTGCGGTCACTTGCAGGGCCACCGCCTGCCAGCTGTCCCAGTCAACTGGGCTGCCCATCCCACATTTGTACAGCCCTGCGTCTTCTGGCCTTAAATCATTTATCAGCACTTTGAATGCTCCAGAGCTCTCTTGGGGGGTAATATAGATCCGTCCCTCGTAGCTCTTCCTCACATAGCCATCGGAGTCAGCGATGAGGACGCAGCCACTTCTCCCCACTCTGCACCAGAGCCTCCTGGTGCCACCCCGGCTGCCCCCAGGTGGGCAGGAGACAGTGACAGAACCACGGAGCTCCCCGAAGAGCAGCTCTGTTGGCCTCAGTGTGCCCACATCTGTAGGGAGAGAGAGGATGAGTGCCACCACTGTGCCTATTTTGTGTGTCACCTCCTTTTGCACCGGTGCTTTGGTCACATGTGGGGGTTTAATGACTGTGGCTGCTTAAAGCAAAGGGTAGCAAAGGGGACCTGAACCCCTCCCTGTCCCATCAGTGTACCTGTTGACACCGTCAGGTTCAGATTGACGTAGAGGTCCCTGTTGGTGGGGCCAATGCCACAGCGGTAGGTTCCTGTGTCGCTCATCTTCAGCTGTGTCATTGTCACCATGAAGGTGCCATTCTGGGGGACGTCCTCCAGGAACACTCGGCCCATGTGTTCTTTCGAGATGAAGTTGGTGGTGGAGATGATGGTGTAGCAAATCCCATCTCTGGCCCTTTTACACCAGAACTTTCTGTCATGCTTGTTGGCAGGCGTGATGGAGTAGAAGCACTGGTGGGTGACAGACCCTCCGACTGCACCTGTCAAAAACCTGGGCCCATACAAGGTGCTCGAGGCTGGCTCTTGGGGAAAGAGGGAAGAAGTGCATTAGTCAGAGACATGGACATTGCATGGATGGGGAACCTTCCCTGATCCAGGCAAGGTGCCACAGGCCTGGCTGTCCTGCTCCATAGTGATGAGGAGCAGCAAACCTCCAGCAGGAACCTTTGGTGCTGGCAGTTTCCTGGTGACTCACCTTGCAGCAAAGTCACAAAGAGGAGGAGAACCTCCATGTCTGCCCTCCTCAAATGTTTGCTTGGCAAACTTCCGAATCTCATTTTGGATACAGGCTTTTGCTGGTGTCCCTGTGAGAGAACAGAAGGGAGATTCTGGCTTGGATCTGCTGAGCTGAACCACAGAGATGCCTGTGACGCCTATTGGGTGCAGACCACCCACACCCCTGCTGGCTCTCATCCTGTGAAGTGATGCAGTGCAAAGATAAGAGAATTTTAGAAAGAAATACAGCACTCAGAGCTCTCCTGCATTGAGCCCTCTTGTATTCCAGGTCGGATGGTGACTAAAAGGCATTGCTGGTAACAGCTGGCCATGGGCAGACCTGTGGCTAAAAAGGTGTGCACTGAGGGTTTGAGGATAGCAGTAGTTATTGCCAAGCCCAGCACCAAGCCCGGCTGCAGCCATGAGCCACGGCACCTCGCTGGGTCAAAACAGTTCTGGGGAATGCCAGCAGCACGTCTTACACTCCTCCTGCCAAGGAGCAAGTATCTTTCTAACCTTTTAATTTTACTTCGCAGTAACTTAACTTCCTGCAGAAAACCTTTGGGCAGAGTGCTGTTATCCATCTCCAGATTTCAATAGAAGTGATATTTGAGTGTTTAGGAGGGGAATTACTTCCTTGTGCAAGTTAAAAATTGACTTCTGATTACCAGAATTTCATCCTATAGAGTCCCAACTAAAATTCTTTGTTTGAGATTTGCTTGATCCCGACCGTGATTAAAACCTGAAGTATGCACAAACCAATTGACTTATCCTTTGCTAACTCACTGAGCTGACTTCAAAGCAGTTTGGAGATAGGAATAAGGAAATGGCCGCAGTGCAGTGTCATCGTGAGCCTTATTCTTAGCCACGGGGCTGAGCCCTGGCAGCACCATGTGGTGTGGGTGCTCCTGGATGTTGGTTTGGTGCATGCAGCAGCTCAGTCCCTGAGCCTTGAATGCCTTGCACACTTTGCATTGGGGATTATGTGCATCTCTCCTGTAGCTCCCCAGCTGCACTCCCTCCAGCTGTGGGGCTTACAAACCCCAGGCTTACAAACCCAGCTCAGAGCCAGCTCTCTGCCCCAGTTGTCTCTCTGCTGTAGGAAGTGTGGCTGCGACAGCAGAAATGTGCTCTTCCCTTTTCAGTGCAGGCAGAAGCACTGTGGTGGTGCAGCTGGCCCTGCATCCTCTTCGGGCAGTTCCCCTTGTTTTTTTCTCCCCCAGTGTATGAGGCAGTGGGCGCAGCTCTGGCACCCAAAAAATTAATGAATAATTTGCCAGTTTTGCCAAAGCTTCATCACTTAGCTGGCCCTGCTGCTGATAACTCAGCATTCCAACAAGAATTTCTTCCTATATAACATTTTGTGCTGGCATTAACATGCTACATTCTTCCTGGCATTAGGCCATTAGTGCCTGGATGTGAAGTGTCTGCAGGCTGGTGCAGCTCTGTGTCTCCTTAGGGGTGGGTGCCACGCTTGCACAATCACCCACCTGCAATCTTTTACGATCCTGTACAACAGCTTCACAGCCCCACTCTTTCACTCCTCTGTTTCCCACCCTGCAGCAACAAGCAGGGCATCAGCACAGGGCTGGGAAACGCCTGGGCTGTGCCTTCCAGGACCACCAAGAAGATGGTAACTGATCAGGAGATCTCACTTTTTCCAGGTCCAATTACCTTGAGCAACGTTAGCTGAGTGCCAGCCACATGCATTCTGCTTGCAGCACTCAACGTGCATTTTCTGGGTTATTTATGGCACCTGCTGGTACAGAGCTGAACACGATTTGCAGCTATGAGAGCAGCACAGTGTGTGCCTGGAGCTCTGGGAGCACCCCATGCTGCAATGACTTGTGGATCAGATGGAAGCTAAAGCAGAGTGCATCCAGCAGGTCTTTCTCAGCTGCACATCCATTCTTGCAGCATTGTTGGGTAACTGAGCTGTGTTCATTTACTCATTCACTTACAGCTTTGCAAAAAGTCCCATTCAGAGTCAAGATTTAGGAGGTTTTGTTCTCAAGCAGCAAGATAAGGCCCTCCCTACCACCAGGTAAATGAAATAGCAGAAAGAGACAAGAGAGCAAACATTACAAATCCCATTTCTTTTTCTCTTCCCAACTTCAGTTCAGTTTTCTGCTGTGAAAATATCTGTGTGCACAGTGATTTTTGTACCTGTCTGATGAAACAACCCTCCCTCTGCCACCCAGAACAAGTTAGCTGCTGCTCCATAACAACTGCACAGCATCTCTCCGTGTGGGTTTGGATAAGGACTTGCTTTGTCTACCTCATTTCTCTGTGCTTTCTTTGCCAAAATGCAGCATTCTGATGGACAGCTTGAAGGGGAGAAAAGAAAGAATTACGCTAGCTCTAAAAGCAATGATAGATTTGGGCAGAAATGGGTTATACCACTATTCCTGCACTAGAGGTGACAACCTTACACTGCATATTGGCATCCACCCTTTGCAAAAGCGAAATTCATTGGCACTGCTGCACGATAGCACTGCACTCTCTTCATTAATAACTTCTGGGCAAAGTGATGATCACTCACCTGAGGTTAGGATGCTTCTGCTCCTGGTCTGCAGCTCTGCTCTCGAAGTTCAATCCTTTTTTAAATATAACAATGTCTAGAGTTAATAACAGTTTGGCTGTGCCTTACTGAGCAAATCAGAGATGACCAAAACGCTGACAGAAATAGGAGAAATGACAGCAAGGTACCGAATATGGAACCTGAAGAATGCTCCTTTTTTGCCACTTAATGATGTGGGTGACATGGAAAGGAAACCAATGAAGAAGCCAGGAGCAGAAACTGCACAGCACGAGAGGAATTCCCCAGTGCTTCAGACAACGTGCAAGGTTGTAACACGGAGGAATGGTTTCTGGTTACTAGCACCCAAATGCTCTTTGCTGGGAAGGGCCTTTAGGCAGAAGTTAACATAAAGTGGGGTGTGTTTCACCCCACTTCTGCAGTCTGAACCACCACGAATGCCTTCTTCTGACACCATGCTCTCCAGGATTCCAGGACAAAAGTCTGTTTTCTGCCTCTGTATTTGTTAAAATTTCTGCCTGCAACGAGCCCGGCTCCACTGTGTTAAAGCCTGCACTGTTGTGCTGTGACTTCCAGGTAGTTGCAATCACGTTAATGGAGGGAAATTATATCAGATCACTGCAACACGACCTGATTAAACCAAATTGCCAATCAGCTAAGGAGATCAAAGTTGAGAAATCAAAGCAGAATGTCACTGAGGCACGTGGACTTTACTTGAGAATATCTTCATGCTCTCGCAGTTATCTCGTCATTTCGTAGTGATTAATTTCTCTCTCAATATAATTGAGGTGCATTTTAACTGCTGTACATTTCAAGTTGATTGCTTGGTGGGTTGTGCTGCCTCAGGAAAGGCAGAAGTGCACATAGCAACAGTTGTGATGTTGTGGGGGACTTTGTTCTGTTTTTCCTTCAAATAAAGATGATGGATTGAAGCAGCCAACGTGCAGCAGTGCTGGAAACACCCCGGGCTGGTCCTGCCTCCTGCATACCCACAGGCTTTGCAGGACATCACACTCCATGTGAGAGCAGCAGGTGGTTTGGTGCTCATGGCAAAGTCAATGGATGTGACTTACTGGAAAGCTTCGTTCTGCTCTGTGCAGTGTGCCAGGGTGCAAAGGTCCAGCTTTTGCACTTCTGAGGCACAGGTACGCTTTGAAGACTCAGTCCTTGCTTTCTGAAGCACTTCAGATTTGCCCTGGGTGAAGGGATATCTCTGTTTTGCTTTCCTTATCGTTATATGATCACTTATATTGCAGTCATTTTGTTGTTTTGTACCAAACCTGTGCAATAACTGGCTCCCAATACTGATTCAGCTTCAGTCTCCTTAAAGACATTTATTTACTGGTAGCAAGACAACTGGATTGGAATAAAATGTGGCACATAAAACTGAGGGTGAGAATGACCTCCACGCAGCAGGTGAGAACCAGAGCTCCTTGTCCTTGTCCTTGCCCTGCAGGAAGCCACAACCCGGGCTCAGAAGGACCTGGATGACACCTGGATGCCATTTGGGATCTCTCCATGCCTGACCCTGCTGATGGAGCAGCAGTGACCCCATGGGCTGTCACTGGGGTAAGAGGTGACACCCGTGGCTGAGCAGAGACCTCAGCTCAGGAGATGCACCGAAGGGTCTGAGCCCATTTGAGCCCCAGTCCAGGAAGCACTCTGTGCTCAAAGGTTGCTCTCATCGTTGTTTTACTGCTGTCGATAAGACAAAGCCTCTCTACTTCCACCCCGACGTTCATAATTCATTTTAACTGCGGCCCTGGGTTAAATCCCCCACGTCTTGCTTTCTCTCGCCTTTCCCCGGCTGTTTCCTAACCGTCCCCTCTCCATCCGCGGGACCTCAGTGTGGGGACACCTGGCGTCCCCGTACTCCGCTATCGGAGCCGTGCCCTCACCCGTCGGTGCAATTCTGGGATGGATGAGGGCAGAGGGGGGGACGGCCCCCCCGGCTCTGCTGATCGCCGCCCCGTGTCGTGCACTGCCACCGCGTGTCGCTGCAGCGGAGCTGTCACCGCAGGCGGCAGGAGGATGCTGCAGAGCGCTGGCGGGGAGACGTGCACTTTGCAGGTCACAGCTGGGAAAAAGAACACTTCTGGAGAGCGGTTTTCTGTCTTTTTTTATGGATATTTGGAGGCAAACTCCCGATTTTTTCAGGTTACAGGTCTAAGGCTCGTCTCTGATCCCTATAGAAAGGGGCAGCACTCGCTGCTCAGATCCGGGTGGGAAGGGTACAGTATGAATCCACAAGGGAAGGAAGCATGTGAGCAGAGCAGGAAGGGTTGAGACTGCTCTGATTGCTCGCTGCCTTGTTCAGCATGGGAGTGGCTCAACACAGGTACCAGAGGAATGAGCACTCGTGGGTGTGAGTGCTGGATTCTCCCTTCCCCACCACCAGGATGCTCATTGCATGCTGTCACCTCGCTGGTGGGGACACTGTGTGGGTGACAAAACTTGGTGACCTGCCACCAGGAGAGCCTGGCATCCCATGGGCTCCTCAGAAAAGGTAAGGAGAAGGACTTCTGGTGTGCAGAGCTGCAGCAGAATGACAGCCCCACGGATAAGGTCTGGGACTAAGGATTGCAGCTGCAGCTGTGCCTGTGTTAGGAGCGAGCTCTGGTTGCAGCAGGGTGAGACCAAAGGCAGCAGCATTGCTGTCAGACAAGCTCTCCCAAGAGCAGCCAGTCGGGCTGGGTAACGTGTCCTGAGTCACTCTGATGAGCAGTGGGGTGGCAAGATGCTTTGGGTGGAGGCTGATTGCTTTTCACTGAGGTGATGTGAAGGGTTAGTAACAAGCAGTGATAGCAGCAAGCTGCTCCCCTGCTCACCCGGGTATGAGGTGCCTAGGTGTTCCAGGCTGACACCTGCAGGGACACCTGAACTCCCCACCTCCTTGAGATAAAGCCACAAAAATAGAGCAGCACTGGAAGCAAGAAGGGACATTTTCTCTGCATCATTCACAAAGCCAGGGGCATGGCTGTGGCAGTGGTGGTGACTGCAGGAAGAGGCAGGGACTGTATGGGGGCAGCAATGGCTTCTCCTCCTGCCAAACTCAGATAATCCTTTGTTCCAATTCTTTATCCAAAAGATAATTCTTTTCCCACTGTACAGTTGTGAAGGCGCTGTCAGAGCTGTTGTGAATAAATAGGAACAACAACCTGAGCTTGTTCTTTAGTGCCCATTGGAGTTAATGATTAAATCACAGCTAGGGCAGTGCTGTTGAAACAAGTCAGGTATGTTATCACTGGGCATGAACCTCTCTGTAAGGAGCCATAATAACCCGTTCTCTTACAGAACTTCAAAGCTAAAGGGCGTTGGAAAACAAAGAGCAGCTGAGGTCCTGCTGAAGCAGGAGTGTGTTCACACTGCTGCCAAGGGGGGTTCAGTGTCTCACTGAGGCTGAACTGGTGGCTGCTGAGCACAGATTTTAAGAGCAGGAATGAGGGGCATTCGGTTGAGTTTGGTTTTGAGATACCAGGTAAGTTTGCATTGCTGGTAAATAAAGCAAAACAAACCACAGCCAGAGAAAAAAATGTGTTTGTTTGAATGCTGCAAAGCATTTGGTTGAGTGTGGTGCAGTTTGTCTTTCTGTCCATTCCATATCAGCAGGTCATGAGCTCCCAGATGAGGAGCCACAGTCACGAGGGTTTGGGACCAGAACGTACCAAACCACTTCTCCTGAGTTTGAGCTCTGTAATGGAAGCTGTGTGCTGGAGTGTTTTGAACTGGGCCAGCAGCGACAGACTCACAGACATGGAAATGACACGTCTGAGTGATGCGGGATGGAGAGTTAAAAAGTGAATACACAGCCTGTGCAAAATGCAAAGCTGAGTGTTTGGGTCTTTGCAAACATTGCTGTGATGTGTAAACACAGGCTGTGTAGTCTGCATGAAGGCACTGAGGGTAAGTTTACCAGCTCTTCATTTTATATTGTAAATACTGTGCTCCCTCTTCACTGCTATTTTATTTTATTTTATTNGCAGTCACCCCAGCACCACCACCCAGCTCCCACTCTTCTCCTGCCCATCTCCTGCACACCCTGAGAAAGCCAGACACCCACTACAACTCTTCCAAGTGTGATCTTATTCTGTTTCCAAGTCCATGTGCACAGTGTGTGAGCATTTTTAGGACAGAAGCAAGCACGTCTCTGCAAGAAAAGCAGCAATCCCTGCAGCTCCTTGCACCAGCTATGCTTGGGCCACAGACTTTGGGCTCAGTGATAGGAGGCAGCAGCTGTAGCAGCATCTGATCCCACTGCCCTCATAAAAGAGGCTCTCTGCACTGCTCAAGCTCCTTCCAGTCTGCAGAATGGGGCCAGTAGGGACCCTGTGGGGATGTGGGATAGCCAACTCTGCTCCTGGGCTGTGCAGAAGGGCAGCATCCTGCTCCCACCCAGCGCTCTGCTCCCCAGGCTCTTGACTTATGAGAGCAAGTGATTGTCAGGGAGAGGGGGCACGGTCTAAATGTCAGAGGAGAGATGAAGCTCTGAGCGAAGGGGTCAGTGCTCTGAAGGTAGAATACCTGGGAACTCCATCTTTCACAGCCCATTGCCTTTCCAGAGCATGTTCCCTGTTTGGAGGTAGCAGCTGTGTCCTCCTGTAAGCAGAGCTCTGCTGTCCCAGTCGGGCATCAGCATCACTCATAAGTATCTCAGAGACCAAAACCTTGCTCTCTCTGCTGAGAGCCTTCATCCATAGACATCCCCTTTACAGCAAGCCAAACCCACTGCTTCCCCTCCATCACAGCCCGCAATTGCACTGACAATTCTGTAGGACAGCATGCCCCAAACATTCAGACTGCTGCCTTTTAAACATCCCGTATCTTGCTGCGTACAAAACATCCCATACAAGTGGCACTACTTTATTAGGCACGATGCCCCGAGCTACTCCAGGAGCAGCAGGCCCCGTGTTCACCTCCCAAGCTGTCCCAGCAGCAGGTACTCATCCAGCAGAGCCACGCGGGGATGAAGGCTGCACTCCTCACGCTCTCCTGGTGTTAATCCTTCAGCAGACCGAGCTTCCTCAGGGCCTCGCGCCGATGCTCCTCCGTTGAACCCTTGGGGGAAATCTTCACACTGACGCAGGAGCGGGGCGGCCGGGGGAAGCTGGGCAGCGGGCTGGACCTCCTCTTGCTGCTCTTCTCCAACTCGGTGGGCTCCTTTAGCACAGCGAAGTCTTTCCCCGCCCCGAGGGATGCGGGTCGTGGTCTGCTGCTGCGCAGGAAGCTGGGGGCCAGCCGCTCGATGAAGGACATCTTGCCCAGCGAGCTGCTGCCCTTGACTCCTGGCTCCTTGGCCACGCAGCTGCCCAGCCCTACGCCGGAGCGCTCCAGGGTGTTGGATTTGAAGTTCGTGGCCCGTCCTGCTGGAGCTGTGCTGGGTGCTGCCTGGACCTGATCGCGGGGAGGTGGTACAGGGCTGGGCCGGGTGCAGGGCTCCCCCAGATCCTGAGGCAGCCCCAGTTTCTCCAGAGCCTCCCGCCGTGCCTTCTCCCTCTCCTTGGGGTCGTGCTGCCCTGAATTCTGCTTTTCTGCAGCAGTGTCTCCAGCAGAGCCGACGGGTGATGATGGTGGTACCTTCACCTTCTGGGTGGGCTCTGCACCAAGTGGCACTGGGCTGGCTTTGCTGGTTCTCAGGATAATGTTGGGTGGTAGTTTTCGTGGTTTGGGGGCTGTGGGAGGCCCACGCTTGGCATCAGGGTCCTGTGGGACCTCCTGTGCTGCTGGATGCTCCGGTTGACCCTGAGGAAGTGCTGTGCCCTTCTCTCTGTGTGGCACCGGTGTGGGAATGGGGACAGCTGTCATCTCCAGGGCTGTATGGGGTCGTTTCCAACTCTCCTCTTCATTTTCTTTTCTGCCATTGCTTCGTGGCTGCTCTGCCACGTCCTGGAAGGGAGCTGGAGGTGGGATGATGAGGGATCTCACCTCTCTTCTCAAGTTAGCTTGGCCAACCCTGCTCTCCTTGCCGATCTCCTGTGGAGATTTACCCAGTGGCAGCGGGTCCTGCATGATGTGTGTATCTGTTTTGCCATCAGCTTTGTTTGCTGCAGGGATGTTCCTCGGAAGGCTCTGGTTGGAAGGAAGTGATGTAATTGCTGGAGCAGAGCTTGGGAAGCCAGAAGAGCCCTCAGTGCCCTTCTGGTCGGCTGCACATTGCTGAGCTGCACTTCCAGGGGGAGCCCTCTTCTCCAAATCTAGGCAGAGAGAGGTGAGACATCATACACCATGCTGCATGTCTACACAGGATATCTTACCATGTACAGAATGCTTCTTCATGCCTGGTAATAACAAGCAGAGCTCTACCCTGCAGTTCAGTTGGCCCCATTAGATAGCTGCTAGCAGCTCCTACATGCAGCAACTGGGAGAACACAGCTGCTGCCCTACATATCCCACCACACACAGCCTCCTCTCACCCATGGAGTGATGAAAGCCATCTGGCTTTTGCTTACCAAATGAATAAAACTGGGGCAACGCTCCCATTCTGCCTGCCAAGGAAGCTCACCCCAGTGTGGGAATCCTTTGCAAACAGGGCAGGAGCCCAATTCCCAGCTTACCCTGGGGAGCAGAGTCTCTCTTCAGCCATGCCCTGGGCAG
Source organism: Odontophorus gujanensis (assembly GCA_013399175.1). Classification (NCBI taxonomy): domain Eukaryota; kingdom Metazoa; phylum Chordata; class Aves; order Galliformes; family Odontophoridae; genus Odontophorus; species Odontophorus gujanensis. Next base: position 45,758 of record VXAB01007080.1, read on the forward strand.
CCGGGTGGGTTCTGCATAGTCAGTCTCATCAGTGGAAACTCCACTGTCTGCTTCTGCATCCAGCGAGCCAATGGTTTCCTCTAAGAACATCAAGCACTCCTTCTCTTCCACAGATAAATAGTCATAGCTGTTATCACTCTGAAAATAAAGAAGGGCGAAAAGGAAAAGCACTGATAGGAGCTGCAAGTGTACTTTTATTTCTCTGGGGATAGCAGTGCCTCTCCTTGTTCTCCTGTCCATATCACAGCTTTGAAAGTTGTGCTTTTCAAAGGCAAAAAAAGGAGCACAGAGAGACCCCGTTTAATTTTTATTGCATTTCAAGCATCATGAGATGTGATCACTGTGGAAGTGCAACACGTAATATACTCCATTAAAAAGCTGAAGTGCAGGAAAGGATGGAGCATGTGTCACATGGACAAACACGGGGGAGAAATTGTTCCAGGTGGAGTTGTTTTGCAGAGTGGCACCTACCCAAGCCCTGTACCATGCAATACTGCAACCAGTTTGTCCGTCCCTAATAAATTTTAGAGGGTTTGGTTCTGGTTTGCAATACATCTAATAGAAAACCTGCCCAGGACTGGGCTTTGTGCTAGCACATATCAATTATGCTCCAAGTCAGACAGGATGTAATTAGGCCATCAATCTTGGAATCAGTGTTTGGAGACAAACAAGTTTTAAGGAACAGATAATGAAAAATTGCACATCTACGCCCATTGTCCCAGCTCATCTCCACCTTAACTCCTAAATCCATCTCTTGTCAGCTAGGGAGGAGTACAGCACGATGCCTTCTCCAGGGGCAGTCACCCTTGTTGGAGCTGCTGTGACCCAGTTATCCTACTGGTGCTGGGACAACCTGCCCTGCCCCTGGGCTGTGCCGTGGGCTCCTGCATTTTGATGTTATTCCCTGAGGAAACCAGGCAGTGAACTTAATTGCTACCGTGTAGGTGTGAGAGATGTGAGTATTTTGGGGTCAGGATCTATGTGGTCCTTGTGCTGCCACAGCAGTTTTGAGCAGAAATCCAACTGAAATCTCATGCTGAGGGGGGTGAGTGACACGTGGGCCATGCATAAAGGGGTAACTTACCCGCTGTGAGTGGTTGGAGGCTGTGCTGACCATGCTGTCACAGCTGTCTGAGTTGCAGGCAGCCATGCCCAGCCCCAGGTCCTTCCCAGGCATGTCACGGGCTGCGGGACAGCAGGGCTGGAGCAGGACAGAGGAGATGTGTTAGGCTGCGGGGCTGCTGCGTGCAAATGTGCAGGATCTTAGGCTGCTCCTAGCAAGAGGGCATTTTTGAAAGCACCTTTGGAAGTCATTTTATTTTCCCAAATGGAGTAAGCCCTGGGGAGCTTGTACATAAACATCTTATGGGGGGTAATGATTTAATCACCCTGGAGATGTGGATAAGGCAGCTCCTGAAGGAGCTTCAAGCCTGCAGCAGGAGTGCACGCTGCCACACTGCAGTTGAGCAGTGCTGGCAGGGGCTGTCCCACCCCAAGCTGAGCTCTGCCCACAGCTGGTGGCACTCCACACCCACCCGGTGTCCCCTGAGCAACGGGTGGCACTTGGGGTTTGTACCTGCGAGACCATCCTGGGGCAGGGTCCCCAGGATCCCACGCAGGCCAGTTATACTCACAGCATGCACAGCAAAGGGAGCTTCACCCCCTGGGGAAAAGACCAAGCAGCCTGCAGAAGCCGTAATTACTCATAGACGTAAAGCATTAATCTTCCAAAAGGTACTGACACCACCAATTATGTGCTTTCTTTGCTTGCACCGCCCATTCTTTGGGAGATGAGAATCACAGAATGACAGATTTGTAGGGGTTGGAAGGAAGGGACCTCTGGAGATCATCAAGTCCAACTCCCCTGCCAAAGCAGGGCTAAAGAGAGAGGGAGAGCTGGGCTGCAGAGCACAGCAAACAAACGCCCTCTCCAACACACATGGGCCCACGCGGGAGCAGTTGTTTGCGGGCAGACAGAGGAGCTCTTTGTGCTGCAACCTGGCCACAGGAGCACACTGCTGCTTTTCTTGGTTAGCAGGATCAGGGAATTAGATGTGGAGATAAGTGAGCAGAGCTGGCTGCTTGTTAAGACTGTCAGAACCTGAAAGAATTCTTTTGTAATTGGCATATGCCGCAAAAATCAGATTTCCCCACCCACAGCCTGGAAGGTCCAAAATGCTTCCACTCAGGAGGAGCTTAGTGCTTCAGGTTGGGTTTTGCAGCACGTATTGTCCAAATTACAGCTGAGAAAACAGTGTCTTTGGAGCAGCACTAGCCCCTGTTCTTTGAATGTGAAGCTTATAGCCAGAGCTGTTAGCTGTCAGGAAGCACAGGCTGCAGATGGGGATTTTCAGCCTTCCCAAGCTGCGTAACTTTGCTGCACACATCCTTTGCCATGAGAAATACAAATCTGCTTCCAGGCAACAAAAGCCTATTGCCTGCTTGATGAGGGACCCGCAGGATTGCTGCAATGTTCTGCACTGCCTCCTGCCCACTGCACAAACCCGAGGGAACAAAACAGGGAAGTGAAAGTTTTGCATGAACTCGATGCTGGAGCAGTGTCCCCTGTGCAATGCTGCAGCTGCAAAACGAGCAGCCCCAAGCAGGGACAGCCATGCAGGGGTCTCCGAGCTGATTCCTGGTGGTCAGCACGCTGGGAGAAATGGCCTGAGCAGCTCTCTCCTTTGTAACAGTGAGGAGGCAAAGTTCAGCAGGGAGCGTCAGGAGCTGTGCAGGAACAAGGGGCTCATTCTACTGTGTGCTGTTCTCAGAGGAGATTATGGTTCTGACACATTCATCCGACTCAGGAGAGGGAAAGAGGAAACCAACCCTGAAAAGTCTCAGGTTTTATGGTTCAGAAGGATTTTGCAGTTCCCTCCTTTCAAAAAAACAACACATTAGCCACCAACCAAGCATTCAACCCAGAGTTTAAATTCAAAGCTGTTTCTCGATCGTATATTCTCCCACTTAAAAAGCTTTTCCAAGTGGCCACTTTTTATTTGAAGCACAAAACTCGCTGGGGCAGCTTTTGCAACAGCTGCCATAACTGTCCTCTGCAAAACTTGCCAAGCCCTCAGACATCAAAGAGCTGCTGGGTAGCAATTAATCTAATTGCTTTATTTGAGGAGGCTACTTTCTTCTAATCCCAGCACGACTACCAGTGCTGTACCGCAGCTCTCCAGCAGTGCCCACCAATGTCGGTGCTTTTTTGCAGCTGTACTCTGATGCCCTACACCTGCTCACAGAGGGCCCCATCCTGGCCAGATCTAAACACAAAGAGTGCAGGGAAACAGAGCACGGGCAGCTCCTGGCCGCTCTGCTGTGCTGCTATGCCCTGGGATGGATCCCACCCCAGGGTGAACGGAGGCGATGGCGCAGCTCTCCAGTTCCTCTTTAAACAAATAGGGCTCACATCGCCGTCCCAAGAGCTGAGTTTGCTGCCCTGAGAATGGGTTTTACTGGTGGCCCCCAGCTCTCCAGCACCACTTTCCAGCCCCCCAGCCCTCAGCCCAGTGCGACAGCTCTGCCACTCTTTCTACTTCCAAAGCAAAGTCCCCAGCGTGAGCGCACCGCAGCCCCGGGCAGAGGCACTCAGCTCTCCACCACATTCAGCAGGAAAAACAGAGAGAGCAGAAAGCAAGAAGGAATAAAGGTTTTTGCTCTTTTTTTACCAGGATGTCCGACGTCCCCCGCTGCCCAAATCCTTGTCCTGGCCGCGTCTATCCCAGGACGTCTTTGCTTTTCTGCGCTAACCAAACACGGGCAGGTTACACATTAACTCCCAGCAGAGATAAGGCTGCGCGGGGCACAGGCAGTAGCAGCCCGCCCGTCACCTGCAGCTCAGCCAAGCCACGCTCATCCCAATCCGAGCAAGGTGAATTCCTTCCTGCAGCTGGGCTGGGGTCAGGGTGCAGCACAGCCCCCGCTCTGCCCGGCTGTGCAGCTCTGCACAGGGTGCCCGGGGGGGGGCAGAGCCCGGCGAGCGGCTGCGGGCGCCCGGCACCACCCAGCACCCTCCCTTCCTGGCCTCAGCACGGGTTTCACTGGAGACTCCTTAATCTGACATCCTGTTCTGCAGCATAGTTGCTCGCTGACATCTGGAGGCCCGGACCAAAACGCCCTTTTTGGCAGTGATTAAGCCCTGTGCCGGGTGCTTGCGTTGGGTGCTGCTGTGTGCGCATTGCTGAGCAGCAGGTTTCTTCTCTTCTGTGCTTTGGGGCATTGGGTGGCTCAGCTCAGGGCAGGATCTGGTTCCTTCATGGCTCTGAACGTGCAGATTGCTGCTGGAACAGAGAGAGGTACAAAAAAAGACAGGGGTCTCCTGGAAGCAGTGCAGCGGAGGGCTACAAAGATGATAAAGGGCGTGGAGCACCTCCTGCATGAGGAAAGGCTGTTTAGCCTTGAGAAAAGAAGGCTCAGAGGGGATCTGATCCACATCTCTAAATATCTAAGGAGTGGGAGGCAAAGGGACTAGGCCGGACACTTCTCAGCAGTGTGTGGTGATAGGATGAGGGGAAATGGCCACAAACTGAAGCATAGGAAGTTCTGCACCAATGTGTGTGGGAACTTCTTCCCAGTGCAGTGATGGAGCACTGGAGCTGCACACAGAGGTGGTGGATCTCCTCTGGAGATGTTCAGGACCCACCTGGATGCTGAGTTGTGCAACCTGGGCTGGGAGCTGCTTTGGCAGAGGTTTGGACTCCATGATCTCTGAATGTCCCTTTCAACCCCTACAGTTGTGTGATTTTGTGGCTCATGTACCACCAAAGCTTTCCCAGAGACTGCATTTTCCCACTGTACAATGCACAGGGATTCCTTTATAGAAGCAAAGGGCAGAGTCCCAGGAAAACTGCACATATCCCAGCAGAACCCCTGCAGTGAGATCCTGCCCATCAGATTCATTCACATTTTCATGCTGTAATGTTCTTTTTTTTTTTTTTTTGAAAATAGTGTTGCAACATGTGCCCTGCTGCACAGAACAGGGAAGTGGAGACATGGGTTATTTCAAGCTGCAGAAGGATGGAGGGAAAGAGGATGAGCAGGGAGCACAGAGCTTCCCGGCAGCACTGGCAAGCCACAGCTCTGCCCTGTTACAAAAGGACCATGTGGGCTGAGGAGCAAATCACAACAGCCTGAGAAGCTGGAGAGCATGGGGAGCTCTGTGCCAGCGCTGCCCTCCTGCGCTCACACAGCAAAGAGATGTGAACGTGGTGCACATGGCTGAGCATTGCAGCAGCCTGGAATTGTAGAGCTGGGTGCAAACACTTCTAGAAGTGATCACTGGCATAGTGCAGCAGTTCGAGCAGTCACGTTTGTGACGCTTTTGTCTGCTTTTGGTTCTGAGTCTGCTTAGAACATGGAAGTATGGCAAAACTGGATATGTTTTCTTACGTATGTGCAAACAGGGGAGTTGAACAAACACTCCTGATGGAGAGGCTGTGTCCTGAGAGCATCATGATGACAGCACTGGGACCTAACCTGTGCCATGCAATCTGTAGAGCTTGCTGCCTGAAGGGCTCTGTGTAGATCAGGGAAAACACTCTATTCCATTACGAGAAGTCTCGAGCTGCTGAGAGCTGACTTCTGTGCAGCAGAAGCCTGGAATGAACCTGCTCTTTTTCTACGTTCTTCCTCCGACAAACAAAAAACAGCTGCTACTCAAAATAAAGCATGATTTCACCTACGTGGTATGAGGTACATGCAAATAGTCAAGTGATGAGAAGAAAACTCTCCAGAATGCTGAGAAAGGACTTTGGCACGCTAACAGGCACCGCGTGCCTCACCCTCTGCATAAACAGCAGAGTGTGGGTAATTCAGGCCTGGCATGGAGGAGCTGCATCCACATAAATAAGGCACCTGCTGACATAACGAGCTGGGTTTGGCTGTAGGGCTGCTGGACCCTCCTGAGCTGTAGGTATGGTGCTGTGTGTGCTGACAGACGGGTTATGGAAGATATTGGGTAATCCGCAGGCTTAGAGAAATAAGGAAGTCTTAGTACAGCTGTGGACTAAGAAGGAACCCTATTTCTTATCCCAGTTTTAGGGAAAAGAGGTAGAGAACTCCATGGCTTGGTAAGCATTAACCCCACATGAGAAACGAGGCAGCTCTGCGTGTGTAATGCAGTTCCCAGCGCTTTCCCCGAGGCACTAATTACAAATAATCCACAAGAGCACTGCAGTCCTGGACAACCTGATTCTGCTAACCCTCCTCCCATGGCATTGCTTTGCTACAAAAACCCATCTGCTGCTCAGACTCAGAGGAGTGACATTTTGATTTCAGCAAATCAGAAGGAACTTTATTCCACTCCGTCCAGAGCAGAGCGAAACCTGATGGCTGAAGGCACAGCTTCATTTACAACACAGGCAGACATTTAATTGGTATGATGAAGAGCTGAAATCGTGGTGCTTCTCTTATTAAAGGGTTTTCCTGAGCACAGCTCGGTGTGGTGCTTCCATCAGCTCAGTGTCCTGGTTCTCAAGGCCCATCAGCCCGTGGGGCTGTGTGGAAGGCAGTCAGCAGAGCTCTGCTGAGATCAGACTGCTGTGTTCCTGCACTGCAAGTGTGGTTTCATGAGGGCTCTGTTGGCTGTGTCTGACCACAATCATTGCACTGTTGTGTATGTGAAAAGGATGCTTGAAAAACTGGAGTGGGAATAGGACACTCCTCTGCAGGCACAAGGGAACAGGAGATGCAGGATTGAGTTCTGACCCTGCACCCCACAGGGAGGTGCTCCTTCCCTCTGCCCACTCTTTCTTCTTGCATAGTCCAGAACCAAGGAATCCAACACAAGCTCCATCAGCTCCAAGATTTTTGTCTTTCCCCCTTCCCTCAAAGTCACACAAAGAATGGAGCAGGTGTGGAGAAGTAACTGCTTTGAGAACTGAGGCTGGAAAGGGACCTGTGTCATCATCCCAGCAAAGCACAGTGATAGCTGAGGAATGCAGATTTGGGCTGATTCCCTCCTCACATTGCTCATATAGGCAACTGCTTCCATGAAATGGACAGGGTCTTTCTGAAACAGAGAACTCTTGAAGCCTGTCTGTTTCATGACTTATCCATGCAAATGCACTAACAGTTTTAGAGGCAAACAAGACCCTTTGGTCGCTCCTCTTGATGCCCAAGTACATCAGGGAGGTATCTTGTTTTAAAAGCATAAGGTTCTATTGTTGAAAACAAAATTTATAAAAGTTATATTGCTGAAAAAGTTGGAAGCGAAGCTTTATCCTAAAAGGGCTGTGGGGCTGAGCCCTTCTTGATGTGGCCATCCCTAGGTATCAAAGGAAAAAGTGAATGAGATGGAAAGGGGACATAAATTACTCAGAGCCCACGATCCAGATGTGAAGGCCACAAAAGGTGCACTGGTGGAAATATAGTGAACAGAGCTGGGGCTCAAGAGCTGAGGCAGAGACTACACTAAGCAAGGCTGCATGCATCAGTCACATTTATTGGTGCATCAACAATTTTTGCAATTCCAGTGATGTGTTCAAGGAAATATCTTATTCCAAATGCTCTGCACTGATGGTACCCGAAGTGGAACATTGTATTACAGTGGTAACTAAGACTTGAGAAACACTGACACCATTTGCTCTGCTGCAATGGGTAACACGTGCTGCCCACGCAGTGGACATCTCACTCAACATCTGCTGAACATGGAAACTCAGACCAAACTTTTAAAGTGCTGTTAAATCTGTGAGACGGGCATCTCTTCCTTCAGCACAAAGTGTGTGTGAAAGGCCACATGATTCAGGCTCTTCTTTAAAGGAGGAATTCAGTGCTGGTGAAGTGGCCATGCGAGCACCGGGAAACCAAAGTTCTTCACCTGATCCAAGATCCAGAACTGTACAGGTAAGGAAGGCAAAATGAACAACACTGCTTCTACCAAGCCCACTGCTGAAGTAAGAATTTCAGTTTCCAGGGCCAGTGTAACTGCTGACCTCTGTGCTGAAGTGTTCAGCAAGGAAATCAGTGTTTTCATTTCTGTATGGGAATAAGTGGTCTCGGTAAGGACACACATGGAGCTTACAGGTTTCCTGGGTGGGCATGGGCTCCCGGCCACTACCAGAGCCCACAGCACATCTGTTCTAAAGTATCTGTAACAACAGTTCAGTGCTAATGTATTAGCAATGCTCAGAAATTCATCCCATTAGTGCCAGGATCCCATTTTTGTGATAATTCCATTAAAGGCAGGTAAACACTGCTAAAAAAAACCCCAAACATGGCATTCTTTGAAAAGTACAGCTCCCCTTCTTAATGCAGTATGGGAGCTCAGCACCTGGAGCTTCCCCAGCTCTGTCCTCATCCCTGGTTACTTGATCTTTGTAACAGTTTGTCAGCACACTACAGACACCAATTAGAGCAGTTCCATTGATATTTTGTAAACCAAAGGGATTTTATTTTCTAGGCAACTAAATAAAACATCCAAGCCATGACACTGACACGGAGCTCCCGCTCTGTTAGTGGATCTGCTATGCAAACATGACAAAGCAAAGTTAAAAGCTCTGGGTTCAAGAAAACTAATTTTAAATTTAAAAAATACTGCAACTGAGAAATACTCCCGCAAAAAAAAAAAATAATAATTCTGATATGCTTTTCAGAAAGATTACAAAGCTGAAAAAAAAATTATCCAAGTGTTGCTCCCAAATGTCAATGCCGTTGCAAATGTGGCAGACAATAAATACGTATCTTCCCCTTCTACAGCACTTTTTGTTTCAAAGACACCCAAAGTACACCTCTCTGAGGTAGGTATTCTGTCCGTGTAACAGATGGCAAATGGTGAGGAACAGCTCCTCACCTCTTCAGTGTGAAAGCTGAGAACATGATTTAGGGTCGAGAGTCTCTTGGTCTCATTCCCAGACAGCATTTTGTTGCAAGTCGTCATAACAGTGTAATCTCCAAGTTCCCTCCTTTAGGTTCATGAGCTTCTAGAGGGCTGTTGGCAATGATTTGTTCTTTTTAGTCATGACAGACAAAAAGTAAAGTGTGGTTTAACACTGGAAGCTAAGTGGTTTTCTATTGGAAACTCCCAACAGTGTGAGCGTGTACTTTAATACTGAAATAAAAAGAAAACTGGTCCGTAGTGCTTTTGGCAATCCCATTCTTTATCCTTAATTATTCTTGTCTCAATTTAGCAAAGCACTCACACAATTAAGCTCCATTTTCTGTGAGATCCCCTCAGTATTTCAAGGTCCAACCAAGAAAAATCAGCTGAGAACTTCAGTGAAACACACTGCATACAGAAAACAACTTTTTCTGCACCAGGAGTTCAGCTACATGCCTCAATGAACAGAGGCCTTTACAACTAAGATTGATTCCATTTGGAAAGTGGGTTTGTTTCTGCCTCAAACTGAAGATGCATGTTCCTGTTCTCTGTTTGTAGAGGAGCAAGAGAGGTAACTCGGAACAGAGTGACAGGAGAATAGAAGGCTAAAAACATTTTAAAATCCCTTAAAACAAAAGTGTATTACAGGCATTACAAAGGAAAAAATAAATCCCCTTCAGTACTATGCACCTTTACAGCACCTTTTAAAAGACCTCAAAGCACTTACTGTTGAGCTCACAACCTTGCTGTGAGGTAAGATTGATGAAGCCAATTCCAAGTTCCCTGATTCTGAGCAGTAGGAGAAGTAGGGCACTTCACCCAGCTTGTTTTGTTCTGGCAATTCAACTGCATCCTTCATTATCTGAATTAAAGCCTTGCTCCTGAACAGTCATCGGTGATGAATCAAACACCTTAAGGCAGAATGCAGATGAAGAAACCTCAAGCCTCCCTTCTGGGTTACTACTCCAACCTTCTAAAAAAGGGTAAGACTTCTTACCAGCAAAAACAACTGAGAACTATACCTTAAAGTGCTAATTTACAGTATCTGGAATCTGCTACAGCTTACACAGTAACACTGTGGCCATGAGATCAGCTACAGCCAAACAGAGACTGTTCTAATGTATTTAACAGATGCAAATGAAGATACTTCCCTAACTACTGTTATTTCCCTCCTGCCAGAATTTGAGATATTGTAAAGAAGAATCCAAGTATTTCAAGAAACATGCCTATGTTCGGACGCAGTGTAATCACCAAGGGGCTGATAGTTATTTTCCAAGCAACTAAAAACTACCTATGGAGGATTAATAAGTTTATTCAATGCTTATCCATCTACTTGTTAATTTTAAGAAGGCTATCTTAAAGCTTAAAGGCCACTTCTTTCTCTAAAGCCGTGACTTCACACAAACAATACATTCTACTTCTTATAGTAACACGGCGTAGGGCAGCTTAAGGGATGCTCTTTCCACTAAAAACTGTGAGCTCCATGAGCAGCTTCCCCTGAAAGGGCTGCTTCAATGGGCAGAATTTATTTTTGAGTATAAATAGTGCTGATACACACACTTCCTAAAACCTTAGATTAATTTAATTGCCTTGAAAACATAATAGAGATTGATCGAGTAATTTAGAGGCTCGATTTTTACACTAGTGTTGAACGAGCCTGGTTTTGTGTGGCCACACAGAGCACACACTCCAAGAGGAGATTATTTCAGAAATCAGGTTTTAGCTGCCAGTGTCTATCACCTGCCAAGTTACTCTAAATCATCATGCGAGAGGATACCTATTTCAAATCAGTGGGAAAAGTCACCAACCACACCAAACCTGTGCGTCTGGGCCATCGTTAAGTCCATATGCTTTTCAAGCTCTGTGAACGGAATTTTGTGATTACATACAGCTTATCTGGAAATCCAGAATTTTATTCCGGATGAGTGAGGTAGTAGATGTAACCATCCTCATGCAGGCATCACACTTCCCCAAAGTTGGTGTGTCCCGTCTCCTTGGCGTGTTCTCTGGCTTCCAGTTGTCCTGTGAGTCCCTTCTGGCACACCATGCACCTCAGCGTGAAGCGATTCACGTCGGTGAACTGCCTCTTCCTTCTGGCTTCATCTGCTAGCTCCAAAGCTTGAGCGAGAACAACATCATCAGTGGTGGAGAAAATGGTCTGCGGGGGAACGTCCGAGTCGGGGATTTTACGCTCGAGAGGATCATAATGAATCCCATCATAGATCAACAGGACCCGCTTGGTGTACCCGGCATCTTCCCCGAAACGATCGATTCTGACCGTCTGTGTGTCCACCACACAGATTTCACACTGGTAAAATTTGGATAGAATGGAAACCTCGATGGCTCCCCCCCAGGTTTCCTCTCTGCGGATCCAATCACAGTACTCCCTGTTCGTTTTCCCCAGCACGGCCTCGCAGTACGCCTCGGGGTCACTCGCCACGATCTGAGCGATCAGACTGCGCATCTCCGGGGCGCAGCCGGGGTCGTACACACCGCCCTCCACCACGTAGTACACGCTGGTGAACAGACACGAGTTATCAGCTGGCACCACCCTCCTGGCCAGCACGGGCACCGCTTCCCTCACCGCCATCACCCGCTTGGCCATGACTGGAGAGCCAGCACCGGGCTTGGACGTGTCCTCCTCCACGATGAGCGTGTCCCCTGTCAGAGAGAGAGAGAGAGGGGAGAGCTGAGCGCAGGGCTGGCACAGAACCGAATCCCTAAGGTCAGAAAGGAACTGTGAGCCCAACCACCGACCCCACGCGTGCTACGTCTCCGCGGCTCTCCAGCACCTCCAGGTCGGTGACCCACCGCTTCCCCCCGCACTCTGCTCCAGCACCCACGGGTCCGGCCGCAGCCTCCCTTTAATTAAGCTAATCGCAGCCCTCGGGGCAGCGGAGATCACAAAGCGCAGGCGCCACCGCCCGCCCCCGAGCGGGCCTCACCCGAGTGGATGCCCAGCTCGCCCAGCCGCCGCTCGCCGTCGCTGAGGTCGAGGCTCCGCGGAGGGAAGCCGAGGAGCAGCCGCTGGGCCGGGGCGGGGACGCCGGTGAGGGCGGCCAGGGCGGCCTGCATGTCGCGGAGACGGGAGTGTGCGGTGAGGCCGGGCAGCGGCTGGGTGCCGCTCCGGGCCTTGCAGCGCAGCCGCAACATCCTTCGCGCGGCCGCCGCCGCCGCGTCCCTGCTGCTCCTCCTCCTCCTCCTCCTCCCGCCGCCACTTCCGCCCGGGCCCAGCGCTCGCTCTTTCTCGCGAGAACTCACCCCACGCGCCCTCATTGGTCGCTGAGCCGCGGCCGGCGCGGATCTCATTTGCATGCAGGGCGCGCCGGGGGTTGTGGCGTAGCGCAGTTCTCCCCTCCCGCTTTGCCGGGGCGCGATTTGCATCTCATTTGCATGCAGCGCGGCGGCGCGGAGCCATGGCGGCGGCGTCCCGGCACGGCGCGCCGCGGGGCAGAGCCGGAGCGCAGCGCGGCGGAGAGAAGAAGTGCTGTGAGTAACCGGGGCGGGACCGCGGATGAAGAGCTTGTCGAGGACCAGGAAAACAAAAATAAAAAAGCCGGTGACGGATTCGCTTAACGAAAGGCGCGGTTCGCGCGCCACGCGTGGGTTTGACCGCGCGCGCGGTGGAGCTGCGGTGTCCCGGTGCCCTTCGTGCTGCTGACAGCCTCGGCTCGGTGTCGGTGCAGCCCTGCTGCTGCCTGAGCCCCTGTTTTCCGTGGCCATCTGCTTAAAACGGTGTTTTCTTCCATCCTAAAACCATTTCTCTTCTGCCCTTGGCAGCCCGCGCCTCCTGGGTAAATATTTGTCCCACCGAGAGCCGCATTAGCCCCATTAACTGCAACAGGTGCACCGCCGCTAATCACTTTCATTAGCTAACACCGCTTGCAGCGCTCATTAGGGACCGGGAGCCGGCGGCAGGACGGCCGGGTCCGTGCACTGGGCTCCACGCTGACGTTTTCCTGCAGCGTGGGCATCCTACATGACCAACTCTCCCACCCTCATCGTGATGATCGGGCTGCCCGCCCGCGGCAAGACCTATGTCTCCAAGAAGCTGACACGCTATCTCAACTGGATCGGGGTGCCCACCCGAGGTGCGTGCCCCCCACGGCCCCTGCCCACGGGTGGGAGGGTATCGGTGGGTGCCCGTCCCAGCGCTGCGTCGTTTTGTGTCCCCAAGTGTTCAATTTAGGGGTGTATCGCCGGGAAGCGGTCAAGTCCTACAAATCCTATGACTTCTTCAGGCATGATAACAAAGAAGCGATGGAGATCCGCAAGTGAGTTGGCGTCACGGGGCTGTGCAGATGGCCCACGGTCTGCTTCGGCTCGGGGTTGGCAGCCCGTGTGTTTCTGTAGCATGAAATAACGTTGGATGCCATGGAAGGAGGTAGTGCAGTGCAGCCAGGGATCCTGCCAAGGGATCCCTGCGTGGGAATGTTGTTGGCATCAGGAGAACTGGATGGAAAGCAGGGGCTCTGAGCAGCCAGAGGGGGCGGGGAGTGTGGGTACCTTGGGTGCTGTTCCCTTGGGATTTTGCAGGTGTGGATTTTTGCCCTCAGAGGCTGCGGTGTGAGATGTGTTTGTGGGGGCAGTGGGGCTGGGAGTCTGTGTGGAGCCTCAGCTGGTGGAGGCAGCAATGGGGGCATCCCTAGGGCACAGATGGGAGCATGGGAAAGTGGGGGTTTAAACAGGATTCAGCCCTGCAGAGCCCCCAGGGGTTGGAAAAGATGTGAGGCTGAGTGCTCCATCAGTGGAGAGAACAGGCAGTTGAATTTTTCTTTGGCTCAGAGGACCTCCAACCTGAACGCCCCACATCTGCTCTGACACTGCGTTTCTCTCCTGCAGACGCTGTGCCTTAGTGGCCCTACAGGATGTGAAGGCATACCTGCTGGAGGAGTGTGGGCAGATAGCTGTAAGGCTCTTCTCAGCCAACACACACCATGGGGGCTTTGCATCTGGGTCGTTCAAAGCTTCCCGGAGCATTTGGAAGCCCGGTTGTAATCCCAAATCACTTGGGGCTGCTTTAGAAGCTGTAGATAAACTTTCTCATTGCCACTTATTTTCTGATAGGTCTTTGATGCAACCAATACAACTCGGGAGAGACGGGACCTGATCTTAAATTTCGCTAAGGAAAATGCTTTCAAGGTAGTGCTGCTGTATTTAATTTGTGGTTGGGATCAGTGTGCTGGAGCTGTTCTTGACTTCTGATTCAAACCAGAGCTCTCGGTCCTCTAAAACATGTTTCACTGCCTCCTTCACAGGTGTTCTTTGTGGAATCTGTCTGTGACGACCCAGAGGTCATTGCTGCCAACATCCTGGTGCGTTGCCAGGCTCTGTGCCCTATAGCTGTGTGCTCTGCTGCCAGCTGGGGGCTGGGGCTGTGTGTGTCACCTCACTGTTCCTGCAGGGAGGGCTGGGGGCTGAACAGTGCTTCCCTGTAGTGCCCTGCTCTTACGTCTGAGCTTGCAAATACTACTGAAGATTTATGGGCTTATAAAAGCCAAAGGTACAGTTGTTGAAGTTGGGTGTGAGTTGAAGCTGAGCAGTGTTTGACCTTGAGTGAGGGATGACAGGCAGCTGTGTCTGTGCTGGGGCCAAGTGCTGCAGCGTGCCTCCCCATCGCCTTTTGTTGCCTTGCCAGGAGCAGGTTTTTCCACCGGACAGCACTAAACAATGCTGACTTGTTTCAGAAGGGAAGGATGGTGTTGCTCAGCACTGCTTTTGCTCCTTGTCATGTTTGCTCAGCTTTCCCCACTTGTCGCTGTCTGCTTGGCAGGAGGTGAAGGTCTCCAGCCCCGATTACCCGGAAAGAAACAGGGAGAATGTGATGGATGATTTCTTGAAGAGGATCGAGTGCTACAAGGTCACGTACCAGCCCCTTGATCCTGATGAGTATGACAAGTAAGCAACGAGCCCGGGCTGTGCTCCGTCCCTGAGCTGCTTTGCTTTGCTGCTTTGTGTTCTGTGCCCGAAGATGTGCAGTGCTTGTGCTGGAGCTCTCCCAAAGCTGAGATTTGCTCGTGCGAAGGCGATGCCCTCGGGTTGCAGTGGATTTGAATGCAGTGCTCCCTGTGCAAGCACGGTGTGTCCTGTGTCCCCATGGTAGCACTGATGCCTTTAGCTCAGGGCAGAGAGCTGGGGGACACCTGCACGTGTGTCACTTGTCAAACCCGGTGTGTGGGTGTTCTTATTTTATGTTGACTCCAGAGATCTTTCCTTCATTAAAGTGATCAATGTGGGACAGCGGTTCCTAGTGAACAGAGTCCAAGATTACATCCAGAGCAAAATTGTCTATTACCTAATGAACATCCACGTGCAGCCACGCACCATCTACCTCTGCCGGCACGGCGAGAGCGAGTACAACCTCGTTGGCAAGATTGGTGGGGACTCTGGGCTGTCACCACGTGGCAAGCAGGTGCGGTTCTGCAGCACCCAGACGGCTGCATGGCACAGTGTCGGAGCCCACACTGCACCCATAGTGAGGCCATGCACGGAGGCAGCTGCCCAGTGCAGCTTCTCTGCCCTCTCCCAGTTTGCACAGGCACTGAAGAAGTTCATTGAGGAGCAGGAGATCGTGGAGCTGAAGGTGTGGACCAGCCAGCTGAAGCGCACCATCCAGACAGCTGAGTCACTGGGGGTCACCTATGAGCAGTGGAAGATCCTCAACGAGATTGATGCTGTGAGTGGGGCACTGGGGAGGGAGCACAGTGGAGTTTGCTGCTTTTTCTAGGTGGAAAATAGTTAAATTGGGCATAAATCTGTTTCCTGACTGTCACTCAAGTCTGCCAGCCGTGGCTGTGCATAATGCCCTCCACCCTTATCAGGAGGTTTGGGGTCACTCACTAGGTCTGAAAGCACCTGGAACTGTCAGAGCTTGCACACCAGCACACCTTGCACTCCAGCTGGTGTTGGGAAAGAGAGTGACACTGAGCATCCCACACACTCGTGGGGTGTATGTAATGCCCTGCTGGTGGGCAGAGGTTGGCACTCTCGCTCTGTTCTTTTGGGCCAAAGAAACTGGTGCTGTGCTCGTGTTCTGAATTACTGTACATCTGCTGAAGTGATGCTGCATGGAGTTGTGCTTCCTGCAGGGTGTGTGCGAAGAAATGACGTATGCAGAGATCGAAGCCAAATACCCTGATGAGTTTGCCTTGAGGGATCAGGAGAAATACCTCTATCGCTATCCTGGAGGGGAGGTGAGAGCACTTAAGAGAAGCAGTGCACATCAGGTGGTGTGTGATTAGTAGAGTGGAGGGGCTTTGCTTGATTTTTACTTTCTGTCCCCAGTATTTCCATGAGAAATTGAAAGCCTTAGGAAACCCAGCTCTCCTTCAGAGGAAGGGAATACTGCTCGCTGTTCCAGCAGTGTGTGAAGCATTCATTGTGCTGCTCTCAGCTGAAGCTGAGTTGTCCCTGTGGAAAATCACCCTGGGAGAGAACTGGCTGTGGGTGGGGATGGAGTCACTCCTGGTTTAACTTCACAGCCATATTTAAATGTATAATTTGGTGGTTTGTTTTCTTTTCAAATTGCATTTGCTAAGAGTTATCACTAATCTGAACTTCCTGTAATCTGAGGGTTGCTGCCATCCAGTTTCACCCAGAGCTGTTTCCTTATTTTCCCCTCTATTTACTCCATCGCTTTGCAGTTTAACCAGTACTTTCCTGCAGGCGAAGCTGTGTTAATTGCTACTTCTGCTCTGAGGCTGTTTATAACATAAAAAAACCCCTTGCAAAATTCCTGTTTTGTTTTGCAGTCCTACCAGGACTTGGTTCAGCGCCTGGAGCCAGTAATTATGGAGCTGGAGCGGCAGGGCAACGTCCTTGTCATCTCCCACCAGGCAGTGATGAGGTGCCTCCTGGCTTACTTTCTGGATAAGAGTGCAGGTGCAAAAATAAGCACGTGGTGGTGGGGGCCGCCTTCTGTTTTTGCTTCTTTTCAGGGTTTTGGGGTGGGTGTCTGGTAATTGCTGTTTTGATTTTCTTTTCAATGGAGGAACTGCTTAAAAAAAAAAAAAAAAAACACAACAAAAACCAACACTTTAACCATTTGCATTTCAGCAGAGCTTTGCAGGAAGGGCCCCGTGAGGGCAGAACACTGCTCAGTGCCTGCCCTGCTGGCTTTCTGCTCAGCCCAGGATCACCTGTAAAATCTCTATAGGATTAGTTTTTGATTTAAGGAAACCGTGCTCTGGTAGAGCAGTGAGGGCAGTGGTCCTGTGCGTGGTGCTGACCCATGGTGTGGCAATGCTCTGCAGGATGAGTGTGGCGTGGTGCTCTGTGCTGGGGCTTGGCTCCTCCTTGCTTTGCAGACAGCACTGCTCACTGATCAGTGTGCAGCAATGTGCTGTGAGAAGAGCTCTGTCTGACATCGTTTAGAGAGAAAACACTGGGGTCCCTGGAAGCTGGGGCATGCTGCTGGGCCAGCACTGTGGTACATGATGCTAAGCAGTGCATGGCCACTGTAGTTCCCCCTGTGCTGTGGGTTGGGTTCCCCCGTGCAGTGCTGGGGGGCTGTGGTTGAACCTTTGCTCCTGAAGACAAAGCTGATGCTGCTCTCTTGCAGATGAGCTGCCCTACCTGCGCTGCCCCCTGCATGCCATCCTCAAGCTCACCCCGGTTGCCTATGGTACGTGCCCCCTCATCTCCTGCTTTGGGGTACAGCTGTGTGTGGGACAGCACTTGTTGTCAATTAAAAGGCACTGGGGGGTGGGAGGTTGGAGGAAGGTGGGAGCAATGAGCATGTACTGGAGATGCAGATTGGATATAAGGATTAAATATTTCCCAATAAAGGGGGGTGGATGTCCTCATTGCTGGAGGCACTCAAGGTCAGGGGATGGAGATCTGAGCTCTCACAGGGTCAAAACCAGAAAGTAACTGAAGTGTTGAATTGTCTCTTTACGCAGGAGGAACTGTTTCTAAACTAAAAGCAAAAATCTCATGAAGGAGTAGCATCCTTCAGCTCACATGGCATGCAGCTTCAATATGTTTTGGATTTGTTTTTTAATGAAAAAAGTAAAATCCATCTCCTCATATAAATTTCCCTTTCTGTTTGGCCAAGGTTGTAAAGTGGAGACGATCACCTTGAACGTGGAAGCAGTGAACACCCACCGGGACAAACCTTCCCTGAACTCAGTAGGTTGAGCTGCCTCATTCTGCCTCTTGGTTCATGTGGCCACTCAACACTTGCCTTCCTTGAACATAAATCAACTGTGACTCTCCCAGCTAGAAGAGGCTGGTTGCTTTCAGCGCCAGCAAGGCTGCTTCAGAAGCAGAGCTGATTGCATGTAGAGTTGTATGTGCTTCCCAAGGCAGTCAGAGATGTAAGTGGGCAAACTGAAGCCACTTGGGTTAGGATGTGCATCTTTAAATCCTAGGTCTTGCTGTTGATGCTTGTTTGCCATACCTGCTTGGAATTATTGCTATTAATGCAAAGTATTTAGGGAATTCTTGCTGCCTTCCTGATCTCTCAGCCCATTGCAGAGCTGTCAGTGGTGTAAGGCTGCACCTTGGGGTGCACTGTGGGGTTGGCAGCCCCAGGACTGGCTGCTGCTGTGCTGTTGGTGGGGGGCACTGGGCTCATCCCTTCCTTTGAGGTGAGGATGTTTGTAGCTTGCTGGGTGATGGGGATCTCTGCCCTTGTCTCTGTGGAGCTCACCTGTGTTTTGCAAGCATTCTGTGGAAGTTTCCACTATTTTTGTGCTCGCTTCTGCAGGCATGCTTTTGTTTTGCAGAGTGCCCACAGATGTTGGGGAATGCCACTGAACAGTTGCTTCAGTAAGGCTCCCCAGTTAAGCACCACAAAACTTACTGCTGTGTTAGGTTGCAGGAGAGCTGCCCTGAACTGAGCACATCCTCAGCTCTGGTGGTGCATGGAAGCTTTTAGCTGTCCCTTGGCATTGTAGGACCTCCAAAGCAGAAGGGTTATTTGCCATTGTGTCAGAATTTTTGCTTTGCTGCTCGTGTGATTCCTGTGCTAAAGTCACTGGTGCTGCTTGGAGGTGTTGGAGGATGCTCCTGCTCCATGCTTCCTTGGGAATTTGAGAGCAGAAATAGAAATAAGGGAAGCTTTTCTCTTTATTCTTTTTTTTCCTGATTTGATTGTAAAATCAGTAAGGAAAAAAAACAAACAACCAACCCCAGACCCAGAAGGAAGTAAAACTGCAAGCAGAGCAGGTATAGGACATTCACCACCACAGGTCCGCTCGTGACCGCAGACTCTCAGGCACTCACCGCAGTCATAACATCTGCTTCCCCTTTTCCCTTCCTTGTGATGTCCTCCACCTGCGACCAGAGCCTCCTTCCCACGAGCCAGAGCCCGGGCAGGATGAGGAGGAGCAGCCTGACACCACTGGCCAGCACGGCCACGGAGCAGCGCCCGCGGCACCACAGCGTTGGGAGCGGTCCCCCTGAGCTGGAGGTTCGAGGTGGAGCTGCTCAGCCCCGGCTGCAGGCCACTGTCCAGGTGGTGCCTTGCTCTGCTTCCCCTCCCCTGCCACCCATGTCACCCAACCATGGCTGTGGTCCCCAAGTACCCAAACGAGAATCGTTCTGTGTTAGGCAGCCTTAAAATATGCAAGGAAAGGCATGAAAATCTCTCCGAAGAGGCTTCTGTGAGTTTCCATCAGTAGGGTGGTTCATTCTGGGTCATGCTTTCCAACCAGAGCTTGATTGGAAAGAGTTGCAAATGTCATCTCTGTCCAAATTGGATGGTGCAGCCAAGTGTTGCTCAAACTCTAGTGCAGTTGGTGGGGAAATCCTACGTGCTCAGTGCCCATGGGTCCCACCAGCAGCTGGTTGAGCAAAGGTTGGGCTCCTGATGTTTGGGTCCTGCTTGGTTTTTGCCACCTAGCCCTTCTTTAGGTTTGAAACCACACATCAGGGTGGTATGCGAAGCCCCATTTGCTTCTTTGCACATTGAGAATCGACTCTGTTTGCTGTGTTAGGTGTTCTGTGTCTCAGAGCAGGCTGCACACTGTGCCCCACGCGTGAGGTGGAGGGGCTGTGGGGTCTCCTGGTTTGGGGTCCTGGTGCATTTTGTTCCCTGTGCAGCGTGAGATTCGTCAGCAGAACTGTGTCTCTTTTATAGGGGACTTCATTTTTAAGTAACAGTGGTGAGTAGCTTTAATTCTCAGACTTTTCAGAGCTTAATATTTTCCGAGCTGATTGCAGTTGCTCTGCTTGTAGTTGTGATGCTGTAACATCAAAAACTTTGAAGCTCAGGAGCATCCAAAAGCCACTGCTTTCAAGTGTGGGTGGGGATGGTGAGTGCTCCAGGAGCTCTGCCCTGGATGGAGCCATTCAGAGAGCCTGCAGTGACCTGCCTGCCCCAAACCCCTTGTGTTTCTTCCCTTTCCTCATTTCCTTCAGTGCTGTTACTATTGCTTGTAAACTACCTTTGAAATGCACTTTGAGCTCTCCTATGCTGTTTCTTTTTCCTTTGCAGCCTCAAGTGGGAAATGCTTGCCTGTGAGTACCGCTGAGAGCAGCTTGTGTGCATTCTGTTGTGCTTTAGTAAGTAGGACTTCTCTTGGCTGAAGTTGCATGGAAACTACTTTGGGGAAAGACAAATGTACTGAGCAGAAGGAGGCCTTGCAGTGCAATAATTTGTCACTAAGGGGACCTTGATGGGTGCTGGATGCCACCAGGCCTGAGGTTCTGTCCACGACCCTTCTGACTATCACTCTTAGAGTGCTGCTGTCCAGTGGTGTCCCAGTGTTGTTCTCTTGTGACTCAGGGTGAGACATAAGGATGGAGCAACAGGGAGAGTGGGATTGTGAGCTGCACTGTGGGGAGGACATTTGGGAAGCAGCTCTGTGAGTGAGTCTTGCTGTGCTAGTAGTATCACCACTGCCTCCTCTGTCATGTCCCCCTGGGGGCACCCATGGGGTGAGCAGGGCAGGGCTGGCTTTCCCCCACCACAAAGGATGTGTGTTTTCTTGTCTGTTGCCCCTCTCTAGAGAGCCAGCAGCCAATGTCACCCAGGAGATCTCAGGTTCTCCCTGCTGTACCATCCCTGCAGCAATGGCTGTGGCAGACCCTGGTGTGACCCCTCGCTTGCCTTAGCAGATGTTTGACTTCATGCAGCTCATGCAATGTTGTTTTTTGTCCTGTAGAAGTTGGTTATGATTGGTACACTTTGGACCTGACTGCATGGGATAGCTCTTGGTGTGCTTCCCTACACTGTGCCATGTTGGTCCCCATGTGCTTGGACGACCACCAGCTTGCTTTTCCCATTTGGGAAAGCTTTGTGTGTTGCACCTGCACTGCAGAATGCTGGATATGGGACTGTGGGCACATCCTCTTGCTGCTGGTGCTTTGGCTTCAAATGCAGAGAACTGGATGTAGTGGAAAGTAGATGGAGTGGTAGCTGGTTCCGTTTCCTGATGGATCAAGGGAAGATGAAGGTTTGGATGGGGAGATTGTACCTCACCTCCAGGTGAGGGAGGGCACTGCTTCTGCTGTTGTGGAGGGAGATGAGTTTCCTCCAGGTCTCAGCACTCCTGCTGGCACGTGCAGCTTTACCAAAAGTCAAAGCCTCTATTTATGCACATTGCCTGGGATAAAAAGGCACGTGATTGCTTTTAAATTTACATCTCTTCTCAAGCTTTCTCACTTTTGCTAATGCTAATGAGAAGTTTTACTGGTAAAGCAGTGTGACTGTCCTGTCAAGGCTGCAGGAGTGCATGCAGAGTTGAATGCACCCATGGCCTTCCTGGGAGCTGTCCAGCAGCTGCAGTGCAAACAGTGCAGTGTTTCACCCAAAGTTGCCTTCTCCCCAGGTTTCAGGGTCCTTAATGGTGAAGATGAAGGGAAAAACAGAAAGAAACTGGGCTGGGGAAACTTGCAGTGTGTTGTTTCATAGCATTACGAAATCCAAAGCCTTAGTTCTTCAGCTTTGCCTTTGTTCTCTGAAGTGCAAGGAGCTGTGTTTAGAAAATGAATGTATCTGCCAGCTATGAAAAATGACCCTTCTAACACTGTGCTTCAAATGTTTGCTTTCCCTTTGGTTTTAAAAAAGAAGTAGCTCCTCAGAGGCATCAAGGTAGGGAGTTCAGTCCAACTTCATTCCTCTGCAAACCCTCTCTTAATAGTGGTGTTTTGCTTGAGAAAACAGATGTGAGCAGCTATTGTGAGTTAACTCTGATGGTTACTTATTAAGTGTCACTGCTGGGAAAGCTGCTCAGATACATATGTGTACTTTTTCCCTACCACAAATGGAAACAGTGAAGGGTCTGAGTTTCCTGAACGTTGGACTGAAGTGTTGATGCCTGCTGCTAATTGTCAGCAAACTGGCTTGAGAGCTGCACTGCTGCTTCAGTGCAGAACAGAGATGAGTGGGTAAGAAGGTAACAAAACAAATGGTGCACAGTGATTCACAGACCCCTTTGCAGTCTCCAGAGCAGTACCATGCACTGCTTGGGTCCCTGGGACTAGTGTTTGTGCTCTGGGACATGAAATGAGCAGCAGTGGCTGCCAGATTTTAGTCCACGTGCTTGTAAACACATCATTCACTTGTACTGATGCGTGTTCCTGTCTTCTGTGGCCCTCAGTGAGGCACTGGAGGGCATTTTATCAGAACCTGAAGTATTTATTGTGGCTGATATGCAAACTTATTACTGTAATATTTCTAATATTTGTCTGGAAGTGTAATTTCCAGTGGGGGTGAATAAAACAGAGAGACCCTGAGTAGCAAACAGCCTCGTTCCTGCACGGTGCTTGATGAAGGTTGCATTCCCAGCCTTGGGGTAGCTGGGAGAGCTCTGCAGGAGGCTGAATGGCCAAGCACAAAGAAAAGTCTGCTCAGGAGCAAGTGCATAAGCAGATCCTCGGGTAGATGCAGCCAGGTAGATCCACTGCGTGGAGCTGGTTGGATTCTGTGCTGTGGAGTGTCTGTGGTGCCCCTTGGTTGAGCCGTGTTCTAACCTGTGCCTTTCTCTCTGCAGAGGCTGGCTGGCCTAGAGGTGTAGGGCTGCAGCATCAGCAGCAGGAGTCCAGCAGGATGCAGTGCCACCAGGGAGCACAGTGAGCTCTTCCTGCA
Source organism: Odontophorus gujanensis (assembly GCA_013399175.1). NCBI lineage: Eukaryota > Metazoa > Chordata > Aves > Galliformes > Odontophoridae > Odontophorus > Odontophorus gujanensis. Next base: position 68,611 of record VXAB01007080.1, read on the forward strand.
GCCATCCTGTCCTTGTGAGCACTCAGTGTCCACTGCGGCGCTGCAGAAAACGTCCTGCGAAGATTTTTCAGCTGCTTTTAAAGTGTGTGTGTGTGTGTGTGAGCTGTCCCATGCTTTGTGTGCTGCCTCTGTGCCTCTCCTCCTGTGCTTGCTGAAGCAGCTGTTCTTAGGAAGATGTTCTCATCAGATCCAGTCCGCGAGGTTTTATTTGATCTTTACCATCTCTGAGCTCAAACACAGTTACTCAGTCAATTTAACAAGCAGAATCACTGCAGGTATTGCTTGGCTTCCCTGTGGCTGTCAGTTTGAATCCCCAGACCTGATCATCCTGCTTTGCTTTGGGAAGGGTTTGGCATGTGCTGTGGCAGAAGGCATTCATAAGGGTTGCCCAGTCCTATGAGATGTCCCTTCACAGCAGACAAGGATGTGGCCGTTGCCATCTGGGAGCGGCCAAGCTGCATCTGTGCTCACACCCTGCTTTGGCTTTGCACGTGCTGCACACCTCACCTTGTCCTTTCTCCTGGGCTTCGTGGATGCTTTTCTCTTGAAGTAGGAATTTCTCACTCTGTGTTACATGGCACTGTTTTCTTCCTGCATTCCACGCTTACTGTCCTGTTCCCTTTACCTCTCATAATAAGCTTGGATGTTTTGTACTCGCACAGAAGTGATGCATCCCAGAATCCTGGATTCACTGACCAAAGCTGAGTAATGTTAATTCTGCAGAACATTTCCTGTTGCTTGAGATATTTTTGTTGTCAGAAAGGGGCCCAGGCTGTGGGTGAGGAGCAGCAGTGGGGCCACGTGTGTGTGGTGTGTGATATTTTTTTAGCTCGTTGTCTCTTGTACCAAGTTTGAGACCCACAGCGCATTTCTGTACTCACATATGAGTAAGCTGTGAATGTTGCTGATGTAATGCTGCCTTTTGTGGAGTTGGAGCTGTTTTAGTATTTAGGGCATGGGTGGTGCACTCCTTCCCTGCTGGCTGCCTGTTATTGGGGTGCCCTGCCTGGAGGTGGGGTGCTGACACGCTGAGTTTTCACTTCTCTCCTGTGAGTCTTCTGCCAAAATCTACTTTCCCTCTCTCCTACTGTCCCCCTTGTAATTAGGGCAAAACTATCAGGTTTGCAGCCCTGAGATTAGATGAAGGAATGGGTGTTTGGGGTTGAGCAGGAGGCTGTTACAGACCTGCTCTGTCCAATGATTCCAGGATCTGTGACTCTGGGACCCAGGCTGTGTGTGTTAAATAGTGCCCACCCACAGATACCTGAGCCCCACACACTCTGTGCTCGGTGGGCTGAGGCTTGTCTGGGGATTTTTGGTGTTGTAAACACTCCCTGAGCTTTAATTCTCAAAAGTTGAAATGAGAGGGCCACAGCAGAGGCCCCAAACCCTTTAGGATGTACAGTCTGCAGAAGTTTCATGTTTGGTCTTAAGCAGTTATACTCCAGAGGGATGAAATTCAGTGGGTAAAAAGCTGTGTTTTTTATTGGTTTTACTCCTTCGGTTGTTCCCGCTGGGCAGTCATCCTTGTTACAGAATTAATCCAGGGGAAATAAAAAAAAGGGGGGAAGGAGAAACAAAAAGTTGAAGGAAGAATCCTATAGGCTGCTTAGCACAGCAGTGCTCTCTGCCTGCAGTGATCCTCCAACGCACAAACATGCTGGGGTGGGCTGGCTGCAAACCTGCAGCACCAGAGCCACCAGCAGATGCCTGCTGTGAGCTGCTCACGCACAACGTGCTGTGATCACTGCTCCTGGTGATAAGGAGTTGGGTGTATGTGCATCACCAAGGAGCTCGTGGCTGCAATGAAGTATAGCTATCGTTTTCCTGCCAGAATTCATGAATGTAGCTGATGAGTGTTGGTAGTTGTCAGTTTTTAATTGCTGCTTAACGTCTGCTCTGCAGTGGTGGGTGGCTGTGGGTTCCTGTGCTCACCAAGTGATGCTGCAGCTGGTGTTGGGACAGAGCCATCTGCAGCAGTCAGATTTTGCCCCTCGGTGCTTTGTGCCAAAGCATAGCTTCTCCTGCTGCATCTTAACTTAATACACGTGTCTCTAAAGCAGAATAGTGGCAAATTTGGGGTGACCATGCAGGCTGAACGTCCCAGGTGAGCCTGTGCTGGGTGCTTCCTTGAAACCACGTGGCTGCCCTGGCACTGCTCGTGCAAACAGCCCAGGATAAATAAGGGTTGCATAATTTACCTGAATATAGGATTAATGGGGTTGCACTGCTGGTCACACAGAGCCACAGTGTTGGGCTGCATTCAGAGCACTCCAGTAGCTCACGAAGGGCTGCATGTCCACTGGTGGGCTTGTCTGCTTCGTGAGCATTGCACCAGCACCAGATTTTACTCCTGTATTTCCCTGACTTCTCTTCCCATCTGCTTTTGATGTCAGAGTTGCTCTGTGCTGGTCTCAGGGCACTGCTCTGCATCACTGTGTGCTGCTTACAAACTGCATCCGTGTGCTGTGCGTGGGGAGGGTGATGTCTCATGTTGTTCTGCTGCATTACTGCTTTCTAATGATCTTTTTTTTCTAGGTTGTCAAACAAAAAAGCAGCAATGTACGCAGAGTTGTTGTGCTGTGTTGTGTACTCTTTGCACTTAACGCACAAATATCCCATGAGCATTTTATTGACAAGACAGAGGTTTTAAAAATAAAATCTTATTTCCTCTCACTTTTTTTCCGTGACTCTTTGCTGTAAGTGTGTCACCAAACCATCACACAACTGGTAATGCTGAACTCGGGGACTGCCCTGAGGAAGAGGGTGTGCATGGGACAGGGAACCTGGGAGCAGGAGAGGTGGGTGCTGTCCCCTTCCCTAAGAAGTCTGTGTTAAAGATGTTGGAGGAGCCAGAATTTGCATTTTCAGATTTCTTGAGGAGGTGTTGTGGTAAGAACGTGTTTCTTTTTGTAGAAAAAACTTCCAGGAGAGCAATGGGTGAATTCACCTTTTGGAGATCCCTGAGCAGATTGAGATGTTGGATAACTGCAGTTCCTCCTTCTGCTCTTCTCTGAGAGCAGAGATCTGGTTCATTTGGACGTGGTTTAGAGGGGAGGTCTACCTCTGGTAGCTGTGCTGTGCTTTTAGTTCTGATGATGCTAGTAGCATTCATTCCCTTCCAATCCTATTTCCATCTTGCAGTGACATGCTGGATGAGATCAAGGAATGCCCTTCTCATTCTGCTCACCCAGTTCTGAGCTGTGGGTTGGGGATAGATGGGAAGCACTGCATGTCCCTATGGATGCAGCCATGCCCTGGTGCTAGAGGTGGCTGCACAGCCAGGGAGGGAGGAGGGGAGGGGGCTGCAGTGCCTTCAGCACGCGGGTGGGCTTGTCCTAAGCCATCTGAGGAGAATAAATCAGGAGAGCCCATGTTTGGGTTTGAAATTAACTGGGTTTCTTGTAAATTGTCAGCAGAGGTCACTGCCTGCTGGGGTGGTAACCAAACGAGGCCCAGCTTGCAGTGGTTTAGAGAACCAAATCTGTTTTGTTGCATTTTGGCTGGGGCTCAGGCAGGTTTTGGGAAGGCAGTATTTCTCTCTGGGGCTGTGAGATGTTTATTTTGGCCAAAAGAAATCCTTGCACTGACAGAACTAGCTGCAAGAAACACAACCCAGGGGAAAAAGGGCACTGTCGAATTCGTGATGGCAATTGAAGCTTAAATGCAAGTGTGCAGAGTGGAAAAGGAGCAAATGGTTGTGGCCTCTGTCACAACTCGTTAGTGGAAAACAGTGGGAATTGTGCACAGTGTCAGTGGAGGGGCTGAGCTCACTCTGGTGTTTCTTCAATGGGATTAGAGGCAGCCGAGTGAGGAGACCCCATGGACATTGCTGGCCTTAAGGCTTTTGGGTAAGAACTGCGGAGCCCAGAGGGATGCCATCATCTTGAAGACTCCCATGGGCATCATGCAAGGACCAGCTCTGGATGTCTTCACCCCTGGACTGTTTCAGCTGGCAGCTCTGCACACAAAGCAAACTATTTCAACATCTGCTTGGGTTGCGTTCAATTTTCTAGTGTTTTGTTTCGTAGGTTGAGTAAACTTCTTCTTTCTTGCTAGGAGGAGTTAATCATTGATAGGCGAACTGGCATGGGTCTGGTCCCTGCAGAGCATGTGGTTGGCTATGTGCAGCCATTTCTGAGCGTGTGGGTGGATCAGAACCCCTCCTGCAGCACGGCAGGGCTGTGTCAGGGCAATTGGATGCACCCATCACAGCCCACAGAGCCCGGACTGGTGTCATCCCTTGCAGAGCCCAGGTAAGGCGAGCTGAACTCCAGGAGTGGGATTAGGGCGTTTTTGAGGCTGTAATGGGCTGAGGGATAAGTGGAATAAATCAAATTAAACCAAGAGTGAAAGCAAATTAAACCAATAAGGAGTGGAGGAGAGCCAGAACTATGAATCAGCAGCAAGAAGAGCTCAGTTAGGGCAGATGAGCAGAAAAAGGAAGGAGTAGCTTTATTAGGAGGTGCATAGCTTTCCTTCCTTTTAGTGACCAATTTCTTGTCAGAGTCTTCTGTAGGCATAGCACCAAGGTGGGCTGTATTGCTTCCAGGGGAAGGTAGGCACTGAGAGCATGGGTAACCCTGGAAAGCTTTGGGCTCACCAGAGATGATCCTGGAGGGCTACAAAACAGAGAGGGCTCTCTGATTCTTAGTGCAGCCAAATATACAAACTCAAGCTCAAATACGCAAAGAGAAGACTGGTGAAAGAAAGTCTATGGGAGCAGCTTAGTGTCTGTAATCAGCCATGGTGACCCCAAGAGCAAACTCAACGTTTTTCTCCCCTCTCCCACTATTTTTACAGACATTTGACCTAGTAAAAACATGCTGTGAGATCTGCAGCACAGTCAGGATGGTGCCAACTCTGGGGTCAGCAAGACCAAGGGGCTGTGCTGCTGTCCTGGTGCTGCTCCTCACTGCAGCCCTGGTGGTGGGTGCCCATGGTGAGTAAATATGAAGGGAAGGAGCTGAGCTGGGATCCCTCGGAGGGGAATATCTTTCCTGAGGTTCACAAAACCTTGATCCTGTTTCCTCTTTGCCTTTGCATTTGAAAGACCTTGTAAATCTGGTCACAGTCATCTCCCTTTGCCTTCTTCCTTTCTGTGCAGAACGGCCGTAATGTTATTGTAGGTAAAAAAGGTGCACTGACTTGTGTGCTATCTGAGGATAAGGAAGCTGTTGGTCTGGGCTTTGTCACCACCCTTAGAAAGTGCTGGATGAGGTGTGTTATGTGGGGTGATGCTCATCCCCACCACAGTTTGCAGACTGCCCTTCTCCCCTTTGCTTGCCTCTTCAGTGAGGTTGACACCCCCAAAGCATCCTCACCTGAACTTTCAAAGCAAGCCACCTGCAAATTTACTGCTTTCCATGGCATTTTTCTGATGGTGTTTCTGTTGGTAGGCGCATGCGAAGCCCCACCACGGTTCCCATTTGCAGAACTGAAAGAGGAGTACCTGTACAACAGGACGTTTTCCACCTCTGACGTGGTGGAATACAGCTGTCGGCCGGGCTACGTGAGGAATTTCAAGGCTCGGAACACTTACATTTGTGAAAAGAACAGGTGGAAAGGGTCAAACAACTTCTGCTTACGTGAGTACATTTTGGGTTGGCTTCTGATTTTGGGCAAATCCATCGGCTCGTTGGGCTGGAGCAGTATGCTGATGGTGGGGAGGTGGTGGGAGTGTACAACACCAAGTGCCAGCAGCAATGGCAACAGTGCCAATCTGTCTGGATGCTGTTTGCCTTTGTCCATTGGCTCTGGCTATACTCAAAAGTGCTTTCTTCTGCTCAGGTACTTGGTAATACTTAGTTCAGTAAAGATATTTCAAGCTTTCAGTAAGAGAATCCTTTAGTTTTGACAGCAACATGGATCGTGCCACAATTTAGAGTGGAAGGGGGAAATCCAGACATCTGTGGTCCATCTGCGTGCTCAGTATTGTAGAGGACTTCTGTTCTCCTGCTTGACTTTTCCAATTCTCCACAAACCTGAAGAACTAACTCTGGTCCTGTTGTCCCCCAGCAAAGACCTGCAGCTACCCTGGAGAGCCGACCCATGGCCGGCTCGTGGAAATAGAGCAGTTCACCTTTGGGTCCATAGCAAACTACAGCTGTGACACTGGGTAAGCTGGGAGTGCTCGGGGTCCTGCAGGTCCTTGAGACCCTGGGGAGATGTCCAGCCCAATTTTCTGTAAACAGTGAATGTGGAGCCAGTGCACTGACTCTGCAAGTCAGGTACGAGTTAAAAGGTCTTTATATTCCCTGGAGGACTTTTTGAAGTCCTTTTGCTCAAGGCAAGCCTCCATTATCAGCATCCTTATGCTGGTGTAGGTAATTGCAGACTGTAATCTAAGTATTTTTTAACTTCTCCTTTGAAATCTTGAAGGTTGAGTTTTCTTCCTCTCATCCTCTGAAATGGTTCTTAGGCAAAGGCTGGAAGAGACCTTAAAGATCACCTAGATCTTGCCAGGCTCCAGTTCACTCTTCAGGGACCCTCTAAACCATTCCCAGTATTTCAATACACTTTTGTAGGAAACATTTCACTACTAAAGTCAGAGCTTTAGTGATAGTTTTAGTTAACTAAACTAACTACAGTTATCTAAATTGAATTTGACGAGTAATTCCCTTCCCTCTGTTCCACACAGGCACAGACTGGTTGGAAATTCCCAGATTAAGTGTGTGATTAAAGATGGGCATGTTGCTTGGGATGGAAGCGTTCCCATCTGTGAACGTAAGTAGAGTCCTACAGCTCAGCTGTTGTCTGTGTGGTACCAGGGAGATAGAGATGGAGATAGAGAGGGCTTTGGTCATTCATCACATGTTGAAGTCTGGAAAAAACACTTTTCTTGATGTCTTCCTTCGTGCATCAACACGTGGAAACATTCCCTGGCAGCTACACATCGACGTGCCCCCAAACCATCCTGTTGTGAGGCAGAGCTGCCCCAAGACCTGCGTCTACTTTCTGGCACCTTGGGCACTTGCGTCTCACCTTCTTTCTCACCAGATATTTGATTAACGTTTATTTTTTCAACCTTTATTTATTTTTTGGTAGCAATTCCATGTTTACCACCTCCAAACATAGAGAACGGGGAGCACAACGGAGGTGATGTCGCGCTCTTCACTTACGGAGCTTCCGTCACTTACCGCTGCCACACTGACAACAGAGGGACGAAGCGTTTCTCCATGGTGGGGGATGCCTCTATTTTCTGTACGACCACTGACAACCTGAACGGTGTCTGGAACAAGCCAGCCCCGGAGTGCAAAGGTGAGCAGCAAACAGGGGACGTGGGAGGAGGCATTCATCCGAGCCCATGGAAGAAACGGGAGGCTTGCAAAGATTCAGAAGCTTCCCACAGTACTTGCTGGCTTTCTTTTGTTCTTATTCTTTGCCTTAATAAAATGAGAGAAGAAAAAAATAAATAAATGACAAAAAAAGATGTAGTACGGGACCAAGACTTCAAAAATGCTGCTGCCTTGTCGTGCCTAATTTCATCCCTTTTGGTGAACGTGTGCTCTAAGAATCGTGGATTCGTAGAATGGTTTGGGGGGGAGGGAAGGAGGGGGTGGGCAGAGGGGGGCTTTAAAGATCACCCACTTTCAGCTCCCTGCCTATGGGAGCGGTTTGCCAACGCCAGATCAGACTGCCCATGGCCCATCCACCTTGACCTTCAGTGCTCCAACAGCTCCAGTGCTTTTAATAGTCTTCCCATGGACCATAACCCGTTGCCTGAGCGGTGGCATTTCCCCCACGCAGTGGTGAGCTGCAGGGAACCCCAGGTGGAGCATGGCAAGCTGCAGAGCGGGTACAGGGCTGAGTACACGTTCGGTGACGTCGTCATCTTCGAGTGTGAATTCCGCTACGAGATGCAGGGCAGTTACATGGCCTCGTGTGAGGAGGATGGCAACTGGGACCCACCGCTACCGCTCTGCCAGCGCAGTGAGTGCCCACAGGGACACAATCCATGCCGTGGCTGTGGGGGTTGTGGGCAGTATTCTGTTGTTTTTGTCTCCTGCACCACAGTGCTTTCGTTTCCCAGCAGCTTGCTGGAGATGATATAGGTGTGGGACTTTTTAACCTTGGGCCTCGTAGCTGAAGTCTTGTTCCAAGGCCCAAACTTGATGAGAGTTTCTTGGTACAGTTCAGAAGGACTGGACTGACCTTTCTGTACTCAGTGCATTTAAGGCCCATTGGTAGATGAATGCAGAGAGTATTGGCCTTGTTAGAAATTGCACATCATTGCAACAAGTAAGTGTAAATCACCATGCATTGTTATCGTATATAACACATTACATTTCACACTGCATTTGTTCTTCAGCATTACTGAGCTCAGATAATGGCCTTAAGTGAACCTCAGGAAGAGTCACGTGAGCCCGTGGTTTTCCCCTTTATTCTCTCACTGCTTTGTCATTGGCAGTGTCACAGAGTTGTTGTTGATTTCACCTCTAGGCAGCTGTGATGACCCTCCTGATGTGCAGAATGCTGATAAGGCAAGACTTGCGGGCAATTTATTTCCTGTTGAGACCATCATCACTTACGAGTGCAGGACGGGCTATGAGTTCAGCCCTGGAGTAGTAATGCAAAACATCCATTGTCTGCCAAATTTTACGTGGTCTGAAATTCCTCCACCCTGTGAAAGTAAGTGCACGTTCCTTCACTTCAGTTCCAACAGAAGTGCCCTGGTGATCAGAAAAAGCTGTTCCCTATTGAAGAATATGTGTGCAGTTTACCTTACCCACCAGGCATGCTTTCTGCTCCTTTGAAGCCATGGAAAAATCAGAGCACCATCACGAAAAGGGGATGGTGTGGTGCTCCCAGTGCCCAGGGGAGGGGTGTACATCATTCCTGTACATCCAGGAAAGCCCTGTGAGTGCAGTGTGCCCACCAGCATTGGTGACAGGATGCAATAACTTCATATGTCTGCCCAGAAAATAAAACTGCCTTTAGGAGTGTCCAGAAATGGCCATTCATTCTCCTCTGCCTCAAGTGAACCTGCTGCCATTGAGGAACCTTTGCTGTGATTTCACACTTGCTGCTGTTTGACATTTCTCAGAAATCAGTTGCCCAAAACCATCTACCAAGAGGGGAATGCACATAAGCTCCTGGGACAAAAAAGACAAGTATGTGTTTGGAGACAGAGTTCGAATTACATGCGACCCTGGCTATGCTTTCAAGGATCATGATGATTATGTTGTGCTTCAGTGTACAAAAAACGGCACGTGGAACCAGGCAGCACCAGAGTGTGCTCCAGGTAGGAGAGCTGCTGCAGCACGTTGACGTGGTGACTGCTTTTTGTGACTTTGGTAGGGGTTGGGGTTGATATGTACAGGATAACTGTCTGCTTCCATCAACAGAAATCCACCTGTGGCCTTGGGTAGCTGTGTCCTCCATGGAATGCTCCTTCACTGGAGTTCTTCCTAAAAATTCATGAAATCCTTTTATTTTTCTCTTGCTTCCAGAGCCTCATTGCCCAAAGCCTGACGTTGGTCACGGAAGAGAGGTTTATAAGAGCAAAAAGGATTACACAGTTGGGACTCAAATGAGGATAGAGTGCGATGAAGGCTACGCGCTCAGCGTCCAAGAGGTGTTCACATGCCAGGCTGATGGGAACTGGTTTCCAATGTCACCCTACTGTCACAAAAGTACGTGCAAGGCAGGAGCTGTGCATCAGCTCTGGGGCAGGGCAGGCAGCCTACATCCAGCATCACCTCTGGGGCGTGGGGAGGTGAGTGCTGGCTGTGGGGCTGAGAGTGTCTTTCCCAGCAGATGCCAGGCAGGAGCTGAGCATGGGCTATAACTCCGCACTGATTTCTGAGACGTGGTTTTGAGTCTCACCTGAATGCAATAATCATGTGTTTCTTTTATTTATTTGTTTGTTTTCTTAATCTTTATTTCATAGCTTGTGGCCCTCCCCCACAAAGCACCCGTGGGCTGAACGTCAACCCAACTTCATCATCCTTCCCCTATGGCTACAGAGTGAGTTATGGTTGTGCCACGGGGCTGTCCCTCATCGGGGACGAGTCCATCTTCTGCACCTCTGAAGACGGAGTGAACCTGGAATGGAGCGGCCCTGCCCCGGAGTGCAGGGGTGAGTGTGGGGTCACACCAAAGCTGGGGCATCAGGAGGAGCCCCTCGTCCCTCCCACCCACTTTCCGTCCTAGGGTACGAGGCATCCCTGTACTACAGCCCTCTGCTCTCTCCCCAGAGGTTCACTGCCCCAAGCCCATGGTTGAGCACGGAGAGATGGTTACACTGCAGCACACGTTCCCCTATGGGACATCTGTGCGCTTCTACTGCGAGAAGGGCTTCACACTGCACGGCAATGCTGAGAGCCACTGCATGGCTGATGGCACCTGGCAGCCAGCCCTGCCCCAGTGCCAGCCAGGTGGGTCCAGCTCCATGCTCTGCAGCTTTGCAGACCACTGTCTCCTCATGTTACATTATCACGCTGTGTATTCGCCTTCCAGTTAAGTGTCCTGCTCCAAACAACAAGAGGAACCTGCAGATTTTCTCTGACAAGGAGGAGTACGAGTTCAATGAATCCCTGCGCTTCTCCTGCAGGCAGAGCGGCCGTCCAGCAGAAACGTCGCTCACCACCTGCTCTGCTGGTGGCTCTTGGATGCCACCACCTAACTGTGTGAGTACCACTGCCTTCCCAGGCTTGGTGTTTTGCCCCATCTGCAGCCTATAACAGCACCAGTCCCCATTCATGACCACACTTTGTGAGGATGGGGCCGGCACAACTACGGGTCTTGTGTGGTGGGGGGGTGTGCAGCACGTAGGTCCCCATGGCATTGACTCATCACACCCTATGTCTCTGTCTTGGTTCTTTTAAAGGAAACACTTTATGCATGCAAGAAGATTCGTCAAATCCAGGAAACTTTCGAGTGTGGGATTCCTCTGGCAGAACTGAGAAATTTGCTCGAAGTACAGAAACTCTACCTGGAGATCCAGAAGTTGGAGAAGGAGCTGGGAGGCAGACAAGGCCACTGGTGGCCATGACTGGTATTGTGACAGGCAGAAAAAGAGTCAATGAAGGAAGAGGTTTTTGTCATAGGAGGAATCAGCGTCTTTTGGTTCATTCCAATAGTGCTCACTGCATTTGGTTTGTGCATCACTTTTTAAAGCTTTGCATTTAGGTGTGTCTGAGAGGTCCACGGCCTGGAAGGAACAGAATTGAAAGTGAATTGTCTGAGTCACACACACATGTATGGAGAACCACCACCAGCAGCACTCACCCTCTCCAGCTGCAATCCCATACTGTGCTGCCAATGGTCATTAACAGCTTAATTAGCCACAGCCTCCAGAGCTCATTGGTACAGTGGAGGAATCCTCCAGGCACAATAAACACCAGCTTTTCTCCCCAAGCAGGACAGTTCCCAGCTGCCAGCAGAGCCACACATCTGTGTGCCCCCAGCACAAAGTGCAGCCCACGGAAATCAAACTGGAAAGAGAGAAGTGGCTGAATTATTTCTGTGATGTCAGCGAAGGGGAAATGCTCTTCTAACTTGTATCGTGTGACCAGACCAGTGTTCCTTCACTGCTAGATTATAATAAAGCCACAGTTCTAATGACTGCTGTGCCTCGTTTGCAGTAGTTCTGCCCTATCTGTGGTATAGAGCAAGGGGCTGTTTGCACTCGGGTGACAAAGCAGAGGGGACACACAGCCTTGATCCACGCACCAACTGTGGCTCTTTCTGCTCCAGAAACAAGGCCAGCACGGTGCAGGGCAGCTCTGGCCACGTTACAGCTTTGCTCCCCGCTGTCCCCATGAGTGGGGGGAGGAGAAGGAGTGCAGTGCTGCCATCAGCGTGGCCCGCCTGCTGTCCCCCACTTCCTCCACCTGCTTCCCCTTCCCCAAAGCTTTCTGCAGTGCTGTGGCACGGCTGCTGCTCATCATGTGGGTGCTCCTGGGCTGGATGGGGGTGCTGATGGTGCTGCGGCCGGCAGGGAGCCTGGGTGAGTGCTGCCTCCTTCTCTTGCTGCTGTGGCTCAGCTTTGCTTTTCCATCCAATATGGGATAACCAGGCTAGGGATGTGTTCCTCCAGCTGCTAACCTCTTGCTGGTGCACTTGTGGAGGTGACCAGAGCTCGGTGCTTACTGCTCATTGCACATTTCTCCTCTTCGGTTGCACCTGTAGATGCTTGCAAAAAGACACCCCAGATTCCCAAATGCTTTCCAGTGGTCTTACACTGCCTGAGGGGCTGCAAGCTCATCCCTGTGCTACCCAGGGCCAGGTCCTTGTGCAGAGCTCAGGGCTCTGCTGCACTGCTGCCCTGGGTTCTGCTAATCAGTGCAACAGCAAAGAGGTCTTTCCCAGGGTTGGAGTGTGTCCTGCAGCTCTGAGGCTCGAGATGAGGATGTCAGTAGGATGGGGACAATCCATTGGGCAGGCAATAACTTAATCATTTAATTAAAAGGATCATAATTTTCAGTTTGAGTGGTACTGGGAGCGAGGCTGGTGTGTAAGCACCGAGGTCAGAGCTGTGCTGGCTGTCACACGTCCCATGGGCTGGCTGCATGAGAAGCAGCAGTTTGCCCTGCAGTGACCCTTGGAAGAGGAATAACCCCGTATTTCTGCTGCACACTGACGCTGCCTTTAAAAGCAGGTGCTCCTCTGGTGCACAGAGCAAACGGTGGAACAAAAGGGCAGAACCAGAGATGGGCTGTACCCGTGGAATCCTGCAGCTGATGGCTCCTCGAGTACAGCCAACCCCCAGCCTCCCTGCCCCAACCCCCACGCTTGTCAAACCAATCCATTTATCAGAGGGGCAGAGGCCTGCCAGTAAGACCCCTCCCGCAAACTCCCATCTGTCAGCTGCCACGGAGGTGCAGTGCTCGGTCCCAACGATCGCACACGGGCGGCTGAATCCTGCACAGAGGAACCTCACTGCTGGGAGCACGGCCACGCTCGAGTGCGACGCCGGCTACGTCCCCGCGGGCGGCAGCACCGTGTGGTGTCTGAGGAGCGGCAGGCTGCAGCCACGGACACCGGCGTGCATCCAAGGTATGCGCAGTCCCTCTTCTTGGACCTTTCTCCCATGCGGTCACGTGGGTTTATTTGCTTGTTGCGCAGCATCGAGGTGGGCTGGGACCCCAGTGGCAAAGCTCAGCTGCGTGGGGTAGAACCGGTGGCTCTGAGTGCTGCGCTCCCCAGGTCGCTGCTCCTCCCCTCCTGCTGTTGAGCACGCTGAGCGAAGACCTCCGTACGAGCTCCTGGTGGGTTCCACCGTCACCTACTTCTGCAGACACGGGTACACGTTGATCCCCGGCGTATCTCCCACGACAACGTGTCTCAAAAATTTCACGTGGTCCGCGATCCCAACGCTTTGCCAGGGTGAGTGTTCTGTTCTCTTGGCCTCGGCAGCAAAGCGTCGCTTTAATGATGTGGCAATGACACCATTTTCAATCCCTCCCTGCTTCAGCTGGTGCTGTGCTGTGAGGACTTTATTTAATGGTGTTTTGGCTATTGGTAATAACTTTGCTGTTCCAAGTGTGGCCTGGTGGAAAAGAAACACCAGTAACTCACTCTCAATTATTTAGCAGCTCAGACAACAGTAGTATATTGTCCTGCTGGTGCCCTCTACAGCCGATCATGGGGGTCACACCGTTCTGTCTGCAAAAGGAAATGCTGGAATCGCGTGATTACAGCGTGCCAGGGCTGGGTGGTGATGTCTGGCTTGTTAGCACTGGGAGCACACTGACCTGACCCACGGAGCTTTCTGATGGTGGTGTCCCCCAGTGGTGCAGTGCCCGAGCCCAACCATCATCAACGGGAGAGGGACGAGTGAGAAGCAGGACGTGTACACCGTCGGGCAGCAGGTGGAGTTCCAGTGTGACCCAGGCTACACGATGTGGGGCATCCAGAGGGCTCAGTGCTGGTCGGATGGGACGTGGAAACCCCCGCTGCCATTCTGTGATAAGGGTGAGCCCAAAGTGATGCTTTTTTGGTGAACTGCATCTCCGTAGCACGTGGGAGCAGCAGAGAGAAAATCCCGTAACCTTTGGCATCCCTTCTCTTTTCTCTCCAAGTCTGTTCCCCACCTCCACAGATCACCAACGGGCAGCACACCGGCCTGAGAACGAATCGCTTCCCCTACGGCATGGAGGTGAAGTACAGCTGTGCTGCAGGGCTGTCCCTCATTGGAGATGAGTCCATCTACTGCACCTCCGAAGATGGGGTGAACCTCGTGTGGAGTGGCCCTGCCCCGGAGTGCAAGGGTGAGTCTGCAGGGTCACAGCAAAGCCCCCCATCCTCCTGACCCACTTTGTGTCCCAAGGGATGAGCCGTCCCCTAACTCAGCCCTCTGCTCTGCTCAGTGGTTCGCTGCCCCAGGCCTGTGGTTGCCCAGGGAAGGATGGATCTGCCATGGCACACATTCCCCTATGGGACATCCGTGCGTTTCTCCTGCAATGAGGGCTTCACACTGCATGGCAACGCCGAGAGCCGCTGCGTGGCCGATGGCACCTGGCAGCCAGCCCTGCCCCAATGCCAGCCAGGTGAGTCTGCCTTCAACGCTTGATTTCCTACCTCTGCAGATTGAAAACCACCTGCACTGACTCATCTACCCCAGTTTCAGGCTCTGTTTTCTACCTCCACAATGACATTCCCCTTGCTGAGCTGCTTTCCGCTGTGTGGTTCACTTTCAGTTCTGTGTCCCAAACCACGAGTTGCCCATGGAAAGCTGACAAGCACTGATCAGATGTGGTACCCAACAAACGCGACGGTCACGTTTGAGTGCCACGAGGGATACCACTTCTCAGGTGATGGAGAAGTTACTTTAAAAGACTCTTGGACAGCCACGTGCTTGGCTGGTGGCAACTGGACACCGTTGCCCAAGTGTGTAAGTACTGTGGTGTGGCTGTTTCTGGATGAATGCTGCCTGATCTCTGCTATGGAAAGCATCCCTGACCCTCCTAAAAAGCCTTTGCTTTATTGCCGTGGTGGGGGATGCAGCTGTGTTCAGCCAATGCGCAGCAAAGTGGGCAGGAGTGTGGCCTCAGATCTGCAGTGTGGGCCCCCACCAGCTGCAGTGCACTCACAGATGGCTTTCTCTGCTTTGTGCTGTGTTTGGCTTAACAGAAGAAGCAAGGCGATGCTGACGTGTGCCGGGAGGTTGGCTATATTCAGAGCGTCGTCTCTGACTGCCACGTGCCCACAGAGGACGTGAAAACTCTGCTGGAAATACAAAAACTCTTCCTGGAGATCCAAAAGCTGAAGGTGGAATTGCAAGGACTGAGCAAGGAGGTCCTGGAGCACAGTGAACCGCTTTCCTTCTGGGCACAGTCCATGCAGTCAGAGCACCCATAGGAAGGCTGCTAGGAACTGTGTAGTTCACACTTATATACATAGGGCGAGATCACTTCTGCCGTGCTACGTCCTGGAGCACAGAGGGGTTTTTCTTCTAACCCTCAGCTAGGACATGCTTGATTCTCTGCATATCGCTTTTTGCTGTAAGGAGCAAAGCAAGAGGTTGAATTGAGCTTCTCTGAGTCACTGGATAAACTGTGCAAAGTGGGACTGGAGTCTGGGAAAGCAAACTCCTCGCAGGGGTGAGCTGCCCAGTGCCAGGCCACTGGTGTTTGCATGCCTCGCCTATCTAGAAATAGCAATGCAATGAGTACTGAGCTGCATCACTTCCTACTGACCTACATCATGATCTCATGGTTTCTATGCATTCAGATATGGGCAGTGTCAGGGCAGTAACAAAAATGAGGCTCTAAGGCATGTTTGCTAATCCCTGGATTTAAGAGGTAACAAGATTCTGTACCTGAGAGATGCCAGTGTTGGTCTCATCTTCCACACCCCTGTGTCTGCAAGCAAATGCTGAGAATAGGCGGTGCAGTTTTAAGTACAGAGAGTCAGTGACAATGATTTCTCTTATTATTCAATAAACAACAATCCCTTCACTCACCTCTGTGATGGAAGAATCAGGAACTTGTACTGTGCCCAGGGGAGTGATGGCATCTCCCGTGGGATGCAGAGGGATGCTTTCCTGTTGCTTCACCAAATGAGAGGAGGGGATGCAGTAATGGGGTGCAGAGCTGTCCCTGTGCCACATGGAAACCCATGCTGTGCCCACCTGGTGCCACGTGTGGCTGCAGATCGGGGTGTGTGCTGTGCCCTGTGTGTTCCCAGTGATGTATCTGTGTGCCCTTAGCTGATGTCTCGTGGTTTATTTCAGTGCACGGAGTTGGGGCGCAGATGGAGCTGCTCACATCCCTCTCTAATTACCAGTGAGTCAGTCAGACAGGAAAAAATTAACAGACAAAAAGGATAACGCTTTTATTTTAGTTTCAGTAACTCAGCTCATGGAAAAGCTGTGCTGTTACTGCCAGCAAACGGCTGAGCAGGGGCTGGTGGTCTTTCTGCCCTGGCAGCATCTGGTTGTGATAAATTCACTGCCAATCTCATGTCAATGAAAGGGATGAGTGATTCCCCCCCCACCCCACGTGGGGTGGGTGGACATGGAGGCCTTGCCCACAGCCCTGGGTGACAGCTGCTCCCCGTGTCCCTGCAGAAGGGCTGAGCTCTGTGTGAGTTCTGGGAAGGTTTCCACTGCTCCATCAGCTTGGCCGGGTCTGGTGCTGCATCCCCTCCCAGCTTTCCAAAACAGCTGCTGGGAGCCAGCAGTGCTCTGCAGAGCAGCACAGGGATTGCTGTGATGGGGTCTGGAGGAAGGGGTAAGCACCGGGACACCTTGAGCTGCTGGGCTCATGCTGCAGTGCAGGGATCCAGCTGCCCTGCTCTGCTCCTGGCTCTGCTGGGTCTCCTTGGCATGCCAATGGCTCACGGTAAGTACAGCATTAGGATGCATGGGGGACAGCAGTGAGACCTTCCCAAGTCCCCCCATACTGCTGGGGGGCTGGGGATGACAATGCCACCATCCCTGAGGGCTGCAGCCCAGCCTGGAGCTTTTGTTCAGTAGAAAATCCTGAGCTGCCCTCCTAGGATGCTCCTGGGAGTGGGGGTCCACACCCTAAGAGGTCTTTTCATACCACAGGTGCCTGCGGGCCCCCGCCTCGCATGACCTACTCCCAGCCCTCCGGTGCTGAGCAGCCCAGCAGCTTTCCTGTGGGCTCCAGGGTGACCTACACGTGTCTGCACGGTGCTGTCAGGATCCCCGGGGTGCTGGACACCGTGCAGTGCCTGCCTGGCCCACGCTGGTCGGAGCTGCGTGACCCCTGTGGCTGTAAATACCCCCTTCCCTGGTAGAGCTGCTTCGTGCTTTCAGCTTTTGCAGCAGCTGCTCTGCACGGTGCATCCTTTGCTGCTGCAGATGGGCACGGTGCTGCTGCTGAAGGGTGAGTGGAGCTGCAGCTGTGATGCTGCTGAGCCCCAGCTGGCAGCACCTGGCAGCACAGTGTTTTGCTCATGCAGTCAGAGCATCTCGGGCTGCACTTTGCTTATGGGTGTATTTAGCATGGCAGCAGCCCGGTAAGGGAGCAGAGAGAACCCACAATGAACACAGAGCTCTTCAAAGGCTCTGTAATGAGCATTTCTGCACTTACAGGCTCTGCTTTGCACGGCTCTCATTGCTGGCTCTCAGATCTGCTCTCCTTGGTTTCCAGTGAGCTGTGCTACCCCAACCATGCTGCACTTTGCTGCCCTGTCCGAGGAGGATGAGATGGTCAACTTCTACCCTGTTGGCTTCACTGTGAGCTACGTCTGCCGCCCTGGCTACGAGAGCATCACAGAAAGCCAACCCACC
This sequence comes from Odontophorus gujanensis, assembly GCA_013399175.1. Classification (NCBI taxonomy): domain Eukaryota; kingdom Metazoa; phylum Chordata; class Aves; order Galliformes; family Odontophoridae; genus Odontophorus; species Odontophorus gujanensis. The sequence goes on from VXAB01007080.1 coordinate 86,318, forward strand.
AGCACCTGCCTGGAGAACCTGACGTGGTCAGAGGTCACAGAGTTATGCCAGAGTGAGTACAGCTGAACATCCCCACCCTGCCCCAAAACACGTCCCCACGGTTGCACGCTTCATGCAGACTCAGCTGGATGTTTCTCTTTAAGACCAAGTTATTTCATTTCTTGGGTAGTGCTCTTTATTTTCTGTTGGCATGAACACGTCTGTTTTGATTTCCACGTAATGTTTGCAGCTGGACATAGCATATGCACTGGACAAGGGCCAGCTTGCAGGGAGTATTTCTAGCATCAAAAACCGGACATACTTCCTAGTGAGACCCACACATGGTTAAGGAGGATGGGGTGGCAGCAGTAGGTTCCTCGCAGCCGAGTGCCCCGCTGCCAAAGCACTGGGATGGATGCTGACACTGCCCTTCTCCCTGCAGGGAAGTCCTGTGGTCCCCCAGCAGCCCCAGCTGCAGGCAGGACCCTCAGCCCCACGGATTTTCTGTTTGGCACACGGGCAAGCGTGCTCTGCAATGAGGGGTGAGTCCTGAGGCAGTGCTGGTGTTGGGTCACAGTGTGCCTGGTGCTCGTGCACGAAGCCGTGGCTCTGGGCTGGGCTGCTTTGTTGTGACTGTCCAACTTGGTGAAGAGTGCTTTCCCAGTTTGAATTCCAGCTTTGGGCTGGAAAGGAGTGAGGCATAGCTGGAGTGAGTGGGCTGAGCCCTGGATTTATGGCAGCCTCTTCCTTCAGGTGTTGTCCAGAGGAAATGTAGCTGCCACTACCCCAGTGCAACTGTTGTGGCATCTATTTGTAACTGCAGACTTGAGAACAGATTACCTGCAGTATTTCAAGTGAATCTGTTGGTGCTATAATGAATAAAAGGGGTTGTGTTTGAATATGGATGTTAAAGTTGAGCTAGAAAACAAGAGTGAAACACTTTCCACCCATCAGTCTGACTCATGCTCTCTCTGCTTCCAATCAAGGCACGCACACAATGCTGACAGACCTGCAGGCTTGCAAAGCAAAGCTTGTACACATCCTGCTCGTGTTCCTTTCCTCCCAGCAGGAGCTGGCAGAGCCCAGTTTGTTCTGTCCCTCCATCCAGCAGCTTCCAGTGCAGCAGAGGCTTTTTCCTATAAACATTCCCTCAGGGAGGTCCTGAGAGAAATGACAGCATGTCCCACGATGGAATACACATGAGGGTGGAGGGATTATGTTATCCATGGAAGCAATATTAGCTATTATCACTGGTATGCAAATGATGATATTTCAGAGCAGGAGGATGCAAGCAAGGGCTGCCAGGACAGGATGTCAGCTTCCAGTAGCACATCCATGAAAGGCGAATTCCCATCTGATCACACCAGTACTGGGAAGAAAATACTCCCAGTTTCAGGGTACTCACACACATTCCTTTCACTGTGTGCTTTCCCTCAGCTACCAGCTCCAAGGAAGGAATTTCATCCAGTGTTGGCTCAAAGGAGATGACGTTGAATGGAGTAAACTTCCAACTTGTGAACGTAAGGCTAATCCAGTCCTACCGTGAGCTCAGTGGATCCTGCAAGCTAAGGACTGGTGTAATCCCATCTATACAGAGTGTTTGTTTTTCCTGCTGCTGTGTGTGACACTGCAGATGAGAAGTACCCACGGTGCTGCTGATGCTGCATTTCAGCAGTTTTGTTCCCACCCAATCACAATATTTACTCATGACATGAGGTTAGCAGAGGAGGGGATGGGGTGAGATTTCTAGGGCTGAAGAGCCAGGGCATGGCATGCTGAGCACAGAGGAGTGCTGGCAGCCCATCTCCACCTGATATCTTGCGTGGACTCATAAGAAGTGTTTTACATTCGTTATTATGCTATTTTAGTAACACTGCTGTTGATTTTGTCATGCAGTAATCACCTGCTCTTCACCTCCTCGGATCAGCAATGGGAGGCACGACGGTGAAGGTATAAAAAGATTTCCTTACAACTCAACAGTGACCTACAGCTGTGATTCTGGCTTCCAACTCATTGGGAACGTGAGCATCCGTTGTATGAGAACAGATAGCACGAGCGGGGTCTGGAGTGGAGCAGTTCCTGAGTGTAAAGGTGATTTTTGCACATTTAGGGTTTATGATGGGTTTGGTGCTCAGTATGCACCAGCTGAACATCCTATGACCATGCCAGGCATGAGCTAAACTGCAATTGGAAGAAGAAACAGAGCAGCATTGATGAGTAAGGAATGAAACATCTGAGAGGGAGAGCTTTTACCAATATGTATTGTTTTTACCACAGAGAAAAGTCCATCTGTCAAACTGGGAGCAAAACCCACAGTAAGGAGTCCTCCTCCCCAGAGTGAGTTGCATTGATTCCAACCCAACTGAATTAAGCCCCACATTTCCAGGCTTAATTTTCCCCTTTATCACAGTCCTGTGTGAAAAAGCCATGCAGTGAGTTTTGTGGCTTTCATTCTTTCCAGGTTCCCAGAAACATGGCCTCAAACCACCCAAAAAGACTTTCACAAGGGAAATGAAAATCAACCTCTATAAAAAGTCGCTCCAAAATACCAACTCCTTCTCTTCTTCTTCTTGGTTCTCCAGGAAACCAGGTGAGCCCAGCACAACCCAGAGGGCTCACTCACAGCACTCAGGGCTTGTTCCCTTTCCATATCCACAGCTCTCATTCCTTCCCACATTTCTCTTCCATGGCAGGGAGCTGTGCTACCTCAGCGCTCAAATTTGAGGTGCCTTGGCACAAAACCCAAAGCCACTTCCCTCCTGGAACCCACCGGCGATCTCCATGTTCTCCCAAGTACTGGGGCATCAATGCCTTTCTCCCCAAGGCTGGCTGCTCCAAAAACATACAGCGGTCAAAAGTAGCAGCGTTTTGTGGAAGTGAGTGTTTAACTATTTATTGTCACGTTGTTTGAAGTGATGCACCGGGCTCCATCCCAGTTAACACTGCCTCCTTCCACACCAGCACGATCGTGGGCAGCCAGGAGAAGCTGGATGTGGCAGAAGTGCTGCTACCACCGATTTCCCATCCGTTGCAAAGGATTCTTTTGGCTGTAAGAATGGTGAGTGTTGGTTGGGTTGGACAGAGCAGCGAGGTGGGAGGTATAAGCAGAAAACCATCAGTGGGAAAGGCATAGGGCCCCCCCAGAGGGTCTCACTGCACAGCTGGAGATGCGGTACAGTCTTTCTCAGGTGTGAGCCCAGACTGTCCCTGTGCCACATCTCTTGGGTCACAAAGAGAGATGAAGGCAGGGGACATTGGCCCCTTGGTTGTAACAAACGGTGGCTGGAAGCATCCTCGATAACACAGCTGGGAAGGAAAGAGGAAAGCTTTGTTCTTTTTTTTTTTCCCCTATAAAACCTCTCTGCTGCTCTCCCATGTGCTTTCAGAGTGAAAACCTCTTCCTGCTGGTTTTACCTTTTGTTCTGTTGTTCCTGGCACTTCTTCAGGAGGATGTGTGAGTGCAGCAGCTCTGACCCAACTGTGCTGTGGGAATGCTGCTCTACTCTGCCCCAGAGCAGAGCCCCAACACACCCCAGCCTGGGAGGAACCTGGGAGCACCGAGCGATACCTGCATGCCTGCACACACCGTCCTGTGCTGCTCTGCAACTCAGTGCTCTCCCACGGTCTCAAGAGATTGTTTTCTATTTAAAAGAAAATGCCACTTCTCAGTCCCTGTGAGCAGAGGGCCGTGCTCGTGCTTGGAGCTGCAGTTTCCCCAAACCCCTTTGAGCCATTTGCAGAATTTCAGTCGGAGCTCTGCGGTGTCACAATCTCTTACAGTCAGAGTTTCCTCCACCACCTATTTCCTTGCTCGTTAGCAACACAGCCTGCTGCCACAGCAATCAGCATAAACACGAAGGCACACAGGGAGAGCACACAGGAGGAGACCCAGATATCTGCAGCGCTCCCTCAGCTGCGGCAGTCAGATGCTGCCACAGAGATAGCACAAGCAGAGCTCTGAGTTCCTCATCCTGCAAAGCACTGCCCTCGTGTTTGTTAGGAAGCTTTGCACGAGAAACCAAATACTGGCCTGTCGATCTCCAGCACTGTAAGCACTTTCTTTGGCAAAAGCATCTTGTTGTTGTTGTCTCGGGTGTAAAATCTTTGCCCTTTGCCTCTTCTATTTCCATTGAGACTACAGGAAAGCTGTGTGCACTCTCACATCATCACACTGCAAAGGAGAAAGCAGAAATGTCAGTGTTACATCATTAGCTGTCATCTCTGTCCTGCTCTGTACCATCGCTGCCTTATATTCAGGGGTGTTGGGGTCTTTATTTACTTTCCATAATAAATGGTGACTGTTTCTGAGCACTAGCTTGTGAGTTCAGCTGCCCACTGCCCATTGCACGTGCTTTATATTCTGTTCAGGAAGACGCTGGCTTTTGGAGACATCTCAACGAGGTGATCTGTTCTTTCTCATCACTCAGCCGTATTTGGCCCTGATGCGAGTTTGGTTTCAGGGATATAAGGCGAGAAAGAAAAACAGTCCACGCGGCAGCGCTCTCAGAAAGCACTTTGAATGAGAGAGCTGAGCGGTGCTAAGGGACACACACCTCTCCGAGCCCCCTCTGGGCGAGGTCACTGGGAGCTGCCGACCGAAGGGATGCACCGAGCCGAGGGCGTAGGGCACATTTCTGCGGGCAGCTCCCACGCGTGCCTTTGCTGCAAACCTCGTGCTGCTCCTCCCAGCGCCCGGGCACGCTCCATCTGCAGCGGTGTGCGGGGCAGCAGCACTGCCCTCCCCTCTGCCTTTGATACCTGCTGGGTTGATCCTCACTGCGTGGGGAGGGCTGGAAGAGCGAGATAACGCTGCTGCTGTGCCAGCTCAGCTGCCTTCTGGGCAGGGTCGGACGCTGCTCTGCACTTTGTTTTCCTGCCCCCAGGCAATGCCAGACACTTCCCAGCACTTAGAGCATTTTCTTCCTGCTTTACGCAAGCCAGCAGCTGCCCCCATTTACACCGCAGCGATCCCCACGTACTCCGTCGTCATGCCCACAAGTACGTAACTAAAAGTATGCTGACCCCTCCCTTAAGAAAACAGCGCTCAGCCTCACTGCAAACCCTCCGGACGGAGGTTAATTGAAAATGGGAATAAAGCTCTTAAATAAAGCCTTTGTTGAAAAAGGAAATAAAGCTCAAAAGAAAACCATAATCATAATAATTTTAAAAGATAACCGAGCTCTCCGGGAAAACACCACTCTTTGCTGGGAGATGAAGGGAGCTGCAGCTGCCCATCCCCGGGGCGGGGGGGGGGGGGGGGTGATGCCGACCGCCCCCCCCCCCCCGGCAGGCAGCCCGCACCGCTCCCTGCCCCGAGCCCTTGGGCGGCTCCGCTCCGTTCCTATTGCGGGGCTGGAGGAGTTTTGGGGTTCCCCAGATGCCCATCGGCCGCGATGGGCTCCGCGCAGTGCCGCTCGCTGCTGCCGCTGCTGCTGTGCCCTCTGTCCCTGCTGCCCGCGGTGTGCGGTGAGCCCCGCGCGGCGTGGGGGTGCACCGTGGGCTCTGCGTGGCTCTGTGCTGAGATCCCTTGCGCTCCTCGGTGCGGAGCTCCTCCTGAATCCGTTTTTTTCTTCTTTTCCAGGTGACTGCGGGCCGTTGCCCGACGTGAGCAGGGCAGAGCCCCCCGAGGACGTCCGGCACCGGGACAGCTTTCCGGTTGGCTCCAAAGTAACGTACAGATGCCTCCAGAATTTCTCCAAGATCCCGTCACGGTTGGATACGATAGTGTGCCTTAAGAACTCACTGTGGTCCAACCTGCTGGAGTTCTGCGACCGTAAGTAGTTTGCAGTTTTGGGACTGTGATTGTGGCTGTAGCAATCGCGGCTGTAAAGGTTTCCTAAGCAGAGGAACCTCCTCTTGCCTTTCTTCCTGACCTGTGCCTTGCCTCGGAGCCGGTGCCTCTGTGTTAATAAACACAGATACCCCAGGGCGGCACAGCCACGAGGGGAAGACGTGGGGAGCACCGTCACAGCCCAGGGCTGAATTCAGAGTTGGGAAAGATCGGGGCTAATCGGCTGCGCTGTCCCACACCAAAGGTTCCACCTGCGGAGCTGGCAGAGCAGGCGAGCACCCTGCTTATCTCGGAGAAGACAAAAAAAATCAAACGTTTGAAATCTTTTCCTTCGAAGCAGCCCTCCCTGGACGCTTTAAAAGCGTAGAAATGATCGATCTCTTTCTTAAAACCGTCACTGTAGCGGTATCCTCAAGGAAGCTTGTGCATCGCTGCTTGTATTTGTATCTGAATGCAAAATATTGCTGTTTTATGTTGGCTTCGGAGCTCTAAGCTGTCTGTCCTTGTCGTCAGGCAGCTGCCAGAGCCCTCCCCAAGTGGCTTTTGCAAAACTATCAGAAGAGGATGAAATGAAGAACTTTTACGCCGTGGGGATCACGGTGCACTACGACTGCAGCCCGGGCTATGAGAACAGCACCAACGTGCTCCCCACCAGCACCTGCAGGGAGAACTCCACTTGGTCAGAGGTTCCCAAGCTGTGTCGCAGTGCGTGTCCCTGCTTTGCTTCCTTCCCTCTCCCCCTGCTAACATTTAGCTCAAAACATCACCACGAAAAATGACATCCGTGCTCCCATTTTTGTTGCTCCACACCCTAAGGATGCTCTTATTTCCTCAGAGCAGTCTTGTGGTCCTCCGACAAATCCAGAGCATGGCACTGTTGTTGCAACTGATCACCTCTTCCTTGCAAGAGCCGAGGTGGTTTGTGATGAAGGGTGAGAATACACTGCCCTGGGGGG